>JAGFNQ010003439.1:0-79885 GCA_024364735.1 Boesenbergia rotunda | reverse complement strand
ACACTCCTCATATTATAATTTTATATTCCAGAGGATGAGTTGGTCGAGCTAGGTCCGAGCACCCCGCAACGCGATGTGTAACATATGTTCCGGTCAATATGTCATTAGCTTCATAGTTGGGTTCCCTGTGAAGTAACTGATCGACACATCCTTTGGGTGAGCCCCAGCTCGGAAGTTGTTGTAAGATCGTTGACGGTTGCTAGAGGGGTGGTGAATAGCAATTTTCGGCTTTATTCTTCCTACGTTGTTAGTGCGCAAGCGGAAATACAAACAAAACAATAAACAATAAGAAAGCAATGCTAACAAGAAGAGTTTACTTGGAATCCACCCCTAAAGGTGACTAATCCAAGAATCCTTAGGTGGATAACTCTTCGGATAACCTCCGGCTAGCCCTTGCCGCTCCTTGTGGGTGGAGAAACCACGCCACAACCCCTCGACAATATCCGAGCACTTAGACTACTATTTGACTCTTACCCAAAGCCAAATTCGTCAAACATTTCAGGCAACACGAAGTCCTCTTAAATAGAACTAAGGTTGAAACCCTCGCCACCAGTCGACTGCTTCCAGGGCAGTCGACTGGTGCCAGCCAAATAGCAGTTCAATGATTCGCTGTAACGGCTAGTTTTTGACTTTACCAGTCGACTGCCCTGACTGCTCCCAGGGCAGTCGACTGGTCCCCAGTTGAAAATTTTCTGTGAGTTTTATCGGTCGACTGCTACCAGGGCAGTCGATTGGTTCACTCACACACCTAAACGTTTCCCTTCCCGAGTACACTTCTCTCAGCACTCGAACCCTAGGATTTCCCGAGTACAGTCACTCAGCACTCGTACCCTCACGACTCAGCTGACTCCTCACCAGCAGCCTCGACTATTTTCTGTTGGATCGATGCCGGTTGCTAGAGGGGGGTGGGTGGTGAATAACACTTTTCCGAATCTTCTTCTTCCTACGTTGTTAGTTACGCAAGCGGAAATACAAACAAAAATAAAACTAACAACAAAGAACAATGCTAACACTACCGATTTACTTGGTATCCACCCCTAAGGGTGACTAATCCAAGAATCCGTCGGTGGATCACTCCCCGGATAACCTCCGGCTAGCCTTTGTCGCTCCTTGTGGGTGGAGAAACCTCGCCACAACACTTTGACAACACCTGAGCACCAAGACTATTATTTGGCCTTTAACCAAGACCAAATTCGTCAAACCTTTCAGCCAACACGAAGTCCCTTTAAATAGAACTAAGGCTGAAACTCTCGTCACCAGTCGACTGCCCATTTACCAGTCGACTGGTGCCAGCTAAACAGCAGTCCAACGGCTAGTTTTTGACTTTACCAGTCGACTGCTCCCAGGGCAGTCAACTGGTCCTTAGTCAAAACCTTTCTGTGAGTTTCATCAGTCGACTGTCTCCCAAGGCAGTCGACTGGTCTACTCACACACCTAAGGTTACCCTTCCCGAGTACATTTCACTCCGCACTCGAACCCTAGGATTTCCCGAGTACAATCATACAACACTCGTACCCTCACGACTTAACTGACTCCTCATCAGCAGCCTCGACTATTGCCTTCGCGCCCTCTTCATCTTCGGCTCCCGTCCCTCGGATGCACGCAAGCCTCCATGCCATCCTTCACGCATGCCTCGAAGTCCGTGCCCCTCAGCTCATCGTCCCTGCTCTCCAAGGTCCCTCAGGTGCGCACACAAGCCCGAGGCTTGTCTCCATGCCACCCTTCACCGTACTGAGGCCGTCCAACTAAGCTCATATGTGTAACCTGCGCACCCTGCACACTCACATACACATATCAAATACATAAGGGTAAACCTAACTTAAACCTTCTGCCCAAACATCAAAATTCATGGTCACTCTGGTCCACAGATTGCCTCAATAATCTCTCTCTTTTTGATGTTTGGCAATATGTTTAAGTTAGGGAAAACAAATAGTGATAAGTAGCAAAAACAATGCTAAACAAACAACTGAGCTCACGTTGCCAAGACTCCCTCTTGGACTTACACTGCCAATGCATATGCAAATGCAAATGCAAACATATACGGATCCTATCCTAAGGCATCCCACACCTAACCCTCCAAGTTAGGAATTTTCTACACCTAACTTCCCCAAGTTAGGAATTTTAGACATCCCACACCTAACTTTCCAAGTTAGGACTTTCCACACCTAACTTTCCTAAGTTAGGAATTTCACCAAAACGGGGTTTTTAAAGCCTATCCCAAGGCTCCCCCTACACTGGACTTTTAAAGGTTTTTTAAGAATCTCTCCAAGGTTCCCCTTACGCCAAGAATGGAGCAACCATGCTCCCCCTTAATCTCAGCTCCCTCTAAACCTAGGGTTTCTAATAATGGAGTGTTTGGTTTCCCAAATTAAACCCAACACTTCTCCCTCTTTGCCTAACATCAAAAAGACTCCAACAATATCCCAATTATTGGATCTTTTAATCCCCAATGATCCTAAACACAGTGTACTAGCCCCCATACACTTGTTTTCTATCATTTGGACACAAACTAGCTGCTGGATACCTAATCCAGCCCTAGCCAGTCAACTGCCTGGGGGCAGTCGACTGATACTCTGAACATCAGCTTTTTTGGCCAATTTCAGAAATGCGCCAGAAATTACACAAATCTCCTAAAATTTTTAAATTTTGTGGAGAAGTTTGTGATACCCATACCTACTTGGGAAAAATACATTTAACTATGTATCTATCACCATTCCCAAGTTTGACACAAAACCCAAATTTTCAATGAAAATTAAGGCAAACAAGGGCAACCTCCCCCTTAACCTATGCCTTCTCCCAATTTTCATTTTTCCAAGGTTAAGTTCTACCCAACTTAACACCATAACACCAAGTCAAGTTCTACCCAACTCAACTTCCAAGTTCTTTCCCCCTTGGACACCATTAAGGATTGCCCCAAGCAACCTTATCCCTAGTGCCAAAAAGAACTCAGCAAAAACCTAGAACAATCTAAGAGTTTGCAAGCACATTTGCTAGGATATACCCTATCCTAGAAAAATATGATTCCATGAAAAATACAAATTTGCTTGACTTTTGGTACATCCTCTAAATTCCTCAAAAATGGTCATTTGTATCAATTTTCAAATCTATCTCAAATTCCATGTGTTTGTCAAGGCTAACCATTATAATTTGACACATGGAATTGTCCCTAACTCTCCCTTCTTTATTTCTTAATCCTAGATACTTTATGGAAAACTTCCATATCCTTTCATTCACCAAAAACTTATCATTTAATATCATCTAATGATTTTCAACCCATATAATATCAAATCATGACATAAAATCTCATAAGATAGCATGACACTTTCCTATGATTTCAATCTTGTAATTTTTGCTCAACCAACATGCCTTTTTCATTTCAGCCTACGGATCAGTCGACTGCCCCCAGGGCAGTCAACTGCTAAAACGAACAGAAAGCTCTCAGGGCTGAATTTACTCGGATCAGTCGACTGCCCCCTAGGGCAGTCGACTGATATCTGAATTTCAGGTTTTCAGCTCAATTTCAGTAATGCCTAGATAATTCCACAAATCTCCAAAAAATTTGAAATTTTGTGGAAAGATTTGTGGATCCCTAGATTGACACGAAACTCAACTTCTTCTAAATTGTATCATTCAAACTTCTCCAAAAGTTCTAATTGTGACTTCTCCTCAATTTGTCTTCTTATACATCATAATTCATTTCTATCATTGAATTATATGGTTTTCACACATTAAAACCTAATTTTACCCAATATAAGCCTATTTTATCTTTTTCTCCATAATTCTCCTTTTAACGTGCCAATTCCCTAGGATTAAGATTCACCAAAGTTTTCCAACCCTTTGGCACATTTCCTAGTCCACCTAAACTTCCTAGAGACCATCTCTTGAGATCCATTTACCATGGACCCCAAAGGCTCCTAGAGCTCCCCTTGAGCTCTTAGCCCTAGCCACCTCCCTAGGTGACTCAATCCACACTAGACCACACCGGTGAGCTCCCAGTGATCCTTGGCCTACAAACCTAACCTTCTCATCCTTTTTACCTTTTGATGACATCCCCTTGCCATCCGTGGACTTCTCCTTCTTGCCATAATTGTATGCTTCCCCAGCATACTTCTTTTTGTTGGCATTGGAGACTCTAGGTCGATATCCCAAACCCGATCTATCATAGTTGGGTTTTAGACTATCCAACACCATATCTAAACCCTTTGATCCAACCTTGAATCTTTCTAGGGTCTTTTCCAATGTATCAAGCCTTGCTCTCAAGTCTTGATTTTTTCCTTTCCAAGTTTTTAACCTTAGTGTCCATATGTCCACTTTGGACATTCCTAGACCTACCCGTCTTCCTAAGCATATGTTTCCCCTTCTTGGGGTTAATGCCTTGATCCTTAGGTACAAAGGTCTTAGGTCTATCATGATGCATGCTTTTCCTAGGTTTTGATTTACCTTGTTACCCTTATTCCTATCATTATACTTAAAACCATGATTGTGCACAAGTAAGCAATTTTCATTAATCTTAGCATGCATGGAGGGATAATTAACATTATTTTTAATATTCATGGAGGAATTCTACTTTGAATTACAATTTAGCTTAAGGTTAGGAATTACCTCCCTTACCCTTAAAGTTCCCCCTTGATGTGATCTTTGCTTCTTCTTTTCCTCCTCTCCCATCTTCTCAAGTGCTCTATTTTCTTGAGCTCTCCACTCTTTGGGCACTTCGTGTGGTGGTGTCCTAGCTCACCACACACAAAACATCAAATCTTCTTTCTTTTCTCTTGGAATTCTCCATTCCTACAACTCATGTTAGCATTTAATTGAATTGAGATTGGTTTAGAGTGTATCTCCTTTTTCTTACCATTTGGACACTTATCCTTGTAGTGTTCCTTTTCGTTGCACCCAAAACATATGATATGCTCATTTTTCTTTGCTTTGGTGGAGGTTGAAGTTTCTTTTTGCTCCGGTATGGAAGTGGGTCTTTCCCCCTCAACTCTTGAATTTGATAATTCCTCTTTTTCTTTTGAAGAAGTTGACGATTTTTCATTCTCTTCTTCCTCTTCTTGAGCTATTGAGTTCACTTCCTCCGGCTCTTCCATTAATTGACCTCGTGTAGGGTTTTTATGGATTTCTTCTATCTTTTTCTATAAATCATGTGCATTCTTATATGCCCCTACACTACTCAGAACATGGTTAGGCAAAATATTAATCAATGTACCAATTACTTTTTCATTTGTCTTTGATTGTGCTTGTTGTTCTTGATTCCATTATCTGGGCCTAAGTTTTTTCCTGTGCTTATACCTTGGAATTTCGAATGACTCTTCAAACGTAATCCTAAGATCCCATTCCATTCCGAACCATGTCTCTATTCTAGCTTTCCAATATGCGAAATCTTCATTGTCGTAGGACGGTGGAGTGTAGATATCATCTCCAAATTTGTCTTCCATTGTTTTTTCCCTCTAGCTTTTGCTCTTCTTGGCGGTTATTCCAATCACGAGCGGACCTTCGCTCTGATACTACTTGTTGGATCGATGTCGGTTGCTAGAGGGGGTGAATAGAACTTTTCCGAATCTTCTTCTTCTTACGTTGTTAGTTGCGCAAGCGGAAATACAAACAAAAATAAAACTAACAACAAAGAACAATGCTAACACTACCGATTTACTTGGTATCCACCCCTAAGGGTGACTAATCCAAGAATCCGTCGATAGATCACTCCCCGGATAACCTCCGGCTAGCCCTTGTCGCTCCTTGTGGGTGGAGAAACTTCGCCACAGCACTTTGACAACACCTGAGTACCAAGACTACTATTTGGCCTTTAACCAAGATCAAATTCGTCAAATCTTTCAGCCAACACGAAGTCCCTTTCAATAGAACTAAGGCTGAAACCCTCGGCACCAGTCGACTGCCCATTTACCAGTCGACTGGTGCCAGCCAAACAGCAGTCCAACGGCTCGCTGCAACGGTTAGTTTTTGACTTTACCAGTCGATTGCTCCCTGGGTAGTCGACTGGTCTCTAGCCAAAACCTTTCTGTGAGTTTCATCAGTCGACTGCCTCCCAGGGCAGTCAACTGGTCTACTCACATGGATCCCAATAAAGAACGCTGCCATTAAGGGATGTGGGTGTGGGTGTAGCAATTAAAAGCATATCTGAAACTTAGCTATTCTCAATTTTGTTCACCTTGATTGGGGAGAAGTCATAAAAGAAGTAAAAGCCAGCAGGCGACTTCGGATATGCATCTGCATCTCTGAAGTGCTCTGTTACTGAGAACTGAAATAGAACAGAATTTATTGTGACTATCCTTGTTGTACAGGAAATAATCTCATCCACAATTAGCTAACCTGGTTGGAGTAAATTCTACAGCCTCTGATATCAATATAGATTGTGGGAACAACCTGTGATGCAGGAAAATCAATCAAATAGTTGTATAGTATCTATATTTCCGATGACAAATAAGAGAGATTTGACACACTATTTGAAGCATTGAAATGGAAGAGGTAAAATAACTGAAGCAAACATCATAAATAACCACAAGTGATGATCAAGAATCGTGAAAGTACCAATCAATATTGTAGCAAAATAACTTTTGAGTTATGCAAATTAACTGAGAAAAACATACAAGATTTATGCTCACTTTGATGAAATATTGATACATCGACTCAGGAGTGCACAACCTGTAAGTGCATGTTTTTGTCAATGACGCGTATCCTCCTATGAAAACTCAATCCGGAGATGGACACAATAGTCTAAAAACAGACACAGAGCTTACAATAAACGATCCTGTCAAACCTAAAACAGTTGCAATGTTACCACGGGATAATAGGGCAGCATAACAATAACATAATGCCCCGGTAAGATAAAGGAAAATGAAAAAAAATCTAATCAAATAACGATTGCACCACAAATTGCAACATGCAATGCAACATCCTTCACAAAATCCTTTGCAACACCTTTAACAAAATCTTTCGCAACATCTTTCACAAAATCTTTCGCAACATCTTTCACAAAATCTTTCGCAACATAAATTTCCTGAAATTAAATAAATAAAATAAATTAGTAACATCTTAAAATTTATGAAAATTTTAATTACAAATACATTACCTTTATCAGATGTCTGAATGGTTCTTAAACTTCTAAGTTCGTCCAAAATTATGCCTTGTAGTTCATCCATCTTCATCATTAAATCAACCTGCATTATCAATCAAATTTAAAAATTAAAAATTATCAGGTTCTTTAGTTTTTTATATTTTTAAAGTTTCTTTTAAGATTTTCCCAAAATGTACGATTTTTAAAGTTTTTTTCGATGGAGTGCACAACCTGTAAGTGCATGTTTTTGTCAATGACGTGTATCCTCCTATGAAAACTCAATCCGGAGATGGACACAATAGTCTAAAAACAGACACAGAGCTTATAATAAACGATCCTGTCCAACCTAAAACAGTTGCAATGTTACCACGGGATAATAGGGCAGCATAACAATAACATAAAGCTCCGGTAAGATAAAGGAAAATGAAAAAAAAATCTAATTAAATAACGATTGCACCACAGATTGCAACATGCAATTCAACATCCTTCACAAAATCCTTTGCAACACCTTTCACAAAATCTTTCGCAACATCATTCGCAAAATCTTTCGCAACATAAATTCCCTGAAATAAAATAAATAAAATAAATTAGTAACATCTTAAAATTTTTTTAATTACAAATACATTACCTTTATCAGATGTCTGAATGGTTCTTAAACTTCTAAGTTCGTCCAAAATTGTGCCTTGTAGTTCATCCATCTTCATCATTAAATCAACCTGCATTATCAATCAAATTTAAAAATTAAAAATTATTAGGTTCTTTAGTTTTTTATATTTTTAAAGTTTTTTTAAGATTATCCCAAATGGTACGATTTTTAAAGTTTTTTTCGATGGAGTGCACAACCTGTAAGTGCATGTTTTTGTCAATGACGTGTATCCTTCTATGAAAACTCAATCCGGAGATGGACACAATAGTCTAAAAATAGACACAGAGCTTACAATAAACGATCCTGTCAAACCTAAAACAGTTGCAATGTTACCACGGGATAATAGGGCAGCATAACAATAACATAATACCCCGGTAAGATAAAGAAAAATGAAAAAAAATCTAATCAAATAACGATTGCACCACAGATTGCAACATGCAATGCGACATCCTTCACAAAATCCTTTGCAACACCTTTCACAAAATCTTTCGCAACATCTTTCGCAAAATCTTTCGCAACATAAATTCCCTGAAATTAAATAAATAAAATAAATTAGTAACATCTTAAAATTTATGAAAATTTTAATTACAAATACATTACTTTTATCAGATAATGGTTCTTAAACTTCTAAGTTCGTCCAAAATTATGCCTTGTAGTTCATCCATCTTCATCATTAAATCAACCTGCATTATCAATCAAATTTAAAAATTAAAAATTATCAGGTTCTTTAGTTTTTTATATTTTTAAAGTTTTTTTAAGATTATCCCAAAAGGTACGATTTTTAAAGTTTTTTTCGATATATTTTTAAAAGTTTTTCTAAGTGCACCGTACTTTAGTTTTTACCAAAGGGCACACTTAATTCCTAAAATATCCATCCTACTAATTTTAGCTTTAAATTAAAATTAAAAAACTAAACTAAACCAAACCGGCTAAAAATAATTTAATTATTTCATTAAGGAGTTTGATATCAAAGTCATTGAGGACATTAAAAAGCTCATTTAAAAAACTACATTATTAAATATCTTAAATTTATTTTTTATTTCAGAACTTCATTAAAAAAATTTAAAAATACAAAAGAAGAGTAATAAAAAAATAAAAAATCTTAACTTTTTAATTTTTTTAATTACTTAATATATAACTACAACAAATAAAAAAAGTGAAATAAAATTAGGAGATCATCATGAGTTTCATTATTAAATTTTTTATTAGCCTTTTTTATATTTTAAATTTTTTAAAGCTCTAAAATTAAAAATAATTTTAGGAGATCATCATGAATTTAATGATGTATTTTTTAAAAAAAACAAGCGTTTTAGTGTCATTAATGGTTTCTATATGAAAGACATTGATAAAATAATTAAGTTTTTTTCTTGATTTGGTTATTCAATTTGGTTCGATTTAAGTAAGGGAAACTAAATTTTTATTTAAATTTAGGGCTATTAGATAAACTATTTAGACCTGTTGGATTTAGGGTGTGAGATTGTTTGTAGTTTTTACCATAGAAGTGAGTTTATAAGCTCATACATAATATGAAGATAAATGCAAAAATCAAAGTATGGTAGCCTAAAATTCAGAAAATTAAATGACCATTTGATGTTTGGAAAATGCCCTTAAAGTCGATAATAAAAGATTAAAAAAAGAAAGACAATAACAAACGATAAAGAAAAAGAAATCTTACTCACGATGAAGTCGGACAGTTTAGGCTGTGCTGCCCTAAAACAGGGACCGCAGGGGCCGCAGTGGACGAGACGGAGCCGTAGGGTCTCACTGCCGCAAGAGCGGCGTAGGTAACGAAGCGGCCGTAGGATGAATCAAGATTGCCGGCCGGTTCAAGATTAGGCGTAGAGTGAGGGGGCATGGTGGCGGCGTAGGGGACGGAGCGGTCGTGGGATGGATCAAGATTGATGGTCATTTCAAGATTAGACGGCAAGCGAGGGGATATGGTGGACCGGCGAACTGTAGACACCGAGGGCTGAGGCACCCTGGACCGGCGAACTGTAGACACCGAGGGCCGAGGCACCCTGGACAGAGCTGGTGGGGGCCTGGACGGCGAGGGTCGGGGCACCCTGGACGGCGAGAGCGGGAGAATGTCCAGGGTGCCTCGGCCCTCGGTGTCTACAGTTCACCGGTCCACCGTATCCCCTCGCTTGCCGTCTAATCTTGAAATGACCGTCAATCTTGATCCATCCCACAGCCGTTCCGTCCCCTACGCCGCCACCGTGCCCCCTCACTCTACGCTTAATCTTGAACCGGCCGACAATCTTGATCCATCCTACGGCCGCTTTGTCACCTACGCCGCCCTTGCGGCAGTAAGACCCTACAGCTCCGTCTCGTCCACTGCGGCCCCTGCGGTCCTTGTTTTAGGGCAGCACAGCCTAAACTGTCCGACTTCATCGTGAGTAAGATTTCTTTTTCTTTATCGTTTGTTATTGTCTTTTTTTTTTAATCTTTTATTATTGTCTTTAAGGGCATTTTCCAAACATCAAATGGTCATTTAATTTTCTGAATTTTAGGCTACCATATTTTGATTTTTGCATTTATCTTCATATTATGTATGAGCTAATAAACTCACATCTATGGTAAAAACTACAAACAATCTCACACCCTAAATCCAACAGGTCTAAATAGTTTATATCTAATAGCCCTAAATTTAAATAAAAATTTAGTTTCCCTTACTTAAATCGAACCAAATTGAATAACCAAATCAAGAAAAAAACTTAATTATTTTATCAATGTCTTTCATATAGAAACCATTAATGACACTAAAACGCTTGTTTTTTTTAAAAAAATACATCATTAAATTCATGATGATCTCCTAAAATTATTTTTAATTTTAGAGCTTTAAAAAATTTAAAATATAAAAAAGGCTAATAAAAAATTTAATAATGAAACTCATGATGATCTCCTAATTTTATTTCACTTTTTTTATTTGTTGTAGTTATATATTAAGTAATTAAAAAAATTAAAAAGTTAAGATTTTTTATTTTTTTTATTACTCTTCTTTTGTATTTTTAAATTTTTTTAAAGAAGTTCTGTAATAAAAAATAAATTTAAGATATTTAATAATGTAGTTTTTTAAATGAGCTTTTTAATGTCCTCAATGACTTTGATATCAAACTCCTTAATGAAATAATTAAATTTTTTTTAGCCGGTTTGGTTTAGTTTAGTTTTTTAATTTTAATTTAAAGCTAAAATTAGTAGGATGGATATTTTAGGAATTAAGTGTGCCCTTTGGTAAAAACTAAAGTACGGTGCACTTAGAAAAACTTTTAAAAATATATCGAAAAAAACTTTAAAAATCGTACCTTTTGGGATAATCTTAAAAAAACTTTAAAAATATAAAAAACTAAAGAACCTGATAATTTTTAATTTTTAAATTTGATTGATAATGCAGGTTGATTTAATGATGAAGATGGATGAACTACAAGGCATAATTTTGGACGAACTTAGAAGTTTAAGAACCATTATCTGATAAAAGTAATGTATTTGTAATTAAAATTTTCATAAATTTTAAGATGTTACTAATTTATTTTATTTATTTAATTTCAGGGAATTTATGTTGCGAAAGATTTTGCGAAAGATTTTGTGAAAGGTGTTGCAAAGGATTTTGTGAAGGATGTCGCATTGCATGTTGCAATCTGTGGTGCAATCGTTATTTGATTAGATTTTTTTTCATTTTTCTTTATCTTACCGGGGTATTATGTTATTGTTATGCTGCCCTATTATCCCGTGGTAACGTTGCAACTGTTTTAGGTTTGACAGGATCGTTTATTGTAAGCTCTGTGTCTATTTTTAGACTATTGTGTCCATCTCCGGATTGAGTTTTCATAGAAGGATACACGTCATTGACAAAAACATGCACTTACAGGTTGTGCATTCCATCGAAAAAAACTTTAAAAATCGTACCATTTGGGATAATCTTAAAAAAACTTTAAAAATATAAAAAACTAAAGAACCTAATAATTTTTAATTTTTAAATTTGATTGATAATGCAGGTTGATTTAATGATGAAGATGGATGAACTACAAGGCACAATTTTGGACGAACTTAGAAGTTTAAGAACCATTCAGACATCTGATAAAGGTAATGTATTTGTAATTAAAATTTTCATAAATTTTAAGATGTTACTAATTTATTTTATTTATTTTATTTCAGGGAATTTATGTTGCGAAAGATTTTGCGAATGATGTTGCGAAAGATTTTGTGAAAGGTGTTGCAAAGGATTTTGTGAAGGATGTTGAATTGCATGTTGCAATCTGTGGTGCAATCGTTATTTAATTAGATTTTTTTTAATTTTCCTTTATCTTACCGGAGCATTATGTTATTGTTATGCTGCCCTATTATCCCGTGGTAACATTGCAACTGTTTTAGGTTGGACAGGATCGTTTATTATAAGCTCTGTGTCTGTTTTTAGACTATTGTGTCCATCTCCGGATTGAGTTTTCATAGGAGGATACACGTCATTGACAAAAACATGCACTTACAGGTTGTGCACTCCATCGAAAAAACTTTAAAAATCGTACATTTTGGGAAAATCTTAAAAGAAACTTTAAAAATATAAAAAACTAAAGAACCTGATAATTTTTAATTTTTAAATTTGATTGATAATGCAGGTTGATTTAATGATGAAGATGGATGAACTACAAGGCATAATTTTGGACGAACTTAGAAGTTTAAGAACCATTCAGACATCTGATAAAGGTAATGTATTTGTAATTAAAATTTTCATAAATTTTAAGATGTTACTAATTTATTTTATTTATTTAATTTCAGGAAATTTATGTTGCGAAAGATTTTGTGAAAGATGTTGCGAAAGATTTTGTGAAAGATGTTGCAAAGGATTTTGTGAAGGATGTTGCATTGCATGTTGCAATCTGTGGTGCAATCGTTATTTGATTAGATTTTTTTTCATTTTCCTTTATCTTACCGGGGCATTATGTTATTGTTATGCTGCCCTATTATCCCGTGGTAACATTGCAACTGTTTTAGGTTTGACAGGATCGTTTATTGTAAGCTCTGTGTCTGTTTTTAGACTATTGTGTCCATCTCCGGATTGAGTTTTCATAGGAGGATACGCGTCATTGACAAAAACATGCACTTACAGGTTGTGCACTCCTGAGTCGATGTATCAATATTTCATCAAAGTGAGCATAAATCTTGTATGTTTTTCTCAGTTAATTTGCATAACTCAAAAGTTATTTTGCTACAATATTGATTGGTACTTTCACGATTCTTGATCATCACTTGTGGTTATTTATGATGTTTGCTTCAGTTATTTTACCTCTTCCGTTTCAATGGTTCAAATAGTGTGTCAAATCTCTCTTATTTGTCATCGGAAATATAGATACTATACAACTATTTGATTGATTTTCCTGCATCACAGGTTGTTCCCACAATCTATATTGATATCAGAGGCTGTAGAATTTACTCCAACCAGGTTAGCTAATTGTGGATGAGATTATTTCCTGTACAACAAGGATAGTCACAATAAATTCTGTTCTATTTCAGTTCTCAGTAACAGAGCACTTCAGAGATGCAGATGCATATCCGAAGCCGCCTGCTGGCCTTTACTTCTTTTATGACTTCTCCCCAATCAAGGTGAACAAAACTGAGAATAGTCAAGTTTCAGATATGCTTTTATTTGCTACACCCACATCCCTTAATGGCAGTGTTCTTTATTGGGATCCATGTGTAAATATATAGCTCAGTAAGGTGTGTTTGTAATACCATACTTTATCAATAATATATAGTGGGGAGTACATGGTATCAGAGGTGTTGTTACAATCCTCTATTACTCTGAGCCTTTACTCCACACCATCTTTCTTTGAAAGTACTACTTTCTTTTTCCCCCACGCCATCTTTATTAACTGATATGGATAATGTTCTTCATATTCCTACAACATTATCATTTCCTATACCTCCTATGAATATTCCTATGACAGTTACAAAGGCTCCCTCATCTAGGCACCTACTTTATGGGTGTATAGTCTAAGATGATGCCTTGAAGATGCTCCAGTGCCTCCTCTTGATATTGTTGTACCTCGATCACCTACTCTTGTTTTAGAATCCTTCTAGTTTGGATCTTCCCTCCATCTTTGCTACGCTAAGATACTAAAAGTTGATCTACTTTCCATCCTCTTTCTCGTTTTACCTATGTTTCATTATTACCTAGCTACTCTGCCTTCCTGTCCTCATAAAGGCTTTTTTTTTTAAATCTCTGTTGGAGGTAGGCTGTTATTGATGAGATGTGCACTTTACTTTAATGACACTTTGGGAATTAGTACCTCTTCCCAGTGGAGATCAAATGTAGGGTGTCAATAGGTATTCACAGTCAAGGATTCGCTAGATGGTTCTGTGGATAGTCTCAAAGTTCATTTGAAGGCAAAAGGGCACACACAAATTTATGATGTTTGATTATCTGGATACCTTTTCTTCAATGCCCAAGATCATTTCAATTTGTAGCTCCTCTCCTTGACTGCTACGTTCCACTAACCACTTCATCAACTCGACATAAAAAAGACGAGTTTGTAAGGAGCAACCCTCAAGATTTTGAATGAAATAATGCTATATGTTTTACATTCCCTGTATAAAGATGTGTCTACTGGAAAACTGTCACTTAGTGTGTGACGACATACATATTGCATTTGTTTGTGGTTCTTTCTTTTGTTTCGTTGTTTTCTTTTTTTCTTTCAAAGAACTAATTAAGCTATTGAGCTGCTCCTTGATTTATTTATGAATTTGGCTGGTCATCTTTTCTTACTATTACCTCTCCCTCATTGAAGGACCAGATGGAGAAGTATGTCCGACGTACACGACTATAAAAATTAAACAATAACCCCATGATAGAATTATGTTCAGATGCAAAACTTCTTGCTCAGTAACCATTGATATGTTGTACTAGTGGAACAAACATACGACTTCTTTTCACTACTTTGCAGGTCATATTTACTGAAGAAAATGCATCGCCGCTGCACCTTTTCACCAATGCCTGTGCCATTGTTGGAGGTGTTTTTACTGTCTGGAATCATTGATGCTTTTATCTACCACGGGCATCGCGCAATCAAGAAGAAGATGGAACTTGGGAAGCACTCATGATTCCACCATGGATTGAAATACGAGAGGGGAAGGGTATGTCTACTGGGTAGGCTATTGGCCAATTCCATTCGTTTGTGAGCATTCAAGCGAGAGCACAAAGGTGTATACAACAGAAACAAAGTCTGATGAGAACTCGTTTAATTGATGTGTAGAACTCGATTACTGTTGCAAAGGTTTTTTAAAACTTGACCAGATGTAAAAAATGGTTCCCATCTTATACTCCTAAAATGATTTTTAAAAATCATATCACATATTTTTACATACAATAAAGTTTTAAAAGAATCATATAACATATTTCTGAAGCTTGTTTTTAAAATATTATTAAGATTCATTTTTTATATTTTAAGAATAGTAGTCACTATTCAACATTATTTTAACTTGATTTTTCGTAGAGTTGAGAGTCTTGCACGGAGATTTTATTGAGTAGTCGATGAACTCGGTGTTTCCTGCACCCTCACTCCGTTATCTTCAGTTTGCTCACCTTCATTGTAATTTCTTTTTCAAATAGGACGCGAATCTTAGAATATTAAATTTCTAGATTATTCACCGTAAGTATTTCTTAATTTATTCTGACGATCGATAGAAAATTTTCATGCGATCAGATCGATCGTCTAAGATTAAAAAAATTTTATTAATCATTTTTTTATAATTGAATTGTTATGTATGTGTAATAATAATAATTTTATATTTGTTACCTAATTATAATAATTAAGATTTATAGTTATTATAATTTGAATATTAAAATTTAAATTTAAAGATCATACTTTTAAATTTTAAATAAATTATAAGACTCATAATAAAAAAAATCAAAATTTATTCGTCACACTACTGCAACTGTCGTCGTATCGGCCATATCCTAGGGTTGTGATATAGAATAAGGATGAATAGTTATTATCTTAGGTATCTATGATTCGATTCTCAGTTACAATATATTTTGTAAAAATTTTCTCTAAATAAGGCATGAATCCTGGAACGCTAGACTTTTGGACAATCCGTCGCGAGTACTTCCTGATTTACTTCAGTGGCTGGTGGAAAACTTTCGTGGGACCGGACTGATCATCCGAGGTTCGACATTACCCAACCTCATTAATCATATCGATCATATACGTGCCCATTCACCCTCTCTTTTCTCTTTCAGCAATTTACTGAATCACATATTTAACTTTAAGAAATATCCCAATCACGTAGGGTAGTTTCAAAATTACTAAATCATGTATCTATTTTTAATGTTACCCCTATCAGTCGATTGGTATTTTTCACCAGTTGACTGATTCAATCAGTAGACTAGTGATATTCACCTGTCAAAAGGATTCGTCGTTGATCTTTTTGTTTTATGTTGTAAGACTAATTTATTTATTTTGTAATTAAAATTAATTTTATATAAAATCGGTGAATATATCAAATGATTTCAAATTGATATGAAATTAATTCCTATATGTATGACTTATTCTTTTGATCATATCCATGCCCTTAAACATTAATTTGACACAATATATATATTATGAGCAGTGATATTTGAACATGAATGTGTTCAAAAAATTCAAATCAACTGATGGAGTAAACGACTTCGGATTGACATGAAATTATCTCCTATGTATTCGTCTAATTCTCCTGATTATATTCATGTCTTCAATCACCAATTTGACATAATATACTAAGAGTAGTGATTTTTTTAACATGAATTAGATTTTTCAAACAATTAAATTTATATTTAAAAAATCACTATTTTCAATATATTGAGTTATATTAAGTTTGAGGGCATAAATATAATCAAGAAAATTAAATGAATACATAGGAGTTAATTTTATGTCAATCGAGATCGTTTGGTCTATCAGTCGATTTTGTCGAAAATTGGCTGATAGACTAATGAACTAGCTGATAAATCAAACGACCTAGGATTGACATGAAAGTAACTTCTGTGTGTTCATTTATTTTTCCTAATTATATCCACATCCTCAAACATTCATATGACTTAATATATCGAGAGCGATGATTTTTTAAATACGAATTTGATTGTTAAAAAATCTAATTCGTATTCAAAAAATCACTATTCTCAGTATAATGAGTTAAATTGGTTTGTAAGGGCATAGATATAATCAGGAGTGTTAAATGAATATATAGGAGTTAATTTTATGTCAATCCGAAGTTGTTTGGTCCATCAACCGGTTTTGGCCAATCACTCTGCACTCGTACCTAAGGTTTCCCTTCCCGAGTACACTTCTCTCAGCACTTGAACTCTAGGACTCCCCGAGTACAATCACTCTGCACTCGTACCCTCACGACTCAGCTGACTCCTCACCAGCAGCCTTGATTATTGCCTTCGCGCCCTCTTCATCTTTGGCTCCAGTCCCTCGGATGCACACAAGCCTCCAACTTGCCTCCATGTCATCCTTCACGCATGCCTCGAAGTCTGCGCCCCTCGGCTCATCGTCCCTGCTATTCATAGTCCCTCAGGTGCGCACACAAGCTTGCGGCTTGTCTCCATGCCACCCTTCACCGTACCGAAGCCGTCCAGCTAAGTCCATATGTGTAACCTACACACCCTGCACACTCACATACACATATCAAATACACAAGGGTAAACCTAATTTAAACCCTTTGCCTAAACATCAAAACACATGGTCACTCCGGACCATAGATTGCCCCAACAGGGCCGACAGCTTGAGGTCTCAAGGAGGAGCAATCGTACGAGTCTCTACGGGACCTCTAACCAATCTCTGCGAGACCCTTCTTCAAGGTGTAGGTTACTGTTACATAGGATGTTTTCCTGTATGTTCTATAATTTCTTGATGTAATGACAGGCGGCTGAAGACTATCTGACAGCCGATCGTGGCTTATACGCCTGGCCCCAGATTGAAACCTTGATTCGTCAGGCCCTAAGAGCAGAGGCCGCAGCTGACCACGAGCACCGGGCGGGACTTATGCAAGCGAGGGTCAGTCGGGCTCTACGGGAGAAGGTGGAGCTAAATGCCCTGATGGCCAAGGAGTCCGCCCTACATAGTTCCCGACACCGAGAATGGTTGGCCTCCGAGCGGGCGGTGGTCATTACCAATGACCTGCTCCAGATGACGCAGGAGCGGGATCAGCTTCAGATGAGAGAGAGAAAGTTGTTGGGCGATATCCAACTTATTGAGGCCTCGACCGAGAGGTTGAATGCACATGTTCAGGACCAAGCGCAGCAGCTTGGCTAGAAGGAATCCGACCTCATGATGGCGACTAATTGCCTGACTGTCTTCGAGGATGAACTAGCCCAGGCTCGATCGGAGGTATGGGTCGCTTCAGACAGGCTCCGGGAGGCCCTGGCAGAGCAAGATAGAATGTCCGCCGAGATGGAGCAGTAGAAACGCGCCAAGGAGGCTACCGAGGCTGAGCTGCACGACCTTCGGGCAGCTGAGGTCTTCTAGCCCTAGAGGGGCGGAGGCGGACTTCATAGCCAAATTCCTGGAGTTGGATGAATTTGGCGTTATCCTTGCTAGCCAGGTAATGAAGCGCTTGAAGCAATGCTTCCATGGGGCCATTGACCGTTGAAGAAGGCTCAACTTCTGCCTCCAGATGCTGATCCGATGTAAAATACGGCAATTCGAAAATCCGGACCATAAATTTTTTCGGGATTTTTCCGAATTGAGTCTAGGGTTTTCAGCCCTACGAGACGAGCCCAAGGGGCTTTATTGTAAAATTTAAAACTTATCAAGGGTTTCATAAAAGAAAACCTCAAATAAGTTGACTTATGTAAATTTACCTAAAGTTAAGGGTTAAGTTGAGGTGTATTATATAAATTTAGAAGGGTTAATCTGTGAAAAACCTTACCCTAAGGGTAATGTTTGGATTTCGGAGAATCGAGGGGCTTTTCTGCAAAAAGGCCCGCACACATATATATTTCCTTATTAAAATCGCTTTTCTCTCGGCCGAGCCCTAAATCCCAGCCGCCCGACTTCTTCTCCACACTCGACACCTCCCTCTCTGCGTTGCCCTAGCCGCAGCCATTGTCCCCCGCCGACGCCACCAAGCCAAACCCCCATCTCCTTCTCCTCTCGACTCACAGCAAGGGCGTCCCATCGATCTGGGTGATGAGAGCTTGGGGAAGCAAAATCCCTGACCGGAGGGGACTCGTGAGTTGCTCCTCTCTGAATCGATTAAGCAGCCATTGTCGAAGAGGGGTATGGTGGGCTGGCGACTATCAAGCTTCCATGGACAGATATTGGAGGCGGGCTTCTTTTGTGACCTTTGAGCGCTAGGTATGGGCTAAAACAACGATGGCGCAACCGCACCAGGTAAGACTTGGGTTCATTAGGGTTAAGCTCCAGTGGTTGATGAGATTTGTGTTCTTGATGTGTTCCTTTTCTTGCTCCAGATTATGGTTGGCCGAATTCCCACAGTTTTCGTGATAAAAACTTGAGCAGGAACTTATTGCGGGCCATCAGGTAAGATTTGTTTTGTTTCAGTGTAAATTCTTGGAATGGATTAGGTTCTAGGGTGATAATCTGATCTCGATTTGGGTTGTTGTTGTCTTCCCCTGCCATGAGATACCTGGATGGATTAGGGATTGCCTCTAGACTAACTGGGAGTTTTGTTTGGTCTGGGTTGATGTTGGTTTCTGTTTATCCAGCTGTTTGAGCAGAATGGTGGGTTTCTAATGATCATTGGAAGTTCGCTTATGTTTGCCGTTTCTTGATCTTGGCCATATGTTTTCTGATCAGATGGATTGAATCTATCATAATAGGATTAGGCTGTTTAGCTATTGAACTTTGTATTGGTTGATGAAGTGTGTTAGCTGTGTATGGTTTATTGTTTACTCGGTGTGTGAGTTTGTTCTATGAACATAACTAGATTTGATAACTAGTCCAGCTTGTTACTGAGAAATTTCTGGGTGTTGCTTTAATGAATACGATTTCAGTTTGTAATTGTGTTGTGAGGTCTTTGGATTGGATTTTAGGTTTTGTTCTCCTTTTGGTGATCACTGTCGTGAGCTACAGTAGGTGGCTGTGTGAATCAGTGGTATGACTATGATGATAATTAATAGTATATGGTTAATCAAATTGAGTTAATATGTGGCGAAGTGTGATTAAGAATGTTTGGATTCCTGTGGTTTAGAATGAATTGGTTATGTTTGAGGTTAGCAACTTGATGAATGATGTGCTACACCTAATTTGAATCTAGTCTAGGTGACTTGGGATAATTAAGGGTTACCCATTTAATTATAACTACTTCAATGTAACAGGATAATTAGGACGATCCTAATAAATTGAGGTAACTCGTTTAGCTATAAATTATATGTATTGTAGCTAAACATTATGCTTTTGGTACAGGGCATTGATTGAACTTCTGCACGGGAGGTTCTTATTTGATACGGGCTACTTCTACTCTCTGGAGGCGGGTACCCTTTGACTTATCTCTTTTGATATTGCCATTTGTTATGCATAGACTGTTATAGATAGCAGTAAGACTATATGCCATCCTGAGTTATTATGCCTATTCTGGATATTTGTGGGTTATCCCTGAGTTATTATGCGGTTGGTTCTATACAGTCTCAGGTATTGTCATATCTATATGCATGCTTAGATATCGTGAGGTATCTCTTGCGTTTGACATTGAGAGATCTGTAGATTTCGGCCAGTATACCTTGTAGGTTACCTGTATTTCCTGTTATAGGATTTCAGACTGAGACTTAGTATACTGAGGACTTGGGGAGAGAGGTATGTGTATCTATCATACACCATCCTTGCATTGTTGCATGTCGGCGATCAGCGACTCCCTTGTGGTTGAGCCTAATCGTCTTCCGACACATGATATGCACACACGACCACTCATGGGTTAGTGGATACCACTGGGTGTGTGCATTTGCTCTGTATTGCTCCGCTCGTCCGCTCAGGGGTAGTGATTTCGGAGCGTGGTAGCAAGCAGGGATCCCTTCTCTACCCATAGACCAGAGAAGATGAGAGAGATATCTCCCCCATATATACATGGGGCGGAGCGATAGCTCCACCAGCATCCTGTCCTCTCGGTCACTCAGGAGCAGTGATGGCAGAGTGCGGACAGTGTCACAACTCTACCCACTCGGCCGACACAGTATCGCCTGTCTCTGTGGCTTGACTGGAGTTAGGGGGTGACCATGGCATTGCACCATGTGCATATTTTGCATCGTGCATTGTTTGCTACACTTGATTTCTGCACTTGATTGACATGCATATACTGGATACCTGTATACCTTGGTTTATATGTTATACTTGTTCCATAGGGATTTATTTCACCCTCTGCAGGATAGATGGATTCTGGTATATATCTTTATTCAGTATCTTCAGTATACCCTTTCCTATTGTTCATATGGACTGTATCAGCGTAGACTCCTATTGTTATTATAACATGCTATGCATATCTACTGGGTATTCGCTGAGTTATGGACTCACACCGTTGCCATATGTTTTATTTCAGGTTGAGATACTTGGTGTCGCCAGAAGAGCCCAGCAGCCAGTCCCTACCCATCGCAACGACATGTTTCGGTTTGTACTTTGTGTGTATGGGTTTATATTTCTTTTAGCGATATGTATATGTCGTATGTGTCGTGAGCCCTAAGGGGTTGTTGTATTTGTTGTTTCGTCATAAGTCGGACTGGTCCGCAGTCAGGTATGATTTACCTTATGTTATGTCTTGATTTTGAGGCCTGAGGCCAAATATATATTGCGTGGATTGTTATATAGATTGTATGTATGTGTAAATTGTCCGCCGGACAGGGGAGGTGCTGTCCGATTTTCTATTGGATCAGCGGCTCCTGGGTCTCGGGGCATGACATCCGAGCTTATGAGGGTTGACCAAGTTTGGGAGGAGCTCCCTCTTGAGGACCAAGAGTTGTAGGATTACGTGTTTACCAGGGAGTTTGGTCCTGTTGTACCTATTTTGATAAAAATGATAACGTTTCTTTACCTTACTGCCCCGTGAATGCTTTTGCAATTGAATTCCTGTGTCATTTGTCTTCGCCTCAAGGGCTCATAGGGCAAAAAGATCGGGGTTTTTCGAGTTCAATCTTGTGTGCGGATCTCCCAAGATAACCCCGTAAGCTCAAGTACCAAGCCTGCATGTATTCCCCTGTAGGGCCCCCGTTGACCCTTCTCTTTTAGAGAGTGTGGGTGGCCTTCGAACCGTCGTCTCCGCATCCCAAGCGATCTCTTGAATTGACCCATAAAGAGTCGCATGTTTCCAAGTGCGGCGGATGCATACCAATCGACACGACGCTTCAGGATTGGCGTCCATTGCAGTTCCCGCGCCATGCCTGCATTAAATGCGAGGAGAGGCGGTGGCCACTATAAAGAGGGGAAGAAGGGTGAATCATCCTTCCCCATTCATTTCGCTTTCTTTCTCCTGATACACTTCTTGTGGCGAGATGTCAGTACCCCTTCCTCTGCCCCTTTTTACGGCCGGAGTTGTCAACACCGCCGAGGAGGATAGCGGGGACGTAGTACTATTGCTTGCCGATGGGATTAGCAGAGGTGGAACCACATGTTTCACACTATTTGCCAGGGAGCATAGCGGAGATGATATTTGGGGTCTAGCTAAAGATCCTGGCGGAGATGGGACCTCGGGTTTGGCGGAGGAGTCCAGAAGGGATATTATGTGTTCCGCCAGGGAGCATGGCGGAGATGACATCTCCTGATGGTTCATCTTCTGCCCGTTCCTGGGTGGCTCGTCCCCTGTCCGCTTCAAACGCCATCCCCTTCCGAACTGCTCGTTTCCCCGTGTTTTAGGCATCGGATGGCGTTTGCCGGGAGTGGTGCAGTGCCTTCGCCCGGAGAGGAGTTGTGGCTGCTGCTCCCCCTCTTCTTCCTTTTGAATGTGGTAGTCATCCTTGTTGTCAGATGCATCTTTGCTCGAAGAGGTAGTCGGGGTCTACAAACGGAATTGTTACACCCCTGGGTTCCCCCAGTTGTTCTTATCTATTAATGATTACATGGATGAAGGACCAAGAGGTCTCCACTACGGCCCAAGATTCAAGGATTTCGACCATAACGCGCGTGGATCCCCGCTCATCGGCTATTGGAAGACGGTTTCGAGCCAAGTGACTCTGCGGGAATGATGAAGTGAAGGAGAAAAGCCTGAGTAGAGGAGTGATTTCCTTTACCGGATCTTTTGATTGTATCTTGGTATTTCTCTGAGATGTTGGTATCAATGTATTTCCCATATAAATGAAGGAAATATTTATTACCTTTAATGTGCCTAAGCTTGAATGGTATTACTATTCTAGTGTCTTGCTTGTTCCCCTTTTGTCGGGTAGATCATGCTAACCTTTACTTCCACAGTGCAACGTGTCCCGGGCACCAGTAGCGCCCCGAGGCCTCAGGGTCCGAACCGTGGGCTCTCGGACCGACCATGGTTGACCGGAGAACTGTAGACACCGAGGGCCGAGGCACCCTAGACGCCGAGAGCGGGAGAATGGGAAACTCCTCCTCCATCCCGTCTGTCACCTTCGAATCTACGGACGCAGGCGAGTGGAGAGGCACGCTGGACGGAGATGGCCGGCGCACCCTGGACTGCAAGAGCGGGGATCAGAAAATGTCGTCTTCTCCTCCTCCATCTCCAGGCGCGGGCTCTCACCCACGCCTGGAGATAGAGGAGGGGGAGGAGACGGCGTTTTCCGATCCCCGGTCTCGCGGTTCATGGTGCGCCGGCCATCTCCGTCCAACGTGCCTCTCCACTCGCCCGCGTCCATAGATTCCAAGGAGACGGACGGGATGAAGGAGTTTCCCATTCTCCCGCTCTCGCCGTCCAGGGTGCCTCGGCCCTCGACGTCTACAGTTCTCCGGTCCACCGTGCCCCCTCGCTTGCCGTCTAATCTTGAAATGACCGTCAATCTTGATCCATCCCACAGCTGCTCCGTCCCCTACGCCGCCACCATGCCTCCTCACTCTACGCCTAATCTTGAACCGGCCGGCAATCTTAATCCATCCTACAGCCGCTTCGTCACCTATGCCGCCCTTGCGGCAGCGAGACCCTACGGCTCCGTCTCGTTCACTGCGACCCCTGTTTTAGGGCAGCACAGCCTAAACTGTCCGACTACAGCCTTTCAGCATGGGTAAGATTTCTTTTTCTTTATCATTTATTATTATCTTTCTTTTTTTAATCTTTTATTGTTGTCTTTAAGGGCATTTTCCAAACTTCAAATGATTATATTTTCTTGATTTTAGGCTACTATATTTTGATTTTTTACATTTATATATCTTCATATTATGTATAAGCTTATAAACTCACATCTATGGTAAAAACAACAAATAATCTCACACCCTAAATCCAACATGTCTAAATAGTTTATCTGCTAGCCCTAAATTTAAATAAAAATTTAGTTTCCCCTACTTAAATCGAACCGAATTGAATATCCAAATCAAGAAAAAAATTTAATTATTTCATCAATGTCTTTCATATAGAAACCATTAATGACAATAAAAAGCTTATTTTTTTGAAATACATCATTAAATTTATGATGATCTCCTAAAATTATTTTTAATTTTAGAGCTTTAAAAAATTTTAAAATATAAAAAAGGTTAATAAAAAATTAAATAATGAAACTCATGATGATCTCCTAATTTTATTTCACTTTTTTTATTTGTTGTAGTTATATATTAAGTAATTAAAAAATAAAAAAGTAAAGTTTTTTATTATTTTTATTAATCTTCTTTTGTATTTTTAATTTTTTTTAATAAAGTTCTGAAATAAAAAATAAATTTAAGAGATTGTCATGATTGAATAATGTATTTTTTTAAATGAGCTTTTTAATGTCTTCAATGACTTTGATATCAAAGTCCGTAATAAAATAATTAAATTTTTTTTAGCCGGTTTGGTTTAGATTAGTTTAGTTTTATAATTTTAATTTTAGGCTGAAATTAGTAGGATGGGTATTTTAGGAATTAAGTGTGCCCTTTGGTAAAAACCAAACTACGGTACACTTAGAAAAACTTTTAAAAAAATATCGGAAAAAAACTAAATTTAAATAAAAATTTAGTTTCCCCTACTTAAATCGAATCGAATTGAATACCCAAATCAAGAAAAAAAAAATTAATTATTTCATCAATGTCTTTCATATAGAAACCATTAATGACAATAAAAAGTTTGTTTTTTTAAATACATCATTAAATTTATGATCATCTCCTAAAATTATTTTTAATTTTAGAGCTTTAAAAAAATATAAAATATAAAAAAAGGTTAATAAAAATTTAATAATGAAACTCATGATGATCTCCTAAACTAATTTTAAAAAAAATTTAGTTTCCCCTACTTAAATCGAACCGAATTGAATACCCAAATCAAGAAAAAAACTTAATTATTTCATCAATGTCTTTCATATAGAAACCATTAATGACACTAAAAAACTTGTTTTTTTTAAAAAAACATCATTAAATTTATGATGATCTCCTAAAATTATTTTTAATTTTAGAGGTTTAAAAAAATTTAAAATATAAAAAAGGTTAATAAAAAATTAATTAATGAAACTCATGATGATCTCCTAATTTTATTTCACGTTTTTTATTTATTGTAGTTATATATTAAGTAATTAAAAAATAAAAAAGTAAAGATTTTTATTTTTTATTAATCTTCTTTTGTATTTTTAAATTTTTTAATAAAGTTCTAAAATAAAAAATAAATTTAAGAGATTGTCATGATTTAATAATGTATTTTTTAAATGAGGTTTTTAATGTCCTCAATGACTTTGATATCAAACTCCGTAATGAAATAATTAAATTTTTTTTAGCCAGTTTGGTTTAGATTAGTTTATTTTTTTAACTTTAATTTAAGGCTGAAAATAGTAGGATGGGTATTTTAGGAATTAAGTGTGCCCTTTGGTAAAATCCAAAGTACGGTGCAATTAGAAAAACTTTTAAAAAAATATTGGAAAAAAACTAAATTTAAATAAAAATTTAGTTTCCCCTACTTAAATCGAACCGAATTGAATACCCAAATCAAGAAAAGAACTTAATTATTTCATTAATGTCTTTCATATAGAAACCATTAATTGACACTAAAAAGCTTATTTTTTTTAAATACATCATTAAATTTAGGATGATCTCCTAAAATTATTTTTAATTTTAGAGTCTTAAAAAAAATTTAAAATATAAAAATGGTTAATAAAAAATTAAATAATGAAACTCATGATGATCTCCTAATTTTATTTCACTTTTTTTATTTGTTGTAGTTATATATTAAGTAATTAAAAAAAAGTAAAGACTTTTATTTTTTTATTAATCTTCTTTTGTATTTTTAAATTTTTTAATAAAGTTTTGAAATAAAAAATAAATTTAAGAGATTGCCATGATTTAATAATGTATTTTTTTAATTGAGCTTTTTATGTCCTCAATGACTTTGATATCAAAGTCCGTAATAAAATAATTAAAATTTTTTTTGCCAGTTTGGTTTAGATTAGTTTAGTTTAGTTTAGTATTTTAACTTTAATTTAAGATTAAAATTAGTAGGATGGGTATTTTAGGAATTAAGCGTGCCCTATGGTAAAAACCAAAGTACGGTGCACTTAGAAAAACTTTAAAAAAAAAATCAGAAAAAACTAAATTTAAATAAAAATTTAGTTTTCCCTACTTAAATCGAACCGAATTGAATACCCAAATCAAGAAAAAAAACTTAATTATTTCATCAGTATCTTTCATATAGGAACCATTAATGACAATAAAAAGTTTGTTTTTTTTTAAAATACATCATTAAATTTATGATGATCTCCTAAAATTATTTTTTTATTTTAGAGCTTTAAAAAAAATTTAAAATATAAAAAAGGTTAATAAAAATTAAAAAATGAAACTCATGATGATCTCCTAAACTAAATTTAAATAAAAATTTAGCTTCCCCCTACTTAAATCGAACCGAATTGAATACCCAAATCAAGAAAAAAACTTAATTATTTCATCAATGTCTTTCATATAGAAACCATTAATGACACTAAAAAGCTTGTTTTTTTTAAAATACATCATTAAATTTATGTTCATCTCCTAAAATTATTTTTAATTTTAGAGCTTTAAAAAAATTTAAAATATAAAAAAGGTTATAAAAAATTAAATAATGAAACTCATGATGATCTCCTAATTTTATTTCACATTTTTTATTTGTTGTAGTTATATATTAAGTAATTAAAAATAAAAAAGTAAAGTTTTTTATTTTTTTATTAATCTTCTTTTGTATTTTTAAATTTTTTAATAATGTTTTGAAATAAAAAATAAATTTAAGAGATTGTCATGATTTAATAATGTTTTTTTTAAATGAGCTTTTTAATGTCCTCAATGACTTTGATATCAAACTCCGTAATGAAATAATTAAAAAAATTTTAGCCAGTTTAGTTTTGATTAGTTTAGTTTTTTAACTTTAATTTAAGGCTGAAATTAGTAGGATGGGTATTTTAGAAATTATGTGTGCCCTTTGATAAAATCCAAAGTACGGTGCAATTAGAAAAACTTTTAAAAAAATATCGAAAAAAAAACAAAATTTAAATAAAAATTTAGTTTTCCCTACTTAAATCGAACCGAATTGAATACCCAAATCAAGAAAAGAACTTAATTATTTCATCAATGTCTTTCATATAGAAACCATTAATGACATTAAAAAGCTTCTTTTTTTTTTTTTAAATACATCATTAAATTTATGATGATCTCCTAAAATTATTTTTAATTTTAGAGCTTTAAAAAATTTAATATATAAAAATGGTTAATAGAAAATTAAATAATGAAACTCATGATGACCTCCTAATTTTATTTCACTTTTTTTATTTGTTGTAGTTATATATTAAGTAATTAAAAAATAAAAAAGTAAAATTTTTTATTTTTTCATTAATCTTCTTTTGTATTTTTAAATTTTTTTAATAAAGTTCTGAAATAAAAAATAAATTAAAGAGATTGTCAAGATTTAATAATGTATTTTTTTAAATGAGCTTTTTAATGTCCTCAATGACTTTGATATCAAAGTCCGTAATAAAATAATTAAATTTTTTTAGCCGGTTTGGTTTAGATTAGTTTAGTTTTTTAACTTTAATTTAAGGCTGAAATTAGTAGGATGGATATTTTAGGAATTAAGTGTGCCCTACGGTAAAAACCAAAGTACGGTGCACTTAGAAAAACTTTTAAAAAAATATCGTAAAAAAACTAAATTTAAATAAAAATTTAGTTTTCCTTACTTAAATTGAACCAAATTGAATACCCAAATCAAGAAAAGAACTTAATTATTTCAACAATGTATTTCATATAGAAACCATTAATGATAATAAAAAGTTTGTTTTTTAAAAATACATCATTAAATTTATGTTGATTTCCTAAAATTATTTTTTATTTTAGAGCTTTAAAAAAATTTAAAATATAAAAAAGGTTAATAACAAATTAAATAATGAAACTCATGATGATCTCTTAAACTAAATTTAAATAAAAATTTAGTTTCCTGAATACCCAAATCAAGAAAAAAACTTAATTATTTCATGTCTTTCATATAAAAACCATTAATGACACTAAAAATCTTGTTTTTTTTAAAAAAACATCATTAAATTTATGATGATCTCCTAAAATTATTTTTAATTTTAGAGCTTTAAAAAAATTTAAGATATAAAAAAGGTTAATAAAAAATTAAATAATGAAACTCTTGATGATCTCCTAATTTTATTTCACTTTTTTTATTTGTTGTAGTTATATATTAAGTAATTAAAAAATAAAAAAGTAAAGATTTTTATTTTTTTTATTAATCTGCTTTTGTATTTTTAAATTTTTTAATAAAGTTTTGAAATAAAAAATAAATTTAATAGATTGTCATGATTTAATAATGTATTTTTTTAAATAAGCTTTTTAATGTCTTCAATGACTTTGATATTAAAATCCGTAACAAAATAATTAAATTTTTTTTAGCCAGTTTGGTTTAGATTAGTGTAGTTTAGTTTAGTTTAGTATTTTAACTTTAATTTAAGGCTGAAATTAGTAGGATGAGTATTTTAGGAATTAAGTGTGCCCTATGGTAAAAACCAAAGTACGATGCACTTAGAAAAACTTTTAAAAAAAATCAGAAAAAACTAAATTTAAATAAAAATTTAGTTTTCCCTACTTGAACCGAATTGAATACCCAAATCAAGAAAAAAACTTAATTATTTCATTAATATCTTTCATATAGAAATCATTAATGACAATAAAAAGTTTGTTTTTTTTAAATACATCATTAAATTTATGATGATCTCCTAAAATTATTTTTAATTTTAGAGCTTTAAAAAAATTTAGAATATAAAAAAGATTAATAAAAAATTAAATAATGAAAATGATGATCTCCTAAACTAAATTTTAATAAAAATTTAGTTTTCCCTACTTAAATCGAATTGAATTGAATATCCAAATCAAGAAAAAAAAACTTAATTATTTCATCAATGTCTTTCATATAGAAACCATTAATGACACTAAAAAGCTTATTTTTTTTAAAATACATAATTAAATTTACGATGATCTCCTAAAATTATTTTTAATTTTAGAGCTTTAAAAAAATTTAAAATATAAA
This sequence comes from Boesenbergia rotunda, assembly GCA_024364735.1. Classification (NCBI taxonomy): domain Eukaryota; kingdom Viridiplantae; phylum Streptophyta; class Magnoliopsida; order Zingiberales; family Zingiberaceae; genus Boesenbergia; species Boesenbergia rotunda. Next base: position 50,576 of record JAGFNQ010003439.1, on the reverse strand, counting down.
AAAGGTTAATAAAAAATTAAATAATGAAACTCATGATGATCTCCTAATTTTATTTCACTTTTTTATTTGTTGTAGTTGTATATTAAGTAATTAAAAAAAAATAAAAAAGTAAAGTTTTTTATTTTTTTTGTTAATATTCTTTTGTATTTTTAAATTTTTTAATAAAATTTTGAAATAAAAAAATAAATTTAACAGATTGTCATGATTTAATAATGTATTTTTTTAATTGAGCTTTTTAATGTCCTCAATCACTTTGATATCAAACTCTGTAATGAAATAATTTAATTTTTTAAACCGGTGTGGTTTAGATTAGTTTAGTTTTTTAACTTTAATTTAAGGTTGAAATTAGTAGGATGGGTGTTTTAGGAATTAAGTGTGCCTTTTGGTAAAAACCAATGTACGGTGCACTTAGAAAATTTTTTAAAAAAATATCGGGGAAAAATTTTAAAAACCGTACCTTTTGGGAAAATGTCAAAAAAAACTTTAAATAAATATAAAAAATTAAAGAACCTAATACTTTTTAATTTTTAAATTTGATTGATAATGCAGGTTGATTTAATGATGAAGATAGATGAACTACATGACACAATTATGGACCAACTTAGAAGTTTAAGAACCATTCAGACATCTAATAAAGGTAATGTATTTATAATTAAAATTTTCATAAATTTTAAGATGTTACTAATTTATTTTATTTATTTAACTTTAGGGAATTTATGTTGCGAAAGATTCTGTAAAAGATGTTGCAAAAGATTTTGCGAACCGATCAAATTTTGAAATTCGGTTCGGTTAATTCGATTTTCGATTTTCGATTTTTTCTTAAAATTCGATTTGGTTTTTGGTTAATTCGGTTCGATTTTCGATTTTGAATTTTATAATTCGGTTAAACCGAATAAAAATATTAATTTAATTATTTTTTATTTAAAATATAATTAAATTAAATAAAATCTTGTTTTTTATTAAAATCGAATAAAATTTTAAAATTTTGATTATATCGATTAATTCGATTTAACCGATATTTTATCGGTTCTGTCTTTTCAGTTTTTCAAAAAATTCGATCGATTTAATTATTTCAAAAAATATTAATTTATTTTGATTTTCGATCTATTTAGTTGGATTTGATTTAATTGTAATCAAATACTCATCCTTAATTATTTAATAGTAAGTAGATTCTTGTTTTAAGGCACGGGGATATTAATATGAGGTAATGATTTGACATGTCAAATTTGAGCTTTAGTCATTTATTATAATCGTTAGTCATTTAGGAATGGATAACTTCGATGCTTTGACTTTTTAAATTTTCTCTGATGCGTGAATAAATAAAAAAATTGATTATATGTATATGCTTATTTAAATGATATTTAAAATAATAAAATAAGAGTTTAAAATAATTAAATTGTCGGAAGGCCAATAATTAATATTATTTTCTATTCTCATATGGATTCATACTTCGTATTAGGATTAAAATTGAAAAGATTATTTTAAAATTTAAATAGATATTTTGACTTACCATTCGGTTGATGTCTTTCTTTTGACTTGTTTGACCTTCCATACTCCATTCTCTTTGATATCTATATGTTGACACGTGTAGCCTTTTTATTTATAACTTTTTACTCATAAATATACGATGATACTTAAATGAAATAACATATTTGGTATGAGAAGCTAATTTGGATCGACAATTTATCAAATGACGTATTTGAAAATTAATATTTATTAAAAAAATGTATCATAGTTTTATTTCTATCAAAAGATGTATTTATTTTAGTGAACTTTCTTTTATATCTCTTCCGTCAAAAATAGCCTTTCTCTTTTTCTTTCTCAGAAACAAATCCCGAGTCAACTGAATCTGTTTTTTTTTCAGACTTTTCATTTTAAAATAATATATTTAAGAATCGGCTAAAAAACGTAAGGTAAAGAAAGAAAAAATGATTTTCATTAACAGAAAGTTCTCTTCCAACATTATTTCAAAAATTTAAAGAGCTGATGTTTTATATTTGATTAATATAAATTAATATATTAAATAATATTTAATAAATATATTAATATATAAAAAAACCTATCAAAACACGTGATTTCAGATTCAAACGCAGGGTCTGAAGTCATCCTATGAGGGCCTGAAGTCATTTGACTTCATGCCCTGAGAGGGCCTGAAATCATCTGATTTCAGGTCCTAGGAGGGTCTGAAATCAGATGACTTCAGGCCCTCCTTGGGCCTGAAAGGCTTGAAGTCATTTGACTTTAGGCCCTGTGTGCATTCAAAAAAAATTATTTTAATTTTTTAAAAATAATATTTAATCATGATTTATTAAATTAATTATTTATAGGGTAATCTTTTATGTTGTAACTTCTAATGATTATAAATTATGTTGCAATAGGAATTTTTTAGGTCTATTAGTGAGTTTTCACCAAAACCCACTGATGGACCTAAGATATTTGGATTTCGCAAAACCCAATATCAATAGTTAGAGTTGAGCTAGTAGATGATATTTTTGGTGTCCAAACTTCTAATGATTATAAATTATGTTGCAATAGGAGTTTTTTAGGTTTATCAGTGGGTTTTCACCAAAACCCACTGATGGACCTAGGATATTTGGATTTCTCAAAACTCAATATCAATAGTTAGAGTTGAGCTAGGAGATGATATTTTTGGTGTCCAAACTTCTAACGGTAATTTACCAAAAGGCGTACCTAAGAATAGGTATCTACCAAAAGGCGTACCATGGTTTCATTTTCACCAAAGGGCGCACTCATTATAGTGAACTTCCTCTTATACCCCTCCTGTTATCTATTGCCTTTCTCTTTCTCTCTCAGTAATAAATTCTGAGACGTCAGCACATGCAACGTGACTTAATTACTGTCTTTTATTTTAAAATAATATATTATGGAATCGGCGCTAAATTAAAAAACGTAAGATAAAAATTGAAAAAATATTTCACTTAAAAAATTTCTCATCCAACGTGATTTAAAAATATAAATAAATGATTTTTATTTTTGATTAAGAGAAATTAATATATTAAATAATATTTAATAAATATATTAATGTATAAAAAGTTTTTTGAAACAAACTGTTGGATTTAGAAATATAAATAAATAATTTTTATATTTGATTAATAGAAATTAATATATTAAATAATATTTAATAAATATATTAATGTATAAAAATTTTTTGAAAAAAATTGACCGTGGGCCTGAAATAAATTGGGCCTAAAATTTTTTATTTTAGGCCCACGTTGGGCCTGAAATCTTTTGATTCAGGCCCGACGTGAACCCAAATTTTTTTTTCTATTTTAAAAATATTAATATATAAAAAAACCTATCAAAACACTTAATTTCAGATTCAAACGCAGAGCCTGAAGTCATCCCAGGAGGGTCTGAAGTTAAATAACTTCAGATTCTATAAATAATTAATTTAATAAATAATAATTAAATATAAAAAATATTTTTAAAATTAAAAAATTTTCAGTGCCCTTGGGCCTGAAGTCATCAGACTTCAGGCCTAAGGTAGGCCTGAAGTCTGATGACTTCAGGCCCAAGGAGGGACTGAAGTCTGATGACTTCAGGCCCTCCATCATTAAATATATAAAAATATATAAAACTTTTTTATAAAAGGAATAATATATAAAGATGGTATAATATATAAAAATTTATAAAAAACTTTTTTATAAAAACTTTTTTATGAAACTTTTTTTATAAAAACTATTTCAGGCCCTCCTATAGCATTGGTGATACAGCAAGATTAGAGATTTCGGTACCCAAAATCTCATCTCCTAACTCAACCCTGTCTACTGATATAGGGTTTTCAGAATTCCAAATATGGTAGGTCCATCAGTGAGTTTTACTCAAAACTCACTGATATACCTAAACCACTCCTATAGCATTGGTGATACAGCAAAATTAGAGGTTTCGGCACCTAAAATCTCATCTCCTAGCTCAACCCTGTCTACTGATATAGGGTTTTCAGAATTCCAAATATGGTAGGTCCATCAGTGAGTTTTGCTCAAAACTCACTGATATACCTAAACCACTCCTATAACATTGGTGATACAGCAAGATTAGAGGTTTCGACACTCAAAATCTCATCTCCTAGTTCAACCCTGTCTACTGATATAGGGTTTTCAGAATTCCAAATAGGGTTTTGAGCAAAACTCACCGATGGACCTACCATATTTGGAATTCTGAAAACCCTATATCAGTAGATAGGGTTGAGCTAGGAGATGAGATTTTGGGTGTCGAAACCTCTAATCTTGCTGTATCACCAATGCTATAGGAGTGGTTTATGTATATCAGTGAGTTTTGAGCAAAACTCACTGATGGACCTACCATATTTGGAATTCTGAAAACCCTATATCAGTAGACAGGGTTGAGCTAGCAGATGAGATTTTGGGTGCCGAAACCTCTAATCTTGCTGTATCACCAATGTTATAGGAGTGATTTAGGTATATCAGTGAGTTTTGAGCAAAACTCACTGATGGACCTACCATATTTGGAATTCTGAAAACCCTATATCAGTAGACAGGGTTGAGCTAGGAGATGAGATTTTTGGTGCCGAAACCTCTAATCTTCCTGGTGAGTGAAGCTAGGCATGAAGTCTTTGTCCGGGGGACTGAGCATGAGTCAGCCAAGTGGTTGGATTGGTCTGGAGTCCGATCAGAAGTTGGCACCAGCTCCCTTGTTAATAGATCGGTCTGATGACCGATCCAGGGAGTCTGATCGTTCTGGTGAACGATCAGAAAGAGGACAGAAACATTCTGTATAGTTTCTGATCGTTCTGGTGAATGATTAGAGAGAGATTAGAAGGGTTTGGAGAAAACCCTGATCGATCAAGGTGACCGATCAAGGTCCTCCTGGACCGATCAAGATGGGTCCTGATCGGTCCAGAGGTGACCTGATTGGTCACAGTGACCGATCAGGGCACAACCTGATCGGTCAGGTGACCGATCAGGTCAGGGAACTTGTAGTGGCGGCTTGAAATTCCAGTGAGCTGGTGGATCGGTCTGGGGATCGATCCCCAATCTCTGATCGGTCAGGGTGGCCGATCAGATTGTTAGTGGATCGATCAGGAAGTGACCTAATCGGTCAGAAGGGTAACTGATAGGTCAGGGTGACCGATCAGTGTCTGATAACTTTAATTTGAATCATTGTTAGACGTCTGATTTCGCTCTGGTTTCTTTCTGATACCTGCTGATTTCTTTTGATTTGCTGTGCTAATCCTCTGATGAGTATGCAGGTGATACAAGGATGATACAAACCTAGAAGGAGGGTCAATGGATGACTTTCGCTTCGGTCAGGTTTGTTTGTTTTCCATTCGTAGGTTTCAATGGCTTCTGGCGCGATTGGCGACTGACTGAGGCACAGCTGAAGAGGTCTTTAGTGGACTGAGCGCTCTGTGAAGATCAGTGGGTCAGGCTGTGGTTCAGTGGGTGCTGACGAAGCCGGGCGATGAGCAGAAGGAAGATTAAGAAGGAGAGGCTGGCAATGCAGACATAACAAGGAAACAGAAAACAAGCGAAAGGTTTTGTGAGGTTTTGGCTGTGTAGTTGTTGTGTTGTCTGTGTAGTGTTCCTTCCTCCTTGAAGCTTCCTACTGCATCTATTGTGTGTGAGCTTCTTCTCGAGTCTCTGTGCTTATTCATCTGTATATCTCTGAGACGATTGTGAAGAGGTTACTCCACCGAGAAGGAGAAGCTATTATCCGGAGTCCCGGGGCTTGATCTGCCGATGATCAAGGGATCGCCCACCTCACGGGTACACCAAGGAGTAGAGGCAAGTTATCCCCGAACCTTGTACATCCTTGAGTTAGCACTGGTTTGTTCTCTGTTTGTTCTTTCTGCTTGTTTTCTTCCGCTGCTAACCTAATTGTAAAAAGACTTCAAAGAAGTGAGAAATTTTTGTGTCTGGCTATTCACACCCCCCTCTCCCCCCCCCCTCCGGATCCTCTGTCCCGGGACAGGGGCCTGTCCTGGACTCTCGCTCGCTGGCGAGGGACGGTGAGCCGTCCGATCGACGATCGGACTCCATCAATAATTTTTGATCGTCATCCCGAATAAGACGATATCCTCGGAGAACGGTGAATCAGTCAGAATCGTCGCATTGCAATCTCTTCTGATTCGACGGTGAATACGGCAACATCACAATTGCGGCGATACCCGACGGGTTCACCGTACCCCCCCCCCCCCCAGGGTATTGTTTTGTTCGGGGGCAGCGGCCGGAGGCCGTCGATGGTGTTCGATCGTCGATCGGATCGCTCGCCGGCGAGCGGGACAGAGGGACAGAGGCCGGATCCGGGACAGAGGATCCGACCCCTCTTTAGCCATCCAAGGTCCAACAAAGAGAGTAACATTCACTTGATTAGTAAGTTAAGAAAAATTATCCAGCTTGTAGTTGACTAAGAAGGATTAATTAACTTAATCATTGTCAATTGCTATTTTACGCCAAGACCTATTTAGATGCACTAGATAAGTATATGAAATCTAGGTAAAATTTTATGCATCTCACACCATTTTAAGTTTCTCAAACACAAATAAAATAAGTCAGAAATGTTTCATGAGATATAAATGCCGAAAACTATAGATTCATACTTAAGAGAGAAACCTAAGTTAAGTTCATAACTTTTAAAAATAAAAAAGGCAGAAGTTAAAAAATGAGTTTTTTTTAAAATTAAGTATTTGAAATTAAATTTTAAGTTTAAAAATTAAGTTTTTAAAATTAAGTTTAAAAGATTAAGATTTCTTTTTTTAAACAAATAAGGTTTTTGAAAAAAATAAGATTTTTAAAAAAACTAAATTTTTCAAAAAAAAAGGTTGTTTTTTAAAAGAAAAAAAATAAAGTTTTTAAAAAAATAAAAGAGTTTTTAAAATAAATTAATGTTTTTGGTTAGCTGTAAGCCGGATTTTGAATAAGATTTGAATTTGAATTAAGTCAACCTTTCAATTAAGGTTGAAATCTAATTAAGTCGAGTTTTAATTAAGGTTTACATTGAATTTTAATTTAGGTTAGGAATTCAAATTAAGTTCGAATCAAGTTGTCCTTACACATCTCATCCAGTCTAAATTTTTCAACCAAGATAATCTTATACACCATGTTTGAAAAGGATGGGAATTCGAAATTCAATTACGTGCGTTGGAATAAACTTTTGGTATGGAATTGATATAGAATTGAATTTCAATTCCATCAAATAGGGTGGAAGTAAATTAGACCTCTTTAGATCTGATTTGGATTCCGATTTCTCTAAAAAAAAATTAAAATAACTAAAATAGCCTCTCTTCCCTTCACAAACCACCTCGCAACCTTCTCTGTTGACTTCCTCTCTCAACTTGATTTCACTTCTTCTTCACCCGAGCCCTCCTTTTCTTTGCTACCGCCGTTGCTCCTTGTGGTGGTTGCACTTCCTCTGTCGGCGACAGCGGGTGCCGATGACATTTGGATGTCATCGAGCTTCTGTTTTATTAAGTTTTTAGTTAAATATTAAGTTTTATTTATGAAGGACAAAATGATAAATATATAAGAATTTAATTCAATCCTTATAGATTCCAAATCAAAGAATTCAATTCAATTTTGTTATTCACTAAATCCAAACATAAAAAAGTGAATTCAATTCCTAATAGACTTTAATTCCTAATAGAATTCAATTCAATTCCATTACTTAAAAATTTTTCAAACGGGTTGATAGTTTTGTGAGATGAGTTAAGTAAATTTTTTAGGGGGTTATCTTAGCTTAAGTTAGATTAAGTATAACTTTGGATTCCTGAAGCGAGCATCTTTGGATAAGTTCCCAGGCTATGTTGAGTCACCTGGACATCATTAGAAGTAACCACATGTCTTAATCCGAACTTTCCAATTTGGCTGTGCCTAAAGAGTTTAGTACCGGTCCTTAATCTTTCCAGTTAAGATTGAGTCCTGAGTTAACTAGTCCTAAGTACCCTGATGGGTAAAGTTTGATTTTGAGGTGTGAACTATTTTGATGCCTCCCCTTGAATCATAAGTTTTGTGTTTTGGGTTATATAATCAATTTTCTTTTTTAGGTATGTAAAATTGATTTTATCCTACTTGTTTTGTTAGATAAGCTTTCGGAATCTATGCTTTTTTGTAATTCTTGTGTTGACTAATAAGTGTGACAAATGATTTGTTGGTTGACTTGGGTTTGCATCTAAGTCTGAATTTATTGTAAACAGCTTTTTGTGATCCAAGAATTAAGTCAAGATTTTTGGATCTCGTTGTAAATGTTTCTCGCAGTTCTTTAAGTTTCTTAATTTTATTTTTCAAGGTAGAGTTTTCATTTTCAAGTTTAGTGACTTGAGTTGGGTTTTCATTTTGGGTTTTCTTAGTTAAAGTGTTTGTGTTAAGTTGCTCTTTAAGGTTTTGATTTTCCTTAAGGAGCAGGTTAACTTTATTTTCAAAAGCATATAGTTTTCTATCTAAGCATGCAATTATTTTGAAAACATAGCATTTAATAAATGTTGTACCTCATTGGAACCTTCAAAAATGAGTGCAAACTTATGGCTTAACTGGTATTCAGATCCTTCATCTCGGTTTGTGTCTGTTTCCAACTTGGGTCCTGCTGCCATTAGCGTGAGGTGACTAGCTTGCTTCATATCCTCAGTATCTAAGGGCGCTTGGTAAGCGGATTTAGAAGGCGAGAATGTGAATAAAATCTATTTCATTCCCATTTATGATGCTTGATATATGGGAATCGGAATCAAAATATGTATATGATACTCTTGATTTTATAACCTAATCCCCACTAGGTTATCACTAAACCCATAAACCCCTCAATCAAAACTCATTACCTTTCTCATTGCCGAATATATACCAAGAACCCCCTATGTCTTTTAAGAAAGACTCATCCCAGGTTGTTGGAAGAGCCTTCTTCATCTTCTTTTTGAATTGGTCCTCTTTCCGATTTGGAAACTCGTGCTTAAAGTGTCCCTTCTTGTTGCATCCGAAACAGATGATGTTGGCCTTTGGGCCCTTGGAGGTCAGCTTGATCACCTTTTGCAGATCTTTCCTTGTAAAATCTTTTTTCTTTCTAGTGAATATCTTTCTTATCAAGTTCACCAATTGTTCTTCTTCATCAGATTCGGAATCTAAGTCACTCTCTAACTCATGCTTGGTTCAGGTTTTTTATTTTGACTCTTTTGTAGAACCTGCAAAGAAGACTACATCTTTTTTTTGTCTCATTTGGTATTAGTCTGTTTGTGCAATTCTAATTCACAGAATAACTCATCTAACTTTAACTTTGGTAGATTCTTCAAAACTTTATAGGCATCTACAATAGATGCTCACATTGTGATTCAAGGGTCCCCACGGGATGGACTGATGGTTAGTGTGTGGATGTTGCCAACATGAGGTATGGGGGTCAAAATCTGACAAAGCCAGTGTGCCCACCCTCCCCACGCACTAGCCACAACATCCGGGCTAGTAGCCCCCATGATTTATCTTCTCTGTGTTGGCCTTGAGACGGGTTGACAGGGGCATTGAGGGTGAGTGAATCGCCTTTTGCCAACACATTGTGATTCAAGGAAACGAGTTTAGTGTGTTCCTTATGACGTCTCAATTCTCCAGTTGGTGATCAACCAGATGAACTCCGTTGAAGATTTCCTCGATCCTTATATGCAATTGGCTTGCCGTTTTTTCTATCCTACATCTTTATATTTAATAATTTATTAAACAAAAGATTTTGTTTAGTTACCTTGGCATCGTTGGTTCATTCGTGCATCTCGACTAACTTGCCCCAAAGTTGTTTGGCATTTTCGAATGATCCAATATGACTTAGCTATTCTTTTATCGGCCCACATTTTAGAGTGTTCAATGCCTTGTTCTCTATTTGAGCCTTCTTCTTCATTTCCGAGTAATTTGTCTGGTTTCAATGAAAGTTTCGTTATTTCATCAGTTGGAGTTTTATATCTAGACTAGATTGCAAATCACTAGTTGATGTCGATCTTTAAGTATACTTCCATTTTTCTTTTCCAGTAGGGGAAGTCAATTTCGCTGAAGAGAGGTGTTCAAGTAATGCAATAACCTTCTCCTTGGGCCATTAAATAATCTTGGACACAAGAGGACAAAAAGAAAAATTGTCACACCCCAAGAACGATTCTTGCTGGAAAAACATACAACATCTCTCCTATACGGACAACATATAGATCTTGGATACAATAGCCAGACGGCTAAATGATACATGATAACAACCCACATGGTTGGAAATAAAATAAAATAACAAACACACAGTTTTATATGATAGATCACACGGTTGGAATCCATAATCACGTAGTTTATATAGCCCACATGACTGGAATAACACAAAAACACCACAACGGAAGACATAAAAACATAAATGACTACGAGCTGGCCAGCTTGACACAATAAATACAAAACTAAAAATAGAAATAGCCACAAAGCTAAATTACAAGTCCAAGACATATCAATACACTACCGAGACCATAAAGATAAAAATATCCTCGATGTGAAGTGGGATGGGCAGTCAGGATACTTCAAGGGGCTCCATATCGTCTACATGCTACCTAGGGAAAACAAAAACATACAAAATGGTGGTGAGTCTAGGCGAGTCGGCAGATAATAGAAAAATAGACATTGCACTAATAAAGCAATGTAAGGAGATTAAGTATATACAGTCTCACAGGTAGTAACAGAATATGTACACAACCATAACTGACATAATAAATGTATGTCCCAGAATCGGTCAAGCGCGTATGGTATAGTGATCAGTAAAACCTGAGATCTACAATGGATTAGCTCACAATCACATGAGCAACACATGAGAACATAACATGTATGATACACAAGCTTGTATGTGTATGTTAACCATATGCATCAAATCATAGCTCAATCAAATGCAGCAAACACAAGTAAATGCAAACCATGCATCATATGCACATGATGTAATGACATGTGTCACCCCCCGTCACTAGTCTAAATACCATAACACCACATCTGTGTGGCCGAGTGGGAAGGGCAAAGATAGTTGTACGCACTCCGACTACACTACTTTGAGTGACCGAGTGGACAGGATGCTGTGGGAGTCAAGCCCCTCCCTGAACCATGCAAAATCCCGGGGGAATGCTACCACTCTATAATCCCTAATAAAAACAATGGGAGGTTCACTGCTTACACACAACTCTAGCTATCACTACCCTGAGTGGTCAAATGAGGCACAACAGGACAACTGCTCATACTCTAACTACCACTATCCCGAGTAGCCTAGTGCGTAGGAAATATGATTAATAATCCGTCTCAACCACAAGGGAGCCAGTGATCACCAATATGCATATAATGCAAAGATGGTGCATGATACTAATGCACATGACTCAAACCAGATCAGTATCCATACAACCGTATGATATGCATAGGATATAACAGGTAAACTCAAACCAAATCATCATCCATGAACAGTATGATATACATAAGGCTCAATGGGTAACAAGATCTATCAGTCATGCAAATAGGTATATAAGTAGGATATGATCAGATATCTACCACATGGCCTGTATAGCATAATGATCACTCCTATTGTATATATCATAGACGTGTGTACTCTACAGAATAGGAAAAGCCAAAACTGAGATTGTATGAACATAAATAGATCATCTCTAAGATCAAGAACACTAGTATCAAGCACAGGATAAAAATATGAGTAGAGTTAAAGTATAACAACCTAATCCGTAATAGTAATCCATGCACTAAGGTAAATCAACTACAGAGGCCAAGGAAAGAATACTCACCTTTATATGTAGATTGATCCAATCGTCTTCAAGTTCGTGAAATCATCTCTAGTTCGAATCCTATCAATGCAGGATACGAGACAAATTATGATCTACAATCAATGTATCATTCTATTAATTAATTAATTGACTTTTTAATTAAACTCAACTTTTTCTTTAATTAAATAATCAATTTGTTAGTTAATTAATTTATCACTCTATTCAAAACTTCAATTCATTAATCCACCTATCCATCTGATGAATCTATTATCCCGTTGATTAATTAACTTACAGATAATTAATAAATCTATTAATTAATTAATAATTCAACTAATCTAATTATTTACTTAAATTAAAGTTAAGCCAATTTTAACCCTAATTAGTCCAATTGAATCAATCATTAACTCATATTAAACAATCCCACTAATCACATCAATCCAATACCAGTTGATTGTTCCACCTACTAATCCATCTCATCTATTAATTGAACGGTAATTATCAAAATACTATCTTGACCATTAAACCGATTAGCACTAGTTCACCCATCTAATAAAGCTATGAAACCAATTTAGAATAACAGTGATAGCAAAATGAAACAAGTGATCAGCTCTGTCACGTTCAATTCATTACGATTGATGATTGACAATCTCTCCTATCTGTTCAAACTGTAGACTATAGAAAGGTATCTCATGGGATAGACTGATGGTTAAGATGTTGATGTTGTCATCTTGAGATTTGGAAGTCAAAACTTGACAAAGTCATTATGTTCGTCCTCCCTACGCGCTAGCCACAACATCCGAGCTAGTAGTCCGTGATTTACCTTCTCCGTGTTAGCTCTGGAATGGGTTGATAGGGGCGTTGAGGTGTGCGAATTGCCTTTTTACCATCTCAAACTGTAGAAAGGCAAAAGATCTACTTCCCCTTGTCTAAATTCAGTAGTGTTTCATGAACCAATCAAGGTATCCAAGATTCCTCAAATTGATACACCTAAATATGGCACTCACCTGATGACGGTAGTAGAACACCCAAACACCAGATCTGCTCCTAGCCCTCAGCATAAACACTCTCCATCGAAACACCCACTACCCACTCCGAGTTCTGTTTTCGCCAAGATGTTGGAGTTCCCACAAACATGCCTCGTTACATACTTGCTCCCCCTGCGATATGATGCGTGTGTGATCAACGAGGATAGTGTGGCGTCGATCGATCGAAGGAGAAGACAAGGGTAGCGCGATGGGAAGATGGTAAGAGAGAAGAGAGAGAGAGAGAGAGGTAACAAAATAACTTTTATTGATTGAATAACCATAAGATATACAATTCATAGAGGTCTTAGGATGCTTAGTCAAATAAAAAATTAAAAAAGAAATTATTAATTAACAAATTCATAAGAAACTATTAATTAACAGATTAAAATAAATGTCAAATCTAATAATTAATATAAAAAAAATACCTAATCTAATAATTAATATATATAAATTTATTTTGACTCGGTCAAAAATTTTATTAAATAATTATTCTCTTTTACCACCCCCCTCCCCCCGGCAAATTCAACGGGAGATTTCTTACGTTGAATTTGCTTGTTAGTCTGTTGAAATGCTGTGTGGATAATGGCTTTGTGAAGATATCAATAATCTGATCCTCTGCAGAAATATAAGAAACTGATAATTGTTGAGTTGTCACACACTCTCGAACAAAATGAAAATCAATTTCCATATGTTTTGTACGAGTATGAAAGACTGGATTTGCTATTAGATATGTGCTTCAATATTATCATACCAAAATTTTGGTACAATCTTTGATGCAAGATGAAGTTCAAATAGAAGTGATTGAAGTCAAATAATTTCAGATGTTACATTTATTATAGCTTTATATTCTGCCTCAGTGTTTGAACGAGATACTGTAGGTTGCTTTTTCGAATTCCATGAGATAAGATTTCGTCCGAGAAATATTGCATATCCACTAGTAGAGTGTCTGTATTCAGGAGAGCTTGCCCAATCCGCATCACTATATGCATGTAAATCTTGAGATGATTGTCGATATAAAAGAAGACCATGTAGAATAGTACTTTTGAGATAACGAAGTATTCATTTCATACCTTCCCAGTTTTGTTCAATATGAGCATGCATGAACTGACAAGTACGATTTACTATGAAGATAATATCAGGTCGTGTGATAGTGACATATTGTAAAGCTCCAGCAATGCTTCGATAAATCTGGGAATCAGACATAGCAGGAGAAGGTATAGAGAAATTAGTAATAGCAATTGGTGTAAAGACCAGGCGTGCTCCATCCATTTTAGCTCTTTGAAGAAACTTAGTAATATATTTACTTTGAGAGAGGAGACAACCTTCTTCATATGGAATGAGTTCAATATCAAGGAAAAAAATGAGCATTACCCATATCTCGAATAGGAAATTCTTGATTGAGATGACTTAGTAAAGTTGTAATGCCCTTTTGATCATTATCAGTTATTAAAATGCCATCCACGTAGATAAGGAAAAATATCATAGATCCGTTATTATATTGATAGAATAGAGAAGAGTCCATTTTTTATTCAGAAAATCCTTGAGTTTGCAGCCAGTCTGATAATCTAAGAAACCATGCACGAGGAGCTTGTCGAAAACCATAAATGGATTTCTTTAGCTGACAAATATGAGTTGGAAATTATGGATGGATAAATCCAGGTGGTTGCTCTATAAATATTGTTTCCTCAAGATTGTCATGAAGGAATGCATTAGAAACGTCTAATTGTCATACAGGCCAATTAGAACTAATAGCTACCGATAATAATAGTCGGACAGATGTAATTTTAATGACTGGGCTAAAGGTGTCGTTGAAGTCAATACCTAGTTCTTGATTAAATCCTTTGGCTACAAGTCGAGCTTTATACCATTCAAGAGAACCATCAGCTCGATGTTTAAGGTGAAATACCCATTTAGAGCCCATAACATTAATAGAGAAAGTGCGTGGGACTAGACTCCATGTTCCATTACGAAGAAGTGCATCAAATTCTGTAGTCATTACACTACGCCAATTCAGATCCTTGTTTGCTTGAGAAAAACAAGTTGGTTCAATGAATTTTGAAGAGACCACTAAAGCTTCTGGAAGAGGATATCAAGTTGCCATTGGTGGACAACGTGCATAAATGTCGCTTAACGGAAGCATGTGACAAGGAGTATTATCATCTGAATCACTTGTTGATGGTAACGAGGAAGTAGACTGGCATGGTGATTTTGATGATGGGCTTGTATTATTTGAGGGTTCAGAACTAGAAAGCATATTATCTTCGATTGGTGAGACTTCTGAGATTGGATCAGCAACTTAAAGTGATTCTGATGGTATATGGGAGTTATTAGAGATCTCCGGAGCAGGACCTAGTATGCCATCACTTCTGATAATGTTAGCTGGCATCAAGAATGTGTTACCTGTATCTGGAGGAGAGATTGAAGAAGTTGCTAAAAAAAAGAAATAGAGACTCATCAAAAGTAACATGTCGTGAAATATATATCCGTCCTATTGGTATGTACAAGCATCGATACTCATGGTGTAAATTGCTATAACCGAGGAAAATACATTGTAGGGAACGAGAGTCAAGTTTGTGTTTAGAGTAAAGGAATAACCATGGATAACATGCGCAACTAACGATTCGAAGAAAGGTGTAGTCAGGAGTTTGATTATAAAGTTTTTCCAAATGACACTTATTATTAAGCAATGGGGTAGGAAGTCGATATATGAGATATAGTAGAAACAGCTTCATCCCAAAATTTATGCGGAACCGATGCATGATGAAGAAGAGCTAAGGCAGTTTCAACTATATATCTATGTTTTCTCTCAGCAGAGCCATTTTTCTCTGAGGACAAGAGACTCGATGAACAATTCCACAAGAAACAAGATGAATGAAAAACTTGATATTCTCCTCCCCAATCAGAATGAAGAGAAAGTATTTTACGATTAAAATATCGTTCAACTTAGTTTTGAAAATGGCGGAATATGTCTAATAAATCAAATTTTTTTCATAGGATAAAGCCAAATATATTCACTAAAATGATCAATGAATATAACATAATGTAGGAAACCTTGGTTAGACAAGATAGGAGCAGGGCCCCAAACATCAGAAAGAATTATTTCAAGTAGAAAACTGAAAATACGATTGGATGAAGAGAAAGGTAACTTATGACTTTTAGATTCCATGCATTCCTGACATGAATGAGATGGAGAGGAAGTAAAAGAAGTAGGTAAATCATACATATTTATGATTTATTGAACAAGACGAAGGGAAGGATGACCAAGTCGAGCATGCCAGGCTGGTTTATTTGTGCGGTCGCCAATAAAAGCTTTGATTGAAGAATTTTGAAGATAGTAAAAGCCATTTTTTATTCCCCCATGAAACACAGTAGTATTTGTTCCTCCATCTTTTATGAGATATTGATTACAATGAAATTCAAAAAAGACATTGTTATCAAGGCAAAATTGACGTGCAGAGAGTAAATTTTTAGTTATAGATGGAACATGAAAGACGTTGCACATGTGAAAAGTACTAATGGATAAATGAATGTATAAGCTTCCAAGATTAGCAATTTGCAAACCTGAGCCATCACCTACTTAGCTTGTACCGTATCCGAACCAGCGTATGGTAGTACTTCTATAAAGATATTATAGTTTGATGCGACATGATGAGTTGCTCCAGTGTAAAGATATTAGTAGATAAAAATTTTAAAGGTTTGCCCTATGTAGGCACAGATGCGAGAACTTTAGAATAGACTTGTGAAGTAATTGACTGTCATAAAGCTGCAGGACCACCAATAAAATATCTGTCGAGTCTTTTAGGACATTGAATAGCAATATGTCTAATTTGGAGACAAATTTGATATCTTCTTAAAGCTAAAGGACCACCAATGAAGATTCTGTCGAGTCTTTTAGGACATTGAATATCAATATGTCCAAATTGGAGGCAAATTTGACATCTTTGAAGATTTGACATCAAAAATAAAAGCAACAAAAACAACACAAGTTGTTGTTGTTGTATCTTGGTAATTGAGTCCAAGGCCAAAGGTACGGAAACTATTCCTCTTCTCCCCTATTATCACGTCGTCAATTGATAGATGATAGAAACGAGGAAGGAGGGTGGCGAACAATAAATTGAGAAAAAAATCTCTGCAAAAAAGGCTCGTAAGGTAAGAAGAAATAAAATATTGCATAAAAAAAAAGATGGCTCGTAAGGTAAGAAGAGTTATCGCTCTGATACCATAAGAGAGAATAAAAAGAGAGAGAGAAAGAGGAAGAGAGGTAACAAAATAACTTTTATTGATTGAATAAGTCGTCCATGAGATATACAATTTAGAGAGGTCTTAGGACGCTTAGTCAAATAAAAAATTAATAAAGAAATTGTTAATTAACAGATTCATAAGAAACTGTCAATTAACAATTAATAAAATAAATGCCTAATCTAATAAATAATATAAAAAATGACTAATCTAATAATATATATATATATATATATTTATTTATTTATTTTGACTCAGTCAATTATCTTTTAAATAATTATTCTCTTTTAGAGGGTGGCGACGGTGAAGGAGGACACAGGACTAAGCGACGATCGGTGTCGGCGATGGCAAATAGCAGTGATGGTTCGATCGAGGGAGAAGACTCTCGGCCAAGGTGTGAGGCGCCTGTGGTGGGGTTCTTGAGTCGACGGCACGGCGACAGCTGCTCGCACGTGAACCAAGTAGAAGACATCGCCACTTCAGCTCATGCGCTAGGGGAAGAAAGGTTACGGTGGTCTCTCTAGGCCTCCGACAACAAGGGCAGTAGTCAGCACCGACGATGGTGAGGAGGAGAAAGATCGGTGGCATGGGCGAGGGGATGAGATTGGGTGAAAGAAGAGTAATGATACGCTCAAGGAAAAAACTTAAGAAAACCCTCAAGGAATGACGTGGTAGTCAATATGTACATGTTCGGTTGCCGCCCAAACATTGTCAGTGGCCTCCGGCCACTACCCCGAATCAAACTATTATTGGTGCAATCAACCCAAGTTTGATTGGTACGATCCTGAGTTTTAATGTGTATGCCAATATGATTAAGTCAGATTTTCATATTGGTTTGATGTGTGTGTTTAAATCATGTAGGACTTGGTGAACCACACATGAGGAACAACGGAGTGAAGCCATCCGAGGGACGAGAACCAAAGGAAGAGGGCTTCAAAGGGCAAGCCAAGGAAGTAGACTTCAAAAGAATACGTGAAGGATGACATGAAGACAAGGCGCGTGCTTGTGTGTATCCGAGGGACGAGAGCCAAGGAAGAGAACTTCAAAGAAGCAAGCTGGGGAAGTGGACTTCAAGGCATATGAGAAGGATGGACTCCGGAGAGGCTGAGAGTGAGTTTGTAAACTAGGCAGTCGACCGACAGCGTTGAAAGAAACTCACAGAAAAATCAGTCGACTGAGGTTGGAACTAGTCGACTGTTTTGTTCGAAAATTAGTAGTTAGCTAGTCATTGGCTAAGCACCAGTTGACTAGTCCTGGTGGCAGTCGACTGGTGTCGGGGCTGAGCAGCTATTTTGTTAACAGCTCTCTCCTCTATTTAAAGGGAAGGTTGAGACTTGAGAAGGGTAAGTTCTTTAGTGAGAAACTCTCTTGTTCGAGCCTTCCAAATTCATTATCTTCCTCCTAACCCTAATTCTCATTTTGTAAAGAGAAATAGAGATTTGTAAGAAGTTGTTCTCCACTTAGAAGAAGAAAGTATTAGCCAGAGATTGCCGAGGACTAATCCACCGAATGATTAAGGGTTCATCCACCTTAAGGACATGCAGTGAAATAGGAGCAAACAATCTCCAAATCACGTAAAGGTTAAGTGTTTGCATTGCACTTGATTGTTTAGTTTGCATTTCCACCTGCGCACTTATAGGAAGAGTAAAGCGAATTGGGTGATGAGTTATTCACCCCCCCCCCCCCCTCCTCTAGCTGGTCCGTTCGATCCCAACAACTATACACTGAGAGGCATGATGAACCCGTAAGGGATCATTGCAATTGTAATGTCACGTCATTTCTTGAGATTTTCTTTAAGTTTTTTTCCCTTGAGTGAACCATTATTCGAGAAAGAATTGAGGGATGGGCGATTATAGGTTAGAAATTATTTAGATTAAGGATAAATATAAATAAGTTTATTAAGGATAAATATAAATAAGTTTATTTATTTAAATAAATTTCTCCTTAATTAATTCAGATAAGCAAACATATCCTTTTTTATATCTATTTATCCCTGTAAAAATTTAAAATGCCCCAAAAAATTTCAATTTTTTTTTTTGAAAATTCCTAATAAAGTTTTATAAGGTTATTCTCCAATTTAACCCTTAAAATTTAATTATCAAATCTCACAGAAAAATCCCCAGCCTAGGTCTTAGATTAATAGTATGGGAGAAAGTAGAGAAATTAAAAGAGTGACTCGAGTGGTATTTGTATCAACTTCGAGTAAAAGCCGAACGATGAAAAATCTGTCCAAAAAGAAGCGATTGTGCCAATTTTAAATTTGTACGAAAAACTGAAACCCAAAAAAGAAAAATAGAAGTCCCCTTGCTCTTACGATAGTTGCACCAATTCAGAGCGAACTTGACTCTGATACCACTTGTAGGATTAGATGCACGTGAGAATGGGGTGAATCACGTGTCTTCTTAAAATCACAGCTTTTTCGAAAATCAATGTGCGCGAGAAAAAGTGAAATATGAAAAAAAAACAAACACGGGAACACCAAAGTTTACTTGGTTCGGAGCCTTTAAAGACTCCTACTCCAAGGCCCAGGTCCGTTAGACCTTCCTCAACGGGCAATCCACTAAACCCCTTTATCGATAAACTCCTGGTAGAGTGATCGAGCACAAGAGAAGAATTGGAAAGTGTAACATCCCTGCACTTCGCTTTTTGCAATAATTAAAATACATTAAAAATATTCGTTACCCAACACAGATGAAGGAGTCTGATTATGCTCACGTGCTGGTGTCAGTCTTCTGGCAATAGTTGATCGTAGTTGAGTAGTAGAGCAACTACGGCATGAAGACAGAAGAGCAGAGTGATTAGAGTGTCTTGTAGAAGAGTTGTTATCAGAAAGCTGCTCGAAGACTCTTTTTATAGGACGTTGAGGGTGCCCTAGTTGGGACCTTCAATCTAAAAATCTGATCCATGCTCAATCGTCATAGCTTATCCAACTGAGGGCTCCTTCATCATCACCTATGGTACCTTCAGTCTGAACTGAGATGCTTCAGATCCTAGCCAAGCGCCTCCAGTGGTCGAAATCTGATCCTCACTGCTTGTGTGAGGGTGCTCTCGGTCCATCTAGGGTGCTCTCAGTATAAACTAAGGCGTCTCTAGTCAGATTAGAGGCACTTCAGACATTGTTCATCAAAGCAATTTTTACGTTTTAACCCTATACAAAGATGATAATCTAAAGACAATGTTTAACCTACAAAATACAGTTAGCACGGTAAATATAAAATGATTATTAATTAGATCTTATCTTCCTAAGATCAAGATCAAATTAATACCTCAACTTAAATATCCAAAATGGTTCTAAGTTGGACTACGCCTATAGTCCCATTGGGGACTCATCCTCGCCGAATCTCTTTTCTCCAGTGACTTATCTTACTTATCTTCCTACATACTTACTTAGCTTCTTAACCCACCAGAATTTCCTGTCAAATGCCCCATTATACTTCGGCTAGCTATCAGGTCTCACGGATCC
Organism: Boesenbergia rotunda; assembly: GCA_024364735.1. Taxonomy (NCBI): domain Eukaryota; kingdom Viridiplantae; phylum Streptophyta; class Magnoliopsida; order Zingiberales; family Zingiberaceae; genus Boesenbergia; species Boesenbergia rotunda. The sequence continues at coordinate 30,133 of JAGFNQ010003439.1, read as the reverse complement.
AGCTCGACTTCATGCCAGGTCTCAACCAACCTGGGCTTCAGCCAATTATCAAACACACAGACCCAACTAGACTTCATATTCAGGTCTCAACCAACCTGGGCTTCATCCTAGTATTAGGTTCTAAGTTTTTCAGTCTTGCATACTTGGTAACAAAGTTAGACAAACATAACTTCTAACTTTAATCATTTGTCATACATCGAAAATTGAATTTGATCATTAGTGTAAACTGTACCGATAAAAACAGTGAATGAAGTAAAAAAAAAAGAAACTTTTGAACAATTATATCGAAACTTGGATACAAAAGAAAGGGAAAGAGAAATTTATAAAATAGCTAAAGTGAGAGAAAGGAAAACAAGAGATCTTAGCCAAATGTGATACATTAAAAATAAATATATAGGGTACTAGTAAATGATGGAGAAATAAAAAAGCGATGGAAGATATATTTTCATTAAATTTTTAATAAAAGTTTAGGTGACCAACTAAACTTAGACAATTTAAGTAGGTCAAATGAGTATAAAAATTTAAATTTTTATCATAAAATTTAAACTTTAGAAGTCGAATAAGTTATGAAAGGGATACAAAATAGAAAAGTTGTGGGACTAGCTGATATCCCAATAGAGTTATGGAAATGTTTATAGAAATAAGATATTCAATAACTTACAAAATTATTTCATATGATATTGAAAACGAATGGCTTACAAAATCATTTAATATGATATTGAAAATAGAAAAAAAATCTAATAAATAGAGGGTAAGTACTCTAGTTTCCTTATATAAGAACAAAAGAGACGTATAAAATTATGTAAACTATACGGATATTAAACTAATGAATGATATCTTAAAACTTTGGGAAAGACTAATAGAAAAAATTTAAAAAGAAGACCATGGTGATCAAAAATTAATTTGGGTTCCTGGAAGGTTGACAATAGAAGCTATACATCTTCTTAGACAATTAATTAAAAAGTATTGAGAGAAAAAGCAAGATCTACACATGATATTCATTTACTTAGAACAAGTTTATAATAGAGTTTCAAGAAAAATTATATGAAAAATTCTAAAAAAGTGAGGTATTAACGTATCATATATTGAACTAATAAAAGATATACATGAAGATGTTGTAGGATCGGTGTCGTCGATAGAGGGGGGAGGTGAATATCGACTTGAAAATTTTCTTCGTAAAATTCGTCGTTCGCTCGTTCTAGTCAAAGAGTTAGTGCGCAGCGAAAAATATTAAAACAAACAAAAGACACAACATAGTACACACGCGGGATTTTACTTGGTTCCCAACCCCCCAGGGTCAGTACGTCCAAGGCCTAATCACGGGTAGCGCCCGTCCACTAGTGGTCTCCTTTTCGGAATTTCTGGAGGCGGAGAAACCCAACTTATAGTTCAAGCTTACAAGCAAAAAGATATAACTAAAAATGCGAACTTGTAAAATAAAATCGAACCAAAGAAAAGTTGATCCGGCCAATCCGGAAGTCCAAAGTGCGCCGCACTTTCTCCTGGAGCCTCCTTGGTCGCAAAGCATCGACTTTAGTGCTTTTCCTTTGCTCAGAATGCTTAGGATAATGTTGCAAGTGTTGTATTGAGTTGAGGGGTCGAACCCCTTTATATAGTGTCTTCTTGAGCACCCTAGAGGCCTTTAAGGTGCCTCAGTATGGTCAAACTTGATCCGTAATCGCGAACTTTGCAAGGTTGTTAAAACTTCCTTTCAGGCGCCTAAAAGGTCTATGGCGCCTGACACATGTAGGGCGCCTGGGAAGGGAATCCATGATCCAGTGTGGCTTTCCTTATAGGGCGTCTGACCATATAGGGCACCTGATTTCATTCAGGCGCCCGGGAAGCTTTTCCCACCAACCCACAGTGCCTATAGGGTGCCTGATTCCATTCAGGCGCCCAAGAAATGTTGGGGCAATCTATGGTCCGTAGTGACCATGTGTTTTGATGTTTGGGCAAAAGGTTTAAGTTAGGTTCACCCTTGCGGTTAGATATGTGTATTTGAGTGTGCAAGTTTACAGGATACACATGGACTTAGCTGGACGACTTCAGGTACGGTGAAGGATGTGTTGGATCGAGAAAACACGATAGAGGGGGGGGGGGTGAATATCGTGAAAATGTTTCGGATTAGAAAAGAGAATGCACAGCGGAAAATTAAAACAAAACAGACACGAACACAAGGATTTTTACTAGGTTCAGAGTCGCGGTCGACTCCTACTCCAAGGCCCACGGTCCTTGATCGTTTACTGCAGGTAATTCTATAATGCGCAAAGTTTTACAAAGAATTGTACAATTATAGTGCAGTAAAAAGAATAGCTTTACTCTTCGTTATCGACGCCTGGTGTGGATCGTACTTTAGTGCGGAGGGTCGTCGTCGGCGCTTAGAATCTCGAGATCGGAGGTTTCCGGAGCAGAGCACTTGAGTCGAAGAGCGTAGAGGCGTTTTAAAAGTTGATATCGAAGCCTTAAGGGTTGAGCCCCTTTTATACAGCTCCTGGGGGCGCCTGACACATGCCTTCGGATCCGAGAACTCTCATCCGAAGCTCGGTCAGAGCTTATCCCTCCAAAATCGGGCTCGGAGCTGACGGGGGCGCCCGGGACACTGGGGGCTCCCCGGTTGAACTAGTCTGCTAGCTTCTCGGCTGGATTAGCTTTGATTGCTTCGTTGGCTTGGACCCAGGGCGCCCGAGGCATCCAGTGCGCCCGGGACACTGGGGGCGCCCGGGAGCTTGAGGGCGCCTGGCCCAGTGAGCTTCCGAAGCGATTCTTGCTCAACTTGTTAGTCTGGCTTTAACCTTGGGCGCCCGGGACCTCCCGGGCGCCTAGCCCAGCTGCTGCCCCTCTCCTTTGGGGTGTTCTGAGCTGCAGAAATAGGTTCCTTTAGTCCCTGCATTCAAGGTTAGTTCCACAACAAACAAGGCAAGAAATGTTAGATTTATACAGCCTTAGCTGTCTTTATTCTGACTTCGGGTCTCCCAAATGGAGCCCTAGGTCGAGCCGACGCCTACTGTTCCCCCGACGAGGAACGCGTCCTCACCTACTCCTCTCAGGAGAAATTACCTTTTGCCAACCGGCTCCTCCGGTTGGACTTTTGCCCGATGCACCTGACCAGGTCTTCGTGCCCACCTTTCGAGCAGGTCTTCGGTGCCCAGCTCCTTGCCATGACTTCATACCCAGTCCACGACCAGGACTTCGTGCCTACCTTTCGAGTAGGACTTCGGTGCCCAGCTCCTTGCCAGGGCTTCGTGCCCAGTCCTCGACCAGGACTTCGTGCCTAGTGTACATAGGGCTTCTTTCCTGTACACTTAGTGAACATATTAGACCAAAATAACATCTTAACTTTTTAACCCTTTGCCATTATCAAAACCCAGATTCGACTTAGGTGCTGCCTGCACCAACAATCTCCCCCTTTTTGATTTATGGCAACCCAATTAAAAAGTTAAGTTAATAATACAGAAACATCTAAAATGCCACCTTAGTTTCCTCCCCCTGAGAGGAATTTTCCCCTAGATTTTTCAACGGTTCGCGGGGTTAGAAAAAAGTTTCTAAGTCTAAAAGGGAAATTATTTTTCAACACTTAGAATCTTTTCAAAAAATGTAAGTTAGAAAACATTTGTAAATTGGGAATTTTCCAAAAAACAATTTTTGAGTTGAGCACTTGGAAAATTTGTACTTCGAGATTTTACACTTTAGAAAATTTTTAAGTCAATACTTTAGTTTTCGCACTTTAAAAATTTTTCTAACTTTTCTTCTGAAGTGTTTAAATACTTAGAAAAACTGAAATTTCTTTTCAAGAAAATTTTGAAATTAAACTTAGAAATTTTCTATTAGAGATATTTAAGGTAAGTACTTAGAGAAATAGCTTAAGTAATTTTGAAAATTGACTTAAGTCAAGTACTTTTTGAAAACAACTTTTTGAAATAAGGTTTTGAATTTTGCAAAAAAAAAAATTTAAACCTTCTCTCCTTTCCAATCTCTCCCCCTTTGCCATATATAAAAAAAAACAATATAGCAAAAACAATATAACAAAAAATAGCAAACGAATATATCAATGGAAGTAATGTGCTGTACTGAACCAATTCAAGGTATAAACTAGACCAAGTCAATTTGAACTATCTCTTTCATGTCCTGTCTAACCCAATTAGCTACTTACTAACTGTTATAAATAGTAGTTTTTGCTAGGGTTAGTCAAGTTAAGTGTTCAATCTTGACACTTAACCTGATTACTGTTTAGTTTGTATTTAGTACCCCAATTACTGCAGATGCACTGACTTAAAACATCTTGAATTAAGGCAAAGACCTAAGCATCTCAACCCATTCTAGGTTATCAATCAAAAGTACCCTAAGGTGCTTGTGAGATGCTGACTTCTAGATCTATAGGTACATGCAGTTCTAGGGTTAGGGCCTAAGCTAAGTCCATTTGAGAAAAAGTCCTAATTTTGAAGGGGTAATTTTTTTTCAAAAAAAATTAAGTCGAAAAATTGGTTTTAAAAATAAAAAATTTCCAAAGTAATAACACAGTTTTTATCAAAGCGAAAGTAGAGTAAACCTATTCTACCAAGCATAACCCTAACTGCCTTCTTAGTGAGCTGAACTCAGACTCGGGTAGGGGTTTGGTGAATATGTCAGCTAAGTTAGATTTTGAGTCTACATGCTTAAGGACTATCTCATCCCTGGCTACATGATCTCATACGATGTGGTGTTTAACTTCTATGTGTTTATTTCTAGAGTGCTGGATTGGATTCTTAGTTAGATTAATTGAGCTTATGTTGTCAATGTAGACTTGAGTTTGGGTATAGTTAAGCTGAAAGTCCTTAAAAGTGTGCATCATCCATAAGAATTGTGCTATACATTCTCCTAAGGCTACATACTCAGCTTCAGTTGTGGATAGAGCTACACAGTGTTGTTTTCTGCTGCACCAACTTACTAGACTATTTCCTAACAGTTGGCAGCTTCCACTTGTACTCTTTCTATCTAATTTACAACCAGCGTAGTCAGAATTCGAGTATCCTGACAAGTCAAAGGTTGAGGTCCTAGGATACCAAATTCCTACATTTAGGGTGCCCTTAACGTATCTTAGTACTCCTTACTAGACTATTTCCTAACAGTTGGCAGCTTCCACTTGTACTCTTTCTATCTAATTTACAACCAGCGTAGTCAGAATCCGAGTATCCTGACAAGTCAAAGGTTGAGGTCCTAGGATACCAAATTCCTACATTTAGGGTGCCCTTAACGTATCTTAGTACTCTTTTTAGGGCTGCTAAGTGTGTTTCCTTAGCACAGGTTTGGTATCTAGCACACATTCCTATAGCAAAAAGGGCATCAGGTCTACTGGCTGTAAGGTACAGTAGACTTTCAATCATACTTCTATAAAGTTTAAGGTCTACTGGTTTACCATCAGGGTCACTATCTATTTTTACATTTGTGGCCATGTGGGTACTTATGCTTTTGGAGTTGTCCATTTTGAATTTCTTTACTAACTCCTTAGCATATTTGGATTGATGGACATAGTTTTCATCCCTAGTTTGTTTAATTTGTAAGCCTAGAAAGAAATTAAGCTCACAAACTAAGCTCATTTCAAATTCATTTTCCATTATCTTAACAAATTCTTTTAGGAAATTTGAGTTGGTGGATCCAAAGATTATGCCATCGACGTAGATTTGGGCAATAAAGATTTCTTTACCTAGGGTCTTAATAAATAAGGTTGAGTCAATTTGTCCTTGTTTAAATTCTTTAGAAATTAGGTAGGTTGATAAGCGTTCATACCAGACCCTAGGTGCTTGTTTTAGTCCATAAAGTGCTTTAGTGAGTTTGTACACATGGTCAGGCCTTTCTAAGTCCTCAAAATCGGGGGGTTGTCCTACATAGATTTCTTCCTTAATAAATCCATTTAGAAATGCTGACTTTACATCCATTTGGTAGAGTTTAAATCGTTTATGGGATGCAAAGGCTAACAACATCCTAATGGACTCAAGTCTAGCTACTGGGGCATAGGTTTCGTCATAATTTAACCCCTCTACCTGACTAAACCCTTTGGCTACTAAGCGGGCTTTGTTTCTCACTATTTCTCCTTGATTATTTAGTTTATTCCTAAACACCCACTTAGTATCAATAATGAATTTGCCCTCAGGTTTAGGTACTAGTTCCCAGACTTGGTTCCTCTCAAACTGAGCTAACTCTTCCTGCATGGGTATGATCCAATCAGGATCAGGTAAGGCCTCCTCTATAGTCTTAGGTTCAATTTTTGAAATCATTGCAATCTGACTAAGGTTCCTATAAGTAGACCTAGTTCTGACTCCTAAAGTTGGATCACTGATAACTATCATTTTGTTGATTATTTTAGGCTCTAAAATCCATGTTTGATCCACATTTTATATGCTTAAGTTTGCAATTGTATTAGGTTTCATGTATTTCCTCTATTTTGGCTTTTAATTCAAATCTTTGTATATTTGGGATATTTTTGGCACTAAATTTGAATATCATTTTGTAGGCTTCAAATGATCATGGACCTAGATCAATTCGGGTCAAACTTGAGTCAGCATTGGATCCAGATCAAAGAGATCAAGCATCGGATTAATAAGAGCCGTTCATTCTAGAGAATGGCCAGATCTGAGCCATCAGTCAACTTCTGGTCAATCCGAGTTCAAGATAGAGTCAATCATGACCATAGATCAAGATCTGAAAATTTCAGCCAAATCAAAAGTAATCTGACCGTTGGATCAAGCTCAAGATGTTTTAGACCATCCATTCAAGAAAAGGGAAGATCTGGACCATCCGCCACTGATCTGGTTAATCCGAGATGGGAACAGGTAGATCAGGACCATTGATTGGGATCTGTGGAGTTTGGTTCAGATCCGAAGAGATCTGACCGTTGGATGAAGTCAAATCGATCTCAGCCGTCCGTTGTTAATTTCCTTCTGAGCTGTGAGCCTTGAACTCAACTGGCTTGGTTTGGCTGAACCAAGTGCTGAGCTGAAGCTAGCTTGACTTGACTGAATCGGACTGCTGGGCTGAACTCAACTGGGTTAATTGAGGCTGACTGAACCACTGAACTTGGACCGAACCAAGAGGTCTGAACCCAAGCTGGGCCGAACCGAAGGATGAGGAGAAATCACAAAATGTTACTCGATCAGATCATAGGGGATCATCTTCGGCAATTGAGAGCGAAGGGAGGAGGGAGACGCGACTCCGATCCATCTTCTCCACCCTCACCGCCGACGGTCCGCATTTCCACAGCCGCCGGCCGATCTTCCACCTCTCCATCTTCAACTCTCTCTCGGGTTGGGAGAGAGTAGGGGTCTCTTCTTTCGGGTTCGAAGAGGATTCTCCACTGTAGCCACCAACCGCACGCCATCGCACGAGCTAGGGCCCGGGGTTCGAGCCCTAGTCGACCATCTCCTTCGCCAGCTTCCTCTCGGGTTGAGAGGAAACAATCAACCATCTTCCTCCGCAGCCGGCGATCCATTTCTTTACAACAATTCTTTCATTTTCTTTCCTTTACAGAAATTCCTTCAATTTCAGCAGTTTTGTTTCTTCGCAGCTCCTTCAGTAGCTAGCCTTCATCAGAGACGGCATTTCTTCACAGCAGATTCATTTCGTCACAGCAGTTCTTCTTCTTCATCAGATCCGGCAGCAGATCTTCACAGCAAATTCAGTTCCTTTGCAGTTTTCTTTTCAGCAGCATCCGATCACCATGGCTTCTTCACAGTTACTTCACAATTTCCTTCCAGCAGTTTCTTCATTAGATTTGGGGGTTTAATTGTGTTGTTAGTTGTTAATTGTTCTTAATTGAAGAATGTTTGTGATAGATTGTTAAATGCTTGTATTTGATGGATCTTCCCATTTCAATTTGCACTTACTTGAAGCCATTTAAAACATGCCTATCTTGTGTTTGATTAAATGCCTTTTAGAACAAAACTTTCAATTGTGATGTTTCTTAGTTGTTTAACTTTTGTCCTGTATTGCTTTTCCCATTGCTTTAAGTTTCATGTCTTCATTTAAATGCAATTAAGTTAGATCAGACTAGATTTCTTTAATGCTATAGGTTTTGTTCCATGTCTAGGTTTCATTGATGCCCTATTTCTTGAATGCTTCTTTCAAGTTGTCCTTTCTTTACTGCAATTGTAGTCAGGTTAAATTAGATTTCCGTACATGCATCGTCTTTCCTTAATTAGAACTAGATTTCATACCTGTTTAGCTATTCCTTTTCGTAGCCTTAACATTCAAATCCAAACCCCAGTTTGATATCAAAAATCCAAAAGCAATAACATACGATCCTGAGATTTATCATGCATCAACTACATTTGTTGGGAGACGACTCGAGTTACTCTATGCTACATTAGTTTAGAGGAGTTCGATACTTAAATTGTATTTGATACTCGCGGTACGACACGCGTGCTCATCAATCACCCACAATTTGATCAGTTGGGTGACTGAGTCTGAGTTTCTTAGTTTTTCTAGAACTTGGTTCAGCCTCAGGTCCGGCCGGTCGGTTTGGTTCAGTATTTGGTTCAACTACTTGGGTTGGTTCAATTACTTGGGTTGATTCAATAGTTGGTTCAATGGTTAGTTCATTTAGGGGTTCAATTAATGATTCAACAGTTTGTTCAGTATCCTCTTGATCAGTATTTGATGAATTTAGATTATCAGATTTTGAATTAAGTTCTTCATCAAATATCAGATTTGTTGTTTCTTCAATTTTCTTAGTTTGTTTATTGTAAACCCTATAGACTCTACTTGTCGTTGAATATCCTAAGAAGATGTCTGGGGTTGACTTAGACTAGAATTTACCTAGATAGTCCTTGGTGTTTAGGATATGGACTTTGCACCCAAAGACCCTTAGGTAATGTAGGTTTGGAAGTTTATGGTAGTATAATTCATATGGTGTTTTATTGTGTAATTTGTTAATTAGAACCCTATTTTGGATGTAGCAAGCCGTACTAATTGCTTCTACCCAATATTGGTTAGCTAGGTTGAATTCATTGAGCATAGCCCTAGCGGCTTCCTGTAGGGTTCTATTTTTCCGTTCAACTATCCCATTTTGCTGGGGGATTCTAGGGCACGAAAATTCGTGTATATACCCATTTACCTTACAAAACTCCTCGAATCGTTTCAAACTCTCCCCCGTGGTCACTCCTAAGTCTTTTGATTTTGGCATCGTTTTGATTTTTAATTAACTTACAAAAATCACTAAATAGGTTTAGGGTTTCATCTTTGGTCTTTAGAAACCTAACCCAGGTAAACCTAGAGTAATCATCCATAATTACTAAGCAGTACCGGTTTCCGCTTAGTGACTTGGCTCCATGTGAATCAAATAGGTCAAGGTGCAGGAACTCAAGTGTGGTTTGAGTTAGATCTGATTGAATTAGTTTATGATTAGACCTAGTTTGTTTTCCTTGATTACATGATTTATATATTAAGTTTTCATGGTTCTTAATTTTAGGTATACCTTTGATTAGGCCAAGTTGGGTGATTTTTGAAATTAATCTTAGATTAGTGTGTCCTAATTTCCTATGCCAAAGGTTTGATTCTTCTAACTGAGTTAACATGCATTTAGATACTAAGGGTAGGTTTATGGTGTAAACATTATTTTTCCTAGAGCCCTTAAGCATGATTTCTGAGTCTTGTAGGTTTCTAATCAGCAGTTAGAGTTGGTAAAGGTAACTACATAGCCAATATCACATAATTGACTTATGCTAAGCAAGTTAAATTTAAAATTTTCAACCATAAACACCTTTTTAATAACAAAGCCATATTTGAGTTCAATGTTACTTGACCCAATCACTTTGAGTGTAGCATTGTTGCCAAATGCTACTGAGCCTAGGTTCTTGAACTTGATTTTGGTGAATTTCAATTTATCCCCAGTTATGTGTTTGGAGCACCCGCTATCCAACATCCATTGGTCCAAATCTTTATGTTCCTACACATAAAGAGTGTTGTTGATTTGAATCCAATTAGAGTTAAAGATAGCCTAAATTGATTTTCACAGCCTAGTCTGTCTCACCCAATCTAGAGTTATCAATCACGTTAGCTTTATGGGTTTTTGTGAGACAGGTTTTTGTAGATAGAATTATTTTGAAAAATCATGATTCATTTTGAAGCAGGTTAAATTACTTTTGAAAACAATTGAATTTGTTTTGAAAAAGTGTGTTTGAATCTACAATTAACTGAAAATTTATGTTAGATTCGAATTTGACAAAGAATAATTTGAATTTCAAAAATTGGCTTCCAGGTCTTGGTGAGGCACTAGGCCTTCTTTGGCCGTAGCCTTATTGGATCATCAACCCTTTCCTTGACAAAGCCTTGTAATGAAATTTCATTTTCAAAATTACTTTTTAAAAAGTTCTGGTCTAACTAGTTTGGGTCTTGGATCGATAGCTTCAGCTAGTTCCACCAGTCTAAAGAGACCAAGTAGTGCATACTTGACCTTATTAGAAAATGCTTCCCTAACGTACTATCATCTCACCGCCACCCAATACTATATTGTTCAAATTTCAATTAATTGGATTGGTCCTTAATCTATCCAGTCCTAGGTCTAAGCATGGTAAATTGCAGAAAGTAAATAGACAAGCAATCATGCAATTTAAAATAAGAAAAGAAATTTATCTAACTATGAAAATTGTTTTTAATTTGGCTCCCCCTGGACTAAAGCCACGATAATGGTTTGGCAAGATGTGGATCTTGTCCTTGGGGATCCAATACTGATTTGATCCAGTTTGTTTGTTCAGGCCTAGTTTAGGTACCCATGCCTGAATTTTAGGTCTAGACTGATTCAGTACAGCATAGTATAACCTTTATCTCGCCTTGGTTCGATAGCCTAACCCGGATCAATTTAGAACCGACTTTTGTTTTCCAAGGATCATGTCAAGACCCTTGAACCAAAAGTGAATCGTTCTAAGGCTGCTCTAAGATCCTTGACTTGAGTTTTCAAGGAGGAGTTCTCTTTCTCAAGTTTTTCAACTTGAGTAGAGGTTCCTTCTTGAATCTTCTCAGTTAAGGATCTAGAGTCAGCTCCCTCTTTCAGGAGTTTTACTTCCTGTCGTAGGGATTCGACTCGGATTTTGGCTTTCGCCAAGTGGCGAGAAAGGTAAGCAATTAATTCAGTTAATTGAATTCTGGAAAATCCACTTACAGTGATTTCACCGTCTTCTGAAAATATGAGTTTACCGTCATCCGATTCCGAATCTGACTCGGTCTCGACTTCTTCTGAAGCAGTCAGGGCGAGCAGGTTCGACTGTGGGGCCTCTTCTTCTTCTTCAGATGAAGATTCGCCCCATGTTGCTTGAAGAGCCTTCTTTCTTCTTGTCTTCTTGGCTTCTTTCAGGTTAGGGCATTCCGATTTGAAATGCCCCTTCTTGTTGCATTCGAAGCAAGTCACACTTGATTTGTTCTAAGTTGGTTCAGCCTGATCTTCTTTCTTTCAGCTGGCTTTTCTTCTGTTGGACTAATTCTTCAACTCCTTGTAATAGTTCTGAGCAAGCCGGACCAGCTTGGGTCGATCTCCTTCGCTGTCCTCTGAGTCTGAGTCTGAATCAGACTCGGGTGCAGGTTAAGGCTTCTTCTTGGTTATCTTTCCAGTTTTACCTACAATAAAAGCAATGCCTTTCTCGGCCAGTGTGCAGTTAGTCTGCTCATGTAATTCAAGTTCGGAAAATGACTCATCTAATTTAATTATAGACAAATCCCTTGAAACTTTGTACGCATCTACCATAGATGTCCACAAAGTGTTTCTCGGGAAATCGTTAAGGGTATACCTGATCAGGTCACGGTTTTCTACCTTGTGACCGATTGTGTGTAGGTCGTTCATCAATTCCTGAATTCTGGCGTGAAGCTGGGCTGCAGATTCGCTGTCGTTCATCTTGATTGTGTACATCTTGTTTAGTAATAGGTCCCTCTTGTTGATTCGGGTGTCAGAGGTTCCTTCATGCAGCTCAATTAGCTTACCCCCAGAGTTCCTTTGCACTGTTGAATGGTCCCACCCGGTTCAGCTCTTCTTTGGTTAGGCCGCATTGGAGTGTCTGGGTTGCTTTGGCATCAACTTCAATTTTCCTTTTTAGGGTGGTATCCCATTCGGTGTAGGATTGTGGCACTCCATCATCATTTTTAGGGATTTCCAGACCAGACTAGATTATTATCCACATGTCCACCTAAGTTTTCAGGTGGACTTCCATCCTACTCTTCCAGTAGGAGAATCCTCCCCACTGAAAAGTGGTGGTCTGGCGGTACTGAAGCCCTCTTGCATAGCCATTTAGGAGTTACTGAAAAGAAAGAGAGAGAAAAAAATGTCCCAAGACTTGGTCTTGGATTTGTAGGGTTTTTCGGGCCACGAAAATCGCTTTTTCGCGTCGCGGAAACCCCGAAAGCCCCAATAGCAAGGATCCGAGCGAAGAAAGCCATTTCAAAAATTACGAGTGCTCGTTTACATGCTTCAAAACCCGATCTACTCCTAGATCTAAAGAGGGATAAACATTTTACCTTTGATGCGTGCCCCGTTTAATCCCGTTCGCTCCCTTTTGGATGTCGAATCTCTAGGACGTCAAGTGCCGTCCCTCTAGAAGTATCCACGCGAACAAAAGTAGATGGATGAAATCCTTTAGGTGTGCTAGCACCTTGTAGGATTCGGCCAAGAGGAGAAGAAGAAGAAGTACTCCAACAATTGGAGAGGAAGAAGAGAAGACACCCTTAGAGGAAAAATGAAACAAAACCCACTTTTGTTCTCCCATGGTGGCCGGCCACTTAATGGCCATTAATGGCCATTAAGTGGCCGGCCATAATGGCCACTAATGGCCATTAGGTGGCCTTCCTTAACCCCTTTCAATTTGAATTCAAATTCAAATGGGGGGGAAACCAAGCCAAGTCATCACTTGGTCAAGTCAAGGTGAGGTGACCTTTTGGTCAAGTCAAACTTACCTTTTATGGAATTTCCATATTTAGTCAAGTCAAACTTGACTCCATTTCTTCTCCCATGTCAAGTCTAACTTGAAGTGGAACCAAGTCAAGTCAAACTTGATTTGGATTTGGGTCAAGTCAAACTTGCCTTTTATGGACTTTCCATATTTAGTCAAGTCAAACTTGACTCCATTTCTTCTCCCATGTCAAGTCTAACTTGAAGTGGAACCAAGTCAAGTCAAACTTGATTTGGATTTGGGTCAAGTCAAACTTGCCTTTTATGGACTTTCCATATTTAGCCAAGTCAAACTTGACTTCAATTTTTCTCCATCTATTTGTTCTTTGCGTGTGACCCTATAGGTTCTTGTAACGTTGGCAATGCTTCTAACCTCTTAGAAACATAAGCAATGAGCGGTATCTAGCAACACATCATTGCTACCCAAGTTACAAGAATGTTGAGATCCAACATCACCAATGTGACTAATAATTGTGACTATCACAATATGTGACAACGTCCTTCTATCCTCGATATCTAGATCGATCTTTCATGAGGCATAGACCGTGTCATCCTCCAATCAATCTAGGTGTCTTGAACTCCAAGTAGACTCACTATAATCAAATAAGCTCAATATCTCATATTGCCTTATTTGGGCATGGCCATGCACTTAGTGATCTCACTCTATCAAGACTATGATATCTCTCCCGTCATATAGGAGTGATAGATCCCATCTACATCACTCACATCCCTCCGCATAATTTGTTACATACCCAGTAATCGCCTTTATAGTCCACCCAGTTACGGGTGACGTTTGACGAAACCAAAGTACATAACTCCTTATGTAGGGAACTACGGTGACTTCAGGTCTAAGGACTAATAGTCATACTAATAGTCACATGAGAAAGTATATGACACTCATATAACGATCCATGATACTTTCTCATGGCGGGCCATTCAATATACATTCTCTAATGTATACCCATGTGTCAACTTGATATCTCATATCCATGACTTGTGAGATCAAGTCATCATGTTGACCTACATGCTAGTCTCTATGCATTAACATTGTCCTTGAATGTTAATACTTGACTAGGAATAATTAAGAGTAGTGTTCTCTATATCATCTCACTATCGATTCAACTAATCGATTGATATAGATAAGAACCTTCTACTCAAGGACGTTATTATACTAAGTTATTTGGCACCAATACACATAAGTACAATAACCATAAGAAATGCCTTTATATATAAGAAATATATATACAAGAATATGATACAATGAGTCCAAAAAGTAATCATCATATGATTGGCTCTAGGGCTCTCACTAACAGGATTAGCAGTGCGGGAAGAAGAAAAAAAAATTATCGAGTGGTATTGCACCAACCTCGATTAACGATAAAAATTCGATTAAAAAAATTTGTAAAAATTCGAAAAACTCTCAAATTGGTGGTTGCACCAAATTTGAGCTTCCCCGCTCTGATACCACTTGTTGGATAGAGAAAACATGATAGAGGGGGGGGTGAATATCGTGAAAATGTTTAGGATTAGAAAAGAGAATGCACAGCGAAAAATTAAAACAAAACAGACACGAACACAAGGATTTTTACTTGGTTCGGAGTCGCGGTCGGCTCCTACTCCAAGGCCCACGGTCCTTGACCGTTTACTGCAGACAATTCTATAATGCGCAAAGTTTTACAAAGAATTGTACAATTATAGTGCAGTAAAAAGAACAGGTTTACTCTTCGTGATCGTTGCCTGGTGTGGATCATACTTTGGTGCGGAGGGTCGTCGTCGGCGCTTAGAATCTCAAGATCGGAGGTTTCCGGAGCAGAGCGCTTGAGTCGAATAGTGTAGAGGCGTTTTAAAAGTTGATATCGAAGCCTTAGGGGTCGAGCCCCTTTTATATAGCTCCTGGGGGCACCCGGGACGCTGGGGGCGCCTGACACGTGCCTTCGGATCCGAGAACTCTCATCCGAAGCTCGGTCAGAGCTTATCCCTCCAAAATCGGGCTTGGAGCTGACGGGGGCGCCCGGGACACTAGGGCCGCCCCGGTTGAACTAGTCTGCTAGCTTCTCGGCTGGATTAGCTTTGCTTGCTTCGTTGGCTTGGACCCAGGGCGCCCGAGGCATCCAGGGCGCCCGGGACACTGGGGGCGCCCGGGAGCTTGAGGGTGTCTGGCCCAGTGAGCTTCCGAAGCGATTCTTGCTCAACTTGTTAGTCTGGCTTTAACCTTGGGCGCCCGGGACCTCCCGAGCGCCTAGCCCAGCTGCTGCCCCTCTCCTTTGGGGCGTTCTGAGCTGCAGAAACAGGTTCCTTTAGTCTCTGCATTCAAGGTTAGTTCCACAACAAACAAGGTAAGAAATGTTAGATTTATACAGCCTTAGCTATCTTGGTTCTGACTTCGGGTCTCCCAAATGGAGCCCTAGGTTGAGCCGATGCTTACTGTTCCCTCGACGGAGAACGCGTCCTCACCTACTCCTCTCAGGAGAAATTACCTTTTGCCAACCGGTTCCTCCAGTTGGACTTTTGTCCGATGCACCTGACCAAGGTCTTCGTGCACCTGACGGGAGCCGAAGACGAAGAAGGCACGAAGGCAACAGATCAAGGCTGCTGGAAGAAGAGTCAGCTGAGTTGTGAGGATTCGAGTGCTGAGTGAATTGTACTCAGGAAATCCTAGGGTTTGAGTGCTGAGGGAAATGTACTCGGGAAGGGGAAACCTTAGATTTGGGAGTGGACCAGTCGACTGTGTTGGATCGAGTAAACACGATAGAGGGGGGGTGAATATTGTGAAAGCGTTTCGGATTTGAAAAAGAGAATTCGCAGCGGAAAAATAAACACAGCACAAGAACTCAAGCACTTTTACTTGGTTCGGAGTCGCGGTCGGCTCCTACTCCAAGGCTCACGGTCCTTGACCGTTTACTGCGGGCAATTCTATATGTGCGCAAATGTTTACAGAAAGTGTTACAATTGTAGTACAATAAATAAAATTAAACTCTTCGTTACCGACGCCCGGTGTGGATCGTACTTTGGAGCAGAGGGTCGTCGTCGGCTCTTGAATCTCGAGATTGGAGGTTTCCGGAGTAGAGCGCTTGAGTCGAAGAGTGTAGAGGCGTTGGAAAAATTGATGTCGAAGCCTTAGGGGTCGAGCCCCTTTTATACTGCTCCTGGGGTCGCCCGGGACGCTGGGGGCGCCTGACACGTGCCTTCGGATCCAAGAACTCTCATCCGAAGCTCGGTCAAGGCTTATCCCTCCAGAATCGGGCTCGGAGCTGACGGGGGCGCCCGGGACACTGGGGGCGCCCCAGTTGAACTAGCCGGCTGGCTTCTCAGCTGGATTAGCTTCGATTGCTTCGTTGGCTTGGACCCAAGGCGCCCGAGGCATCTAGGGCGCCCGGGACACTGGGGGCGCCCGGGAGCTTGAGGGCGCCTAACCCAGTGAGCTTCCGAAGCAATCTTTGCTCAACTGCTCGTTTGGCTTTGACCTTGGGCGCCCAGGACCTCCCGGGCACCTAGCCCAGCTGCTGCCCCTCTCCTTTGGGGCGTTCTGAGTTGTAGAAACATGTTCCTTTGGTCCCTGCATCCAAGGTTAGTTCCACAACAAGCAAGGCAAGAAATGGTAGATTTATACAGCCTTAGCTGTCTTGGTTTTGACTTCGGGTCTCCCAAATGGAACCCTAGGTCGAACCGACGCCTACTGTTCCCTCGACAGGGAACACGTCCTCACCTACTCCTCTCAAGAGAAATCACCTTTTGCCAACCGGCTCCTCCGGTTGGACTTTTGCCCAGCAGTCCTTCGCCAGGTGCCTAGCAGCCCTTCGCCAGGTCTTTGGTACCAAGCAGTCCTTCGTCCGGTGCCTAGCAGTCCTTCGCCAGGTCTTAGACTCCTAGCAGCCCTTCGCTAGGTGCCCAGCAGCCCTTCGCCAGGTCTTAGGGTTTCGATGCCTAGCAGTCCTTCGCTAGGTGCCTAGCCGTCCTTTGCCAGGACTTCTTTCTGCACACTCAAGTAGTACATTAGATGAAAATAACATCTTAACTTTTGAACCCTTTGCCATTATCAAAACACAGGTTCGACTTGGGTGCTGCCTGCACCAACAGACTGGCCCTGGGGCAGTCGACTTGTATATGCCACAGAAAGATCAGTCGACTGCTAATGGGGCAGTCGACTGGCGGTGGCTGGAAATTCGAACGTTGGGCTTGCAACGGTTGAATTTTGGTGGGACCAATTGACTGGTTATGGACCAGTCGACTAGTAGTTGTTTTCTCAGCCTTGAGCACTATTTAATAGGGCTTAGTTTTGACTGAGGGTTCTTAGCGAAACTTGCTTGGTTAAAGCTGGTTAGTAGCATATATTGCTCAGGAATTGTCCAAGGGTTATGGCGAGGTTTCTCCACCCACAAGGAGCGACAAGAGCTAGCTGGAGGTGCTCTTAACCTTAGACACATCGTCTTTGGTTAAGTCCTTCTTTTTCCCTTTAAATGACATCCCCTTGCCATTTTTGGACTCCCCCTTCTTGCCATAATCATATGCTACCCTAGCATATCTCTTTCTCTTGGCAAGGGAGACCTTAGATCGGTATCCCAACCCCGATCTATCATAGTTGGGTTTCAAACTACCCAACATCATGTCTAAGCCCTTAGATCCAACTGTGAATCTTTCTAGGGCCTTTTCTAATGTATCAAGCCTTGCCCTCAAGGCTTGATTTTCCCTTTCAAAATTTCTGACCGTTGAGTCCATATGTCCACTTTGGACATTCCTAGATCTACCCTCTTTTCTAGGCACATTTCTTCCTTTCTTGGGATTAGTGTCATGATCCTTAGGTCTAGAGGTCTTGGGTTGATCATGATGCATGCCTTTCCTAGGGTTTTGATCTATCTTGTTAACCCTAGTCCTATCATTATATTTAAAACCAAAATTATGCACCATTAAGCATTTTTCATTAAAAATAGCATGCATGGATGGGTAATTAACATGATTTTTAAAATGCAATGAAGAACTTGAAATTGAATTACTTTTTAACCTAGGGTTAGGAATTACCTCCCTTACCCTTGTAGTCCCTCCTTGTTGTGATCTTTGCTTCCTCCTTTCTTCTTTTTCCCATCTCCTGAAGTGTCCCATTTTCTTGAGCTCTTTCTTCCTTGGACACTTGGTGTGGTAGTGCCCTAGTCCACCACACGTGAAGCATCGAATCCTCCTCTTCTTCTCTTGGGTTTCTCCAGTTCTACACTTTATGTTAGAATTTAATTTAATTGAAATAGATTTAGAGTGTACCTCCTTTTTACCTTTCGGGCACTTGTCCTTGTAGTGCCCCTTTTCGTTGCAACCAAAGCATGTGATGTGTTCCTTTTTCCTTGCTTTGGTGGAGGAAGCCTGAGGTAGAGGCTTCTTCTTGTTCTTGTATGATTGAGGGTCTCTCCTCCCCCTCAATCCTTGAAGTTGATGCTTCCTCTTGATACGGTACGGTTGAGGGTCTCTCCTCCCCCTCAATTCTTGAAATCGATACCTCCTCTTCTTCTCTTGAGGAGGTTGATGATCTTTCACTCTCTCCCTCACTTGAAGATGTAGATAGTTCCTTTTCTTCTTCTTCTTCTTGACTCATTTGACTTTTCTCCTTAGGCTCTTGAACTTGTGTAGGACTCTCATGATATTCTTTCAAATTGCTCCACAATTCACATGCATTTTTGTATGCCCCTACACAACTCAAAATTTTGTTAGGCACAATATCAATCAATATACCCATTATCTTTTCATTTTCCCTTGCTTGTTCTTGTTGCTCTTGATTCCAATACCTAGGTCTAAGCCTCTTCCTGTGCTTATCCTTTGGAATCTCGAAGGGCTCTTCAAGCGCGATCCGAAGGTCCCACTCCATTCCAAACCATGCCTCCATTCTCGCTTTCCAATATCCGAAATTCTCATGGTCGTAGGCCGGCGGAGTGTAGATGTCGTCCCTCAACTTATCTTCCATTTTCTTTTCCCTCTAGCGTGTGCTCCCTCGGCGATTAGTCCGATCAAGAGCGGTCCTTCGCTCTGATACCAACTGTAGGATCGTTTATGGTGTGCTAGAGGAGGGTGAATAGCACTTTTTCACGGATTGGGTCTCTACAAAGTCGTTAGCGCAGCGGAAATAATAATATGCAAAGTAAATAAGAAATACACAATGCTAACAACCTGATTTACTTGGTATCCACCCCGGCCGGGTGACT
This sequence comes from Boesenbergia rotunda, assembly GCA_024364735.1. Lineage (NCBI taxonomy): Eukaryota > Viridiplantae > Streptophyta > Magnoliopsida > Zingiberales > Zingiberaceae > Boesenbergia > Boesenbergia rotunda. Next base: position 11,050 of record JAGFNQ010003439.1, on the reverse strand, counting down.
AATCCAAGAATCCGTCGGTGGATCACTCCCCGGATAACCTCCGGCTAGCCCTCGTCGCTCCTTGTGGGTTGAGAAACCTCACCACAAACACAATCAAAGCTCTGAGCACAAAGACTACTGTTTGGCTCTTACCCAAAGCCAAACTCGTCAAGAAACCCAGCCCTAACCGAGTCCTCTTTAAATAGAACTCGGGCTGGAAAACCCGCTGGCAGTCGACTGGTCCCAAGGCAGTCGACTGCCACCACTTAGATTCGACCGTTGACAGCCCCAACGTTCAAATTCTGGTGACTTACCAGTCGACTGCCAGAATGGCAGTCGACTGGTACAGGGTCCAGAACCTACTGTGAGTTTTGGCAGTCGACTGCCCAACTTACAACAACACTCCCACTCACTCTCTTGACCCTCCTCCACGCGTGCCTTCAGGCCCACTCCTTTGGCTTGCCCCTTGAAGTCCTCTTTCATCGGCTATCGTCCCTCGAATGCGCACGCAAGTCCTCAACTTGCCTCCATGCCACCCTTCACATGTGCCCTTTGAAGTCCACTTCCCGGCTTGCCCTTGGAGTCCTCCTCCCTCGGCTCTTGTCCCTTGCCTCAGCTGACTCTTCACCAGCAGCCTTGACTATTGCCTTCACGCCATCTTCATCTTCGGCCCTCGTCCCTCGGATGCACACAAGCCTCCAGCTTGTCTCCATGCCATCCTTCACGTACGCCTCAAAGTCCGCGCCCCTCGGCTCATCATCCTTGCTATATCAGGTCCCTCGGGTGCACACAAGCCTCCAGCTTGTCTCCATGCAACCCTTCACCATACCGAAGCCGTCCAGCCAAGTCAATATGTGTAAACCTGTACAACCTGCACACTCACATACACATATTAGTACACAAGAGAAAGCCTAACTTAAACCCTTTGCCCAAACATCAAAACACATGATCACTCCGAATCACAGATTGCCTCAACAGTCACATCAAGGGGGAGCTACAAGGGTAAGAGAGGTAATCCCTAACTTTAAGTTTAAATGTAATTCAAATTTAAACTCCTCCATGCATGTTAGAAATAATATCAATTATTTACCCATGCATAATTTTGGATTTTAATATCATGATAGGAGTAGGGTTAATATTGTAGATCAAGACCCTAGGAAAATCATGCATCATGATAAATCCAAGACCATTAGGCCTAAGGACCAAGGCATTAACCCCAAGAAAGGGAGACACATGCCTAGGATGAGTAGGTCTAGGGATGTCCAAGGTGGACATGTTGATTCTAGGTTTAACAACCTAGAAAGGAAAAATCAAGTTTTAAGGGCAAAGCTTGAGGACTTAGAAAAGACCCTAGAAACATTCACTTTTGAATATGAGGGTTTAGGTATGGTGTTGGGTGGTCAAAACCCCAACAATGATAGATCGAGATTAAGATACCGATCTAAGGTCTCCGATGCCAATGAAAAGAAATATGCTAGGGTAACATATAACTATGGCAAGGAGGGAAAGTCCAAGAATGGCAAGGGGATGCCATTTAAAAGCAAGAAGAAGGTCTTAACTCAGGACAAGGGGTCCAAGGTTAAGAATATTAGGGTTGTAGACCAAGAGTCACCGGAGGTACTCCGATGTGGTCTAGTATTTGTTGAGTCACCTAGGAAGGTGGCTAAGGCTAAGAGCTCAAGGGGAAACTCTAGGAGCCAAGTTGGGACCCATGGTCTATGGATCTCGGGATATTTTCTCTCGGAAGTCTAGAAGGATCATGAAGTGTGCCAAAGAAGTTGAAGACAGATTTGAGTCTCAATTCGTGGGTTTTGGCACATTGGATTTGAGAAAAGTGTCCTAAGGCAATCGCCTTATGATTGTAATCATTTATTTTAATAAATGAATATTCACTATTTGAGTATACATGTTTGTGTATTTGATTGAGATCTTAAACTCATTTACTGAATGTCCGCAATACAATTCACAGCATGAGAGAATTTGTGATGAATTCACAACTAGTGATTATCTCTACATGTGCAATTGTGAAGTATTGAAATTGTCCCTAGCTAGTCGATGAATTGATAAATACAGACACTATCAATTCTGATGAGACTAGCATGAGTTATTCTCTAATCAGCTGATTCTCACTGGCTGGTGACATTGAGATGTCCGAAGATAAACATGAATGCTAGTTAAGGGAACTAGTTCATTGGAGTGACTGGCTGTAAGACTTTATATGGTAGTCTACATATAGGTATGTCAGTGAAGTTCTTACTGCAGCTTAAGTGCGATGTTCCTTTGACTTGCGGTGTTCAAGTCATCTTGGTCATGGAGACTTATACTTTGACATCTTAAGCAAGCATCTCTAAGGAGGTGTGGACCCAAGATGGTTGGGTATAAGCCGAAGTGCCCGAAGATGTTTGAACAACCTACAAAGGATTCACCACTCCTTGCGAGGAGATGTATACCCGAGGCCTATCGTCGGATTGTTACTCGAAGCCTCTGGCCAGAGCATGACATGTTCAGAGTATGAATCTCTTAAATACATGAGAGTAATTAGAATCCATAAGACGAGAAAACGTTACTTGGGCTAGGTGTGACGTAGTCAGCCTAGTGGGGACTGACACATATAGACCATGTCCTGAACCAAGTGGGTATAAGATGGTGAAGGGAAGGAGGCACGATTCATTAAAGCTGCTGAAGGGTTTCAGAATTGTTTCTGAGGTCAACCGTTGATCTTTCGATTAATTGGGGATCATGATATACTACTAGGTGTCACTCATGATCGTTCTATAATTGGTTAATTATAGACGGCCAACATAAATCGAAAGCCTATTTAGTCACACACACTACGAGTAATCCGAGGGATTTAAAATGAGTTGAAAATTGGATTTTCCAATCAAGAGAAATGAAGTTTGGTTCAGCTAAACGATAAGTCGAATCTGAATTTTTCAGAGACGCATCGGAAGCGTAAAATGGCTAAGTCTTTTGAAGACTTAATAGATGAATTAAATGAGTTTAATTCATTGGGGTGTGGCTTGGATTGGCCGACCAAAGAAGGTCTCCACCCTCTTTGCTTGGCCGGCCACAACAAGGGGAGAAAACCAAATTGTTTGGTTCAATTTATAAAATAAACCAAGTGTGGTTTGTTTTATAAAATTATGGATGATATAAATTTATTTTTCAAGAAAATTAAAATGAACCATTGATTGGTTTATTTTATTTTATAAAATCAATAATGGATTGATTTACCATGATAAAGAAATTTATTTTCATGGAAATTAAAATGAACCATGGATTGGTTTATTTTATTTTATAAAATCAATCATGGATTGATTTACCATGATAAAGAAATTTATAAATAGAAATTTATTTTCCATTGAAATTAAAATGAACCATGGATTGGTTTATTTTATTTTATAAAATCAATAATGGATTGATTTACCATGATAAAGAAATTTATATAAAGAAATTTCTTTCCATAAGAAAAAAGAGACTTGGTTGATTTTTATCATGAATTAAAATATAATTTTAACCATGATATAAAATCAAGACTTGGCATGGTGGAATAAATCATAGAAAATTTATATGATAAATTTCTTATGAAAATTTATTCCATAAGAAAAAGGAGACTTGGCGGTTGAGAAGCCACTATATAAAGGACCCAAGGCAAGGCTTGGAAATCATTCGAAATAATCGAAGTATTCTTGCCCGGGCTCTCTCCCTCTCCTCCCTTCTTCCTCTTGGCCGGCCACAAGCCTCTTCCCCCCTTCTTCTTGCCATGAGCACAAGGAGAAGCTCCGAGGCGACGAAATTCTTCCGTTGGGACGATCTTCCTCTCCGGCCATCATCACCTTAGGATTGGGCGCAAGTTATCTTCCTCCTTCTCGCCGGAATTGTGATTCCAGCCAACCTTGGTGGTGAGTTTTTCCGATGTGATTACTTCTCTTGGTTTTTCTTGTCGCGTTCTCGGAGAATCTATAGTTCTCGAGAACACGAAACTCGTGGCTTTGCGAAGTCATCCCGAAGATACTCGGTGTGGACGCGAATAGAGGCGGAGCTTCTGAGGGACGCTTACGGTTGGATCTCGTCCCTTCCTTCGAGTTACGCGAGGTAATACGTAAATTAGTTTACGTTTCAGTAAAATTTTAAATATATGATCATGTCTACACAAGATAAGGTTGCATGCTTAGATGTGTGGTTAAATAATTTGAGAAATTATTTATCCTAAACCTTTCGCTGCACGTAATTAATTTTAAAATTATGAACCCGCATCCATGTCAACATTCACCCTGTCCCAACAGTGGTATCAGAGCTGGTTAGTGTTCGACATAATCATATAATTGTTTTGCGGAAAACTTTGTCATGATCTCAATTTTGGAAAATTTTTCAATTATGAAAACTTTCCAATTATGGTAAATTTCGATTTAGGAATTTCAAAGTTTGGAAATCCTCATGAAATTTCGCAAACTTTTGAAATATCCCTGTTTCTGAAATTTTATGATAATTGTGAAAGCTTTCCATTTCTGGAAACTTTTCAATTTTGGAAATTTCCTATTTTGAAAATTTTTCAATTTTGGAAATACGTAAGTTTTCTTTGTACCAGAAACTTACAATTATTCTGAAAACCTTTTAATTTTGGAAACTTTCCATTTATGAAAAGCTCGTAATTTTGGGTACTTTCTTTCAAGAAAGTCTAGACAAATTTATGGAAACATTAATTGACAAATAAATTCAAATTGGTTTTAAATTTTTAACAAAATTCTTTACTTTGGGGAGTGCCTCGGGGAGCCACCCAAATTAAAGTTAGTTGTTATAATTTAATTTCCTATTTTGAATATGAATTGCTAAAAATTGATTTGGGTAGGCCTCGGGGAGCCATCCAAATTATATTATTAACAAGTTCTTTAATTGTCATGTTTAATTTGATTATGCCTCAGGGAGCAGGCCAAATTAGATTTACAATAAATTTCTTTTCTTTGGGGAGTGCCTCGGGGAGCCACCCATTGTAAATAATTTATTGTAATTAATTATCCATAAATAAAATATGTAATCAAATCTTGAAAATTTTGAGGTGATTCTCAAACGATAATTTCCTTATTTGATTTATAAGATGATGCTCTTACATATTGTTGTCTCCAAAATTAATTAGGAAATTTGTTTCCTATAGAGTTTATTTCCTTAAATAAGATTTTCATGAAAATAATATGTGGTTGAATTAAGGGAATCTGTCTCTTAATATAATAAGATTTGATTTAGAGAAATCAAAGTCTTAAACATATTATTTCCGAAATTGATTATGACAATTTAGGAAATTGTTTCCCAAAATAATTCCTTGAATAAAGTATGAAATTAGAATTAAGAAATCCGGTTCCTAATTCAATTAATAAGACTTGATAAATTAAGTCACATACATACTTTATTAAGGAAATCGTTAGTACATGACATAATTATATGTCATGAATGTGCTTAAAAGAAAAGGATGAGACCCAAAACCCCTTACAGAATATTAAGGCTAACACCTTCCATTAATATGGTTAGAACCGGAGTTTTGTTTCTCATTTGGGTTGATGGACACATCCATGCCCGGCTTGAACCTCAACATGTTCAAACCATGGAATTAGTTTATGATTAATATAGTTGGAGTCAGAGGTCAATCCTTAGTTTTGGTTGTTGGACACATCCAAGCCTGACTAAACGGTTGAATGAGCTCCAACCATATTAAAACTATTTCTTGATTAATGTGTCAGCTTTAAGCTTGGAGCATCGATTTGTTGTGCCACAGCCAAGGTCGATGTAAAGAGAGGTGCAGTTGGGTGCTATGTATTTTGTTGCATACTTGTTAATGAGTTAACAACCCAATGATTTATGCAAACATTCAATTAGTTGATAGCATAATGTGATAGTTACATATATGTAATATGTAATCGGTATAATTACCTACCTTCATAGCTAAGAATAACTTGATGGCCCCAGCCATGGTTGTTCTTATCTATGGTTGGATATCAACCTATTTGGAGATGTTCCTACGATCTCCCGAATTGATAAAAAGGGCTATTCAATTCGAAAAATAAATAGGATTTAATGAATGTATATTGATGCATTCTTTATCATTCTTATCACATAAACTCAATTTGTATTTCTAGGATAATCACCTGATCATGTCTTCTCTGAATTTGCATTCCATTTTGGACACCAATAAGTTAACTAAGGACAAAAGGATTGAAAAGACACCAAAAGGCACTTGCCGTCACTGCGGCAAGGAGGGCCACTGGCGAAGAAACTGCAAGGTTTATCTTGAGTCCTTGAAGAGGAAGGCATCCGATGCCCCATCCTCTTCAGGTATCTTCGTTATTGAATGTCACTCTATTTCCTCGTACACCTGGGTACTGGATACTGGGTGTAGCTCACATATATGTAATGACATAAAGGGGCTAGGAATAGAAGAAGACTCGTCAAGGGAGAAGCGAATTTGCGAGTTGGAAATGAAGCAAAGATTGCTGCTGTTTCCATCGGAACATATTTACTAAAGCTCCCTGCTGGACTTGTCTTAGAATTGGATAATTGTTATTTTGTTCCTTCGTTAATAAAGAACATTGTATCTATTTCATGCTTGAATGAAAAGGGTTACCATTTAACTTTTAGTAACAATTGTTGTTACATAACTTTAATGGTGTTCTTTATGGGACCGGAACTTTATGCAATGGTATCTACACGTTAGATTTATCTGGTAACGTTTGCAATATCGAAGTTAGCAACAAACGTGCTCGAATATATAATCAAATAGACTCCTATACGTGGCATTGTCGTCTTGGCCATATAAGTAAGAAACGCATGACCAAATTACACCGATGTGGAATTCTGGAATCATTTGAACCCGGTTCATTTGATACATGCGAATCATGCTTAAAAGGCAAGATGACCAAATTACCCTTTTCTGAAAAAGGTAAACCAGTGGGAGAATTGCTTGGACTAATACATACTGATATATGTGGACCAATGTCAACTCTTGCACAAGGAGGCTATAGCTACTTCATTACCTTTATCGATGATCACTCACGATTCGAGTATGTGTTCCTAATGAAACACAAATCTGAAGCTTTTGAGAAATTCAAAGAATTCAGAAGTGAAGTAGAGAAACAGCTTGGCAAAAGTATTAAAATACTTCGATCCGATCGGGGTGGTGAATACTTGAGTCAAGAGTTTCAAGATTATCTTAAGGACAATGGGATATTGTCTCAATGGACTTCGCCGTATACACCACAGCATAATGGTGTATCTGAGAGGCGTAACCGAACCTTGATGGACACGGTTAGATCTATGATGAATCATGCAACTCTTCCAAAATCCTTTTGGGGCTATGCGCTTAAGACAGTTGTTTACTTGCTAAACAGAGTCCCGACCAAGGTAGTCTCTACTACTCCATATGAGACGTGGAATAGTAAGAAACCTCATTTATCTCACCTAAAGATATGGGGTTGTCCTGCTTATATGAAGCGGACTGTATCAGACAAATTCGATGCTAAGTCTGATAAATATCTATTTATTGGATACCCTAAGAAAACAAAGGGTTACCAATTCTATCATCCCTTGGAATAAAAGGTGTTTGTTTCAAGGCATGCTATATTTCTAGAAAAAAATTTCTTTTACAAGAAAACAGTGGGAGGGGCATTGAACTTGAAGAAGTTCAAGAAACTCCAATAGACATTACAAAGACACCTAGTCTAGACCCACAACCAATAACTCATAATGATGAGATATCAGTTGAACCTAAAACAATACCACTTCTTCGTAGGTCTGATAGGGCACGCAATATTTCAGAGAGATACGGATTTCTCATAAGTGAATCGAACGACGTGTTACTCGTTTACAATGACGAACCTATCAATTATGAAGATGCTCTGATAAATTCAGAAAGGGATAAATGGCTTGAAGCCATGAAGTCGGAAATGGATTCCATGTATGAAAATCAAGTATGGGACTTGGTTAACCCGCCTGAAGGGATTAAGCCCATAGGGTGCAAGTGGGTTTTCAAGAAGAAAACCGACATGGAAGGTAATGTTGTTACCTTTAAGGCTAGATTAGTGGCAAAAGGATATCGTCAGAAACAAGAAATTGATTATGACGAAACCTATTCGCCAGTAGCTATGCTTAAATCCATTCGGATGCTCCTGGCCATAGCAGCTCATTATGATTATGAGATATGACAAATGAATGTGAAAACAGCTTTCCTTAATGGAAACCTGCTTGAGGATGTATACATGATACAACCTGAAGGTTTCACGTCGGTTGATAAAACCAAAGTATGCAAGCTTCGACGATCCATATATGGACTAAAGCAAGCATCCAGGAGCTGGAACATCCGTTTTGATGAGACAATCAAAGAGTTTGATTTCTCACAAAATCCTGACGAACCTTGTGTGTACAAGAAGGTTAGTGGGAGTGCAGTCGTATTCCTAGTGTTATATGTCGATGACATATTACTTATAGGAAACGATATATCAGTCTTACAGTCGGTTAAAATTTGGTTGTCCAAAACTTTCTCTGTCACGCCTCGAGACCCAGGAGCCGCTGATCCAATAGAAAATCGGACAGCACCTCCCCTATCCGGCGGACAATTTACGCATACACACAGATAAATATATCACACACAATATATATATTTGCACAACCACGCAGTTTAAAGGGCCTCATGCCTCAGATATATGCAGAAACAACAGTTATATGATTATAACTATCGAAAAACCAAATCCGAACTCACCTGAGCTGCCAGGGGGCAGGATCAAAACCAAAATCGAACGAAGTCCAACATAGGACTCAAAAGTACAATACCATCCAATAAAACGTGCATACATGGTTAAAACATCACAACGGAAGCATAGGAATACTACAGGGTCCATAACAAAACAACGAAAAACCAAAAAGAGCTCCTCTAGAGCTAGGGACTGGCGGCACGGGATCTCCTCGCAGACATCAACCTGAAATAAAAATATATGGCAACGGGGTGAGTCCATAACTCAGCGAATACCCACAGATATGCATAGGAGGTTATACTAACAATAAGAGTTCAGCTACTACAGTCTCATAGCAACAGTAGGGAAAGACTAGTACTGAACATACCGAAGTAGATACATACCTGAATCCATCTAACCTGTATAGAGGGTAAGAAATACCAAAGGAAAACCAATAGACATATAAGCTCAGATAACAAGTCTCCAGAATATGCAATGTCAAACAAGTGCAAGAATCAAGTGCAGCAAACAATGCACGATGCAAAATATGCACATGGTGCAATGACATGTGTCACCCCTGACACCAGACAGATCAACGTACACCTGTCATAGGGACGTCTGAACGGGTAGGGCTATGACAACTGTACAACCTGCCATCACTGCTCCTGAGTGACCGGGTGGACAGGATGCTGGTGGAGACTCCGCTCCGACCCCAAGCAATGGGGGAGTCAAGCTCTCATCTCCTCGTGGCTCAGTACGAGAAGGGATCCCTGGCTGCTACCACGCCCGCGCTCACCCTCCAAATAGTGGTCGAACGGAGCAATACAGGGCAAATGCACACATCTACGGTATCCACTAACCCATGAGTGGCCGTGTGTGCATGTCATGTACCGGAAGACGATTAGGCTCAACCACAAGGGAGTCGCTGATCGCCGGCATACAACAGTGCAAGGATGGTGTATGATAGATACACATACTGTTGGGACCGGGTGCATGTCGACAAGGATACGAGTTCGTAAAATTTAAAATTTTTACGTGCAGCGGAAGAGTTTGCATAAAATAATTTCTTAAATTATTTTAACTTCGTATCTAGCATGCATTCTTATGGTGTGTTGACATAATCATAAAATAAAAGTTTGCGAAAAGTAAACTAATTTACCAAGTACCTCGCGTAACTCGAAGTAAGGGACGAGATCCAACCGTAGCGTCCCTTGGAAGCTTCGCCTCTATTCGCGTCCACGCCGAGTTCTCTTCGGGATGACTTCACAAAGTCACGAGTTTTGTGCCGACGAGAACTACTAGATTCTCGGAAAGCACAACTAGAAGGACAAGAGAAAAATTAGGAAAACTAACCAACGAAGTAACGGAATCGAATTCCGAGAAGAGAGGAGTCGCTATCCGCTTCTTCTTCTTCGCGTTCGGGTTCTCCTTCTCCTTGTAGCTCACGGCAACATCTCAAGGGGAGGAGTTGGTTGTGCGCCGGCCCTAGGCTTCAAGTGGGCGTCGGCCCTAAGCTCCAAGAAGTGGCCGGCCCTAGGTGGGGAGAAGGGAAGGAGAAGAATAAAAGAGAGAGAGAGGGAGAGCTCTAATTAATCTCTTGATTAATTGATTGATGTTATGAATAAAGGGCTAGCCTTTGGGTCCTTTATATAGTAGCAACTCTTTGCTAAGTCTCCCTCTAAACGAAATTAGTTATAAGAAATTTATCCTATAAATTTTCTTAACTAATTATTCCGTTTAAACCAAGTTTTATTATAAACTAATTTATAATAAAACTCATTCTTTTCTCTCTTTAAATTATGGAATAAATTTTATAAGAAATTATAAACTTTCTTATTATGATAAAATCAATTCATAATTGATTTTATAAAATTAAAATAAACCAATTCATGGATTATTTTAACTTCCATAAAAAGAATAAATTTCTACAAATTTATTTATATAAATTTTCTTTATACAAATTTTATTTATCCATAATTTATAAAACAAACCGCGCTAGGTTTATTTTATTAATTAAACCAATTAAATTGGTTTAATCTCCTTTAATGGCCGGCCACCACAAGGAGGGTTAGCACCTCCTTTGGCCGGCCAAACCAACCCGAACCGGTCGCGAATTAAACTCATTTAATTCGCCCAAAAAACCTTCAAAAGACTTAGCCATTTTAGCTTCCATTGCGCCCTCTGATTAACTCAGATTCGACTCGTTTCTCTTGATCGGAAAATCCAATTTTCAACTCGTTTTAAATCCCTCGGAATTACTCGTATTGCGTGTGACTAAATAGGCTTTCGATTTATGTTGGCCGTCTATAATTAACCCATTAATTATAGAACGATCATGAGTGGCACCTAGTAGTACA
>JAGFNQ010003438.1:0-52927 GCA_024364735.1 Boesenbergia rotunda | reverse complement strand
CCCCTCCTTACACAAGGGCAGGTTACGCGAACATAATTTTATTTTTTTTTTTCGTTTTAGCGGAAGCATTTGAAACTTGAAACTTGAACATGATACATGTATAATCTTGTACTTGAACATGTAAGGCATGAAACCATTAAACATCTTAGACATTGAGGAGAGCATGCTAGTACCTTCACATTCTATTTGCATAATAGAAGCATGCCACATAGTCATTCTTAAGACAGAGGAGTAAGTATGAGGAAGGATAACATAATACTAAAGTTCTTTAGCAAGTATAAACTAAGTACTTAGCATATGAGCAAGAGTGAGCATGAAATATCCATATGAGTCTAATTATCTGCAAGTAGCAACTTAGTAAGTATGATTCAACATTTAACATGCAATACTCAGCATATGCATAACTAAATAAAACATGAGTAGATCTTCTTCAACCATGCCACCACCACACACATCTTTGCCCCTCCTGCTGCTCCCTTTAGTTTATCCATTCCTTACCCTTTTCTGCAGTACAAGGGAAACATGGAAACTATAAGCATATAGCTTAGTAAGATCCTTTCCTACTCACAAAATCATACGTTCCATCAAGTAGAGAAAACATCATGTCATAACAGTGCATAGCATTAAAAACACTTAACTTAACATAGCATAAGGGAGCATATGTACTTATCATAAGAAGCATACTTGAACTTAACATAATTCACCTTTATAGTATAATAGTCATATAGTCATGACAAGAAATGCGAATGCAAGATGCTCTTTTGAAAACATGCATAGGATGAGTTCATGCATATGCTTTTCTTAAAAATCATACATATAGGTACTTAAACATACATCCATCATCATTGGGGGATCCCGGCTTGTACCTCTTACATACATACATAATGCGCGCATCCCTAATAGGCCGAGGTAGCTAGTCTCTAACCTACTAGGGAAACTAGGTCCGTTCATAGTCCGTCGACCTAGGGGCATCCCCTTACTAGGTCCGTTCATAGTCCGTCGACCTAGGGGCTTCCTTTACTAGGTCCGTTCATAGTCCGTCGACCTAGGGACTTCTTGGGAGCCCATCCCCTTACTAGGTCCGTTCATAGTCCGTCGACCTAGGGGCTGCATCCGGAGCCCACCCGTGGACCTTGCTAGGATCCGGTACAAGCCATAAATAGTAAAATAGCATACATGGATTTTATCATATCATAAGCATAGCATATTCTTGTTTCTTACTAGGTCCGTTCATAGTCCGTCGACCTAGGGGTTGCATAGCACATTCTTATCATATCATAAGCATATCATCATAACCTATCACATTATTGTCATATCATGAGCATGGCATGCCTCTTATCTTATCATGAAGAGTGCTCTTAGTCCCGACTTACAGGGAAGCATCTCTTAGGCATTTCATCATACATAAGCCATGCTTAACATAAGGGTGCTTAAAGAGCTTAAACATAGACATGTACATCATGATTCTTAGAGCATGAAAAAGCATGGGAAAAGACATGTTATCACCTATACTACTCATAGCATATCATGAGTATCCTTGGCGTGCCTAATTGGGGTTCTAGCTTGCCCCTTAGCCTACATTCTTATTTAATCAGAAAATTCCAACATATAAACTCTATGTTTAGAGCATGATAAACCATGAAAAACATTACCCTAACATCATACATTAAGGTAGGCATCATAGGGGAGACATTAGAAGGCATGTTGGGGTTGTTACCCCTTTTTAAGTCCTACTTATCATTCTTTACAGAAAATTCCAGCATACATACCTTAGTTTCTAAGCATGTTAAAACCATGAATAAACCATATTTACATCATATATCATCTTACATATCATAGGAAGGGTCATTATCAAGCATACTAGGAGTTTAAACCTATCTAAGCCCTAAAAGAGGTCCTTGACCGAAAATTCCAGCAAGTCTACTCCGGGTTTTTGGGGGCTTAAGGACAAGGAAAACATCATATTATCATCATCTATTTAGTCACACATCATGAGGAAAAACATATGCATGTATATGAGTAGTTTAAACTCTCGCAAGCCCTAAAAACCTTCTTGGCCGAATCATCAAGAGCTCCATCCTATGTTTAAACCATCTTAGGCACTCGAACTATTTTAATGCAGGTGAGGGGATTACTTACCTCCTTTCGTTTGAATTATACTACCCTAACTCTTTAGGGTACCCTTTGGTTGAAAGAGAGTGAGAGTTTCTTTGCTAAGACTTCCTCTAGAACCTTTGGCCCTAGTAGAGAGCAAGGTCCTTGGGTGAGATCTCCTTCCTTCCAAACCCCTAGGGTTGGAGCCCTAGGTTTATTTTTCGAAAATTGATAAGGGGAGGGGCTTGGGTTTCGGTGGAGAAGGGTGAGGAAGAAGAAGAAGAAGAGGAAGTTATTCCAACTTCCCTTATTTATACTTCTCTCATGAAAAGACATGTCTCTTCACTTCCCTAGCTTTTAACAAGCATGTTTCTTATTCCCTCTACAAGAAACATTGCTTGGTTCATTGGTTATGACATGGTGAGTGCATCGAGGAGGTTCAAGGTTCAATCCTTGCTTCCTCCTTTTTATCACATTTTGCACTAATCCATATCAAAGCCCATTAAGCCAAGCCCATCATGAAATTTCATAATATTAATAATATTCCATGAATTCATAATATTCCATAATATTTTATGATAATATTTCATGAATTCCATAACATCTCATATTCATGAATTCACAATATTTAATAATAATATTTCATGAATTCATAATATTTCATGATAATATTTCAAGAATTCCATAATATCTCATATTCATGAATTCATAATGTTTCATAATATTTCATGATAATATTTCATGAATTCCATAATATTTCATATTCATGAATTCATAATGTTTCATAATATTTCATGATAATATTTCATGAATTCCATAATATCTCATATTCATGAATTCATAATGTTTCATAATAATATTTCATAATATTTCATATGGGAAATTTTGGGGTGTTACATCCCATATGCAGAATTATGTAGGCAGCTTCTCCGCCATGAGTTCCCAGAAGATCTGGGAGACTCGGAGGAGGATTCCGAGCCGTCCGAGGAGGACCCCGAGCCCTTTGAGGAGGATCCCGAGCCGTTCGAGGAGGATCCCGAGCCATTCGAGGAGGATCCTGAGCCTTTCGAGGAGGATCCTGAGCCATTCGAGGAGGATCCCGAGCCCGTCGAGGAGGATCCCGAGCCCTTCGAGGAGGATCCAGAGATGCTGGAGATGTTCAAGGAAGACCTTGAAGCGGACGAGGAGATTCTCGAGATTGAAGAGGACGACCCGATGGGAACAGTAGAGGATCCTGGGGCGGGCCAAAGGGAGATGAGCGAGGAGGTAGTAGTCGTTGCTATGCTATTCTTTATGTTGGGCATAACGGCAGCCCATCTTGCTCACTGAGTTGGACTAGTTTTGTATGTAGATTTATAAGATAGAATAAAATAAATTTTGGTAATATAATAAATAAGATCTCATTTACCCTATATTGATCATGTGACAAATAAGAATGAATATTTGGGGGGAAGCATACTATGAGTTGGGTTACCCATAATCATGATAAGTATATAATTACGTGTATAATTATACCAGGGTTAGCACCTGAAAGAGATATAGAATTTGCAATCAAGTTGGTTCCTGGTACTAACCCCATTTCTAAGGTGCCGTACCGTATGGCACCGACGGAATTAAAGGAATTACAAGGACAGTTACAGGAGCTGCTTGACAAGGGACTCATCCGCCCTAGTCATTCTCCCTGGGGAGCTCCCGTATTGTTCATGAAAAAGAAGGATGGGTCGATGCGAATGTGTATCGACTATCGAGCATTCAACAACGTGACTATCAAGAACAGGCACCCTCTATCCAAGATAGATGACCTGTTCGATCAACTGAAGGGAGCCACGGTTTTCTCTAAGATTGACCTGAGATCTGGTTATCACCAAGTTAGAGTGAAAAAGGAGGATATACCGAAGACGGCTTTTCGAACCAGATACGGACATTATGAGTTCGTAGTTATGCCATTTGGAGTTACCAATGCTCCAGCTATGTTTATGGATTTAATGAATCGGGTATTCTCGGCATTCCTCGACAGATTTGTGATCGTCTTTATCGACGATATCCTTATATATTCGAGAACTCCCGAAGAACATGCTGAGCACCTGAGTATAGTACTACAGATTCTTCAGAAGGAACAACTGTATGCTAAATTTTCCAAATGCGAGTTCTGGCTCGATCAAGTATCATTCTTGGGACATGTTATCTCCAAGGAAGGAGTAATGGTGGACCCAATTAAAATCGAAGCGGTGAGTAACTGGACTAGACCCAAGAATGCCAGTGAAATTCGAAGTTTCCTCGGGCTAGCAGGCTATTACAGAAAATTCGTAGAGAACTTCTCTCGAATTGCAGCCCCTATGACAGCTCTTACAAAGAAAGACAAGAAATATGTATGGACCGAGGAATGTGAGAAGATCTTTACTGAACTGAAAAGGAGGCTGACTGGCGCTCCAATATTGACTCTTCCAGAGAGCGATATGGGTTTCGATATGTACAGCGACGCATCCAAACTGGGACTCGGAGCTGTACTTATGCACAATGGGAAGGTAATTGCCTATGCCTCTAGGCAACTGAAGGAACATGAAAGAAACTACCCTACCCATGACTTAGAGTTAGCAGCGATGGTCTTTGCACTGAAAATATGGAGGCACTATCTATATGGAACTCAGTGTAAAGTTTATACAGACCACCAGAGTCTGCGGTATTTCTTCACCCAGAAAGATCTGAATATGAGACAGCGCAGATGGCTCGAATTGGTCAAGGATTATGATTGTGAGATCCTGTACCATCCGGGAAAAGCCAACAAGGTAGCCGATGCTCTTAGTACGAAATCATGTGCTGCTTTAATGTCTTTGTCGGCTTTGTCACAACCCTTAGGGGAAGAAATTATGAATTACGGGATTGAAATCATATCAGGACAGTTGTCCACCCTGATGATTGCGCCGACATTATTCGACGATATTCTGGAAAAGCAGAATCATGATCCGTGTCTTCAGAGAATCAAGCAAGAGGTTCTCGAAGGCAAGAACGATGGATTTCGGATTTCAGACAGCGGAGTCTTATATCTCCGGGATCGATTATGTGTTCCCGACGACTCCGACTTACGGACAAGAATCCTAGAGGAAGCTCATGGAACACCTTATGCGATGCATCCTGGGTCTACCAAGATGTATCAAGATCTGAAGAGCAAGTTTTGGTGGTCCAGTATGAAGCGAGATGTAGCCCACTATATCAGTATGTGTTTGACCTGCCAGAGGGTCAAAGCAGAACACCAGAGGCCTGGGGGAGTTCTGCAACCTCTATCAATTCCCGAGTAGAAATGGGAAGACATCTCTATGGATTTCATCGCTGGGCTGCCTAGAACGACGAATGGATATGATGGTATATGGGTGATTGTGGACAGACTCACCAAGTCTACCCATTTTCTGGCTATTAGAATGACCTACTCAGTGGAGTAGTTGGCTCAACTGTACGTCAAGGAAATTATCCGACTGCACGGGGTTCCCAAGACCATCATCTCGGATCGAGATGGTCGATTTACTTCAGATTTTTGGGGACACGTGCAAAAGGTTCTTGGCACGAAGCTGAAATTCAGTACTGCCTTTCACCCCCAGACTGACGGGCAAACTGAAAGAGTAAACCAGATATTAGAGGACATGTTACGAGCTTGTGCCTTGGATTTCAAGGGAAGCTGGTGTCGATACCTGAGCCTGGCAGAGTTTGCGTATAACAACAGTTATCAGGCTACTATCGGGATGGCACCGTACGAAGCACTATACGGAAGGAAATGCAGATCTCCTATATGCTGGCTTGAGAGTGGTGAAAAGAAGGAGATGGGACTCCAGACGGATATTATAGACGAAACCACTCAGGTTATAAAGAATATCCGCCAGAGGATAGAGACTGCTCAGAGTCGGCAGAAAAGCTACGCTGACAAGCGACGCAGACCATTAGAGTTTGAGGTTGGGGATTCAGTATTCTTAAAAGTGGCCCCTATGAAAGGGGTAATGAGATTCGGGAAGAAAGGGAAGCTGAGTCCGAGATATGTGGGACCGTATCAGATTCTGAGACGGGTAGGCAAAGTGGCCAACGAACTGGAGTTGCCGACAGAAATGTCGGCTATCCACAATGTCTTCCATGTATCAATGCTCAGGAAATGTACCTCTGATGTGAATCAGATGATAGAGCCCCAACCAGTACAAGATCAAGAGAACCTAAGTTCCGAACACCGACCTATTCAGATCCTAGATCGGGAAGTCAAAAAGCTAAGGAACAAGGAAGTGCCCTTAGTAAAGGTTCTGTGGCGGAACGAGCAATTCGAAGAAGCCACCTGGGAACGAGAGGAGGCAATACGATTAAAGTATCTGGAATTATTTTAAAGTTCGGGACGAACTTTTTATAAGGTATGGAGGATTGTAACACCCCAAAATTTTCCCATATGAAATATTATGAATTCATGAAACATTATTATTATTATGAAATATTATGAATTCATGAAACATTATCATTATTATGAAATATTATAATGGGCTTAACTTAATGGGCTTTGATTTGGATTAGTACAAAATGTGATAAAAAGAAGAGGTAGAAAGGAGGAAGCAAGGATTGAACCTTGAACCTCCTAGTTGCACTAATCATGTCATAACCAACACACCAAGCCATGTTTCATGTTGAGAGAATAAGAAACATGCTTGTTAAAGCTAGGGAAGTGAAGAGGCATGTCTCTTTATGAGAAAAGTATAAATAAGAGAAGGAGAAGTTGGAATAACTTCCTCTCTTCTTCTTCCTCACTCTTCCCTCTTCAAAACCGAAAACTCTCCCCTCCCCTTCTCAAATTTTCAAAACTCCCAAGAGGGCCCTATAGAGAGACTACCTTCTACTCAAGCAAGGCTAAGGAAAAGAAGCGCAAGAAGGGCTCCCCTCTCCTCCTCTTCAAGGACATCTTGGTGGAGATTCAAGCGAGAGGATGTAAGTAATCCCCTCACCTACATTACAATAGTTTCGAGTGCCTAAAATGGTTTAAACATAGGATGAAGCTCTTGATGTTTTTGGCCAAGAAGGTTTTTTTAGGGCTTGCGAGGGTTTAAACTACTCCTATACTTGCATATGTTTTTCCTCATGATGTGTGACTAAATAGATGATGATAATATGATGTTTTCCTTGTCCATAAGCCCCCAAAAACCCGGAGTAGGCTTGCTGAAATTTTCGGCCAAGGACCACTTTTAGGGCTTAGAGAGGTTTAAACTCCTAGTATGCTTGATAATGACCCTCCCTATGATATATAAGATGATATGTGATGTAAATATGGTGTTATTCATGGTATTATGTTGTCAAAAAAAAACCTAGGATATGGTTGATGTGAATTTCGGCTAAGATAAGACTCTTGGACTTGTAAAGTCCAAAACTCCCCATAAGCATGCAAATGTCCTTCCCTATAACATACATTACATTGTATGATGAGGTTGCATGTAATATTTCCCAACTATGCTTATGAATGATCTCCATGACATGCTATGCACTTAATGATGTTAATATGATGTTTATTCATGATTTTAACATGCTAGGAAACTAAGGTATGTATGCTGAAATTTTCTGTAAAGAATGATAAGTAGGAATTAAGAAGGGGTAACAACCCCAACATGCCTTCTAATGTCTCCTCTATGATGCCTACCTTAATGTATGATGTTAGTGTAATATTTTTCATGGTTTATCATGCTCTAAACTTAGAGTTTATAAGCTGGAATTTTCTGATTAAATAAGAATTTGGGCTAAGGGGGAAGCTACAACCCCAATTAGGCACGCCATGGATGCCCATGATATGCTATGAGTAGTATAGGTGATAACATGTCTTCTCCCATGCTTTTTCATGCTCTAAGAATCATGATGTACATGTCTATGTTTAAGCTCTTTAAGCACCCTTATGTTATGCATGACTTATGTATAATGAAATGCCTAAGAGATGCTTCCCTGTAAGTCGGGACTAAGAGCACTCTTCATGATAAGATAAGAGGCATGTCATGCTCATGATATGACAATGATGTGATAGGTTATGATGATATGCTTATGATATGATAAGAATGTGTTATGCAACCCCTAGGTCGACGGACTATGAACGAACCTAGTAAGAAACAAGAATGTGCTATGCTTATGATATGATAAAATCTATGTATGCTATTTTACTTTGTATGGCTTGTACCGGATCCTATCAAGGTCCACGGGTGGGCTCCGGATGCAGCCCCTAGGTCGACGGACTATGAACGGACCTAGTAAGGGGATGGGCTCCCGAGACGCCCCTAGGTCGACGGACTATGAACGAACCTAGTAAGGGGATGGGCTCCCGAGACGCCCCTAGGTCGATGGACTATGAACGGACCTAGTTTCCCTAGTAGGTTAGAGACTAGCTACCTCGGCCTATTAGGGATGTGCGCATTATGTATTTATGTAAGTGGTACAAGCCGGGATCCCCCAAATGATGATGGATGTATGTTTAAGTACCTATATGTATGATTTTAAGAAAAGCATATGCATGTACTCATCCTATGCATGGTTTCAAAAGAGCATCTTGCATTCGCATTTTTGTAATGACTATATGACTATTATGCTATAAAGGTGAATTATGTTAAGTTCAAGTATGCTTCTTATGATAAGTACATATGCTCCCTTATACTATGTTAAGTAAGTGTTTTAATGCTATGCACTATTATGACGTGATGCTTTCTCTACTTGATGGAACGTATGATTTTGTGAGTAGGAAGGGATCTTACTAAGCTATATGCTTATAGTTTCCATGTTTCCCTTGTACTGCAGAAAAGGGTAAGGAATGGCTAAACTAAAGGGAGCAGCAGGAGGGGCAAAGATGTGTGTGGTGGTGGCATGGTGGAAGAAGATCTACTCATGTTTTGTTTAGTTTATGCATGTGCTGAGTTTTGCATGTTAAATGTTGAAACATACTTACTAAGTTGCTACTTGCTGATATTTAGACTCATATGGATATTTCATGCTCACTCTCGCTCATATGCTAAGTACTTGGTTAAGACTTACTAAAGAACTTTAGTATTATGTTATCCTTCCTCATACTTACTACTCTGTCTTAAGAAATGGCTATGTGACATGTTTCTATTATGCAAGTAAGAATGTAAAGGTACCTAGCATGCTCTGCTCAATGTCTAAGATGTTTAAAAGGTTTCATGCTTACATGTTCAAGTTTCAAGTTTCAAATGCTTCCGCTAAAACAAAAATTATGTTCGCGTAACCCTGCCCTAGTGTGAGAAGGGCGGGCATTACACCTAGTATGCTTGAAGTAGTTTACTTACCTTACTTAATATTGGTTTTGTGAATGCTTGAATGTGATGAGTCATTTACTTGTGATAGAGTAATTTAGACCCATGTTTACGCTTTAGAAGTAAGAACTTGATACTTTTGATCTACATGCTAAATACTTAAGATATGCTTGTTCTAAGATTAATGCACCATATGGAATTACATGTAGTAGCTAAGGATGCCTTTCGATAGGAATACTGAATAGTTTCAATAAGAAGTTGATACGAACTTGGCACATTCATGTTATGCTTCTACATGTCGTTTTTGTGATTTCTAAGTTGCTATACATGCTCGAAACCCTCCAAAAACATGTAATAAATGCCTTATAATAGTTGTGGAACTTTATTTAGGTCATTATGCTTGTTAGATATGATTTTGGTACATTGTAGCTCAAGTTTGATAAGTTCTAGAAATCTGAAAGCTGGATTTTCAGAACTACCAGTCGACTGGGAAAACACCAGTTGACTGGTATCGGGCACAGAAACATTCGGTGGCCCAACCAGTCGACTGGTATATAGTAGTCGACTGGTACTGTGTAAAACCAAGGTGGTGTAGAGCAGCTGGTTAGTACTTTAGCCATGCAAAACAGAGGTTGGGGGATCGAAACCTGCCAAGATAATAAAATAAAAGTTTTGCTTTATTTTGGGCTAGTTAGTACTTTCAACATGATTATGAATTGCTAGTTCAGTAAATAGTGAAATAAGAATTTTTGAAATTCTCTCAGTTGGTTTAGCATTATCGGAAATCATTAATCAGTCAGTCAGTTAGTTAGTAGCGATCCGCCTAAAAGCTTAGTACCAGAAGGCGGGTCGTTACAGAGTGGTATCAGAGCAAGTTCCATCTTTCCTCCTCACACACATCAGCATCAGACCTGCAGCTTCCAAGTAAGAGTATCTCTCACATTACCATATTTTCTTGCTTTCAGATTTATAGTATTTTCATGTTATTCATGCTATCTGTGTTCTAGTCAGTTCTTGTTTACAGTTAACGGAAGCATGTTTAATACTTTAGTTTATATTTGATAGCATGTTTTTAGAATTAGAATATGAACTGTAGGACCCTCTTCTATTTTAGATAATGGCAAGAGGACGCTCAGCTAGGAGAGCACCAGTTACTGAGCCTCGGCAGGAGGCAGACCACTCAGTGCCTCCAGCGGACCTGACAGAGGTAGTGGCACAACTACAGAGACAAGTAGCGGAACAGCAGCAAGTAATTGCTGCTCTAACAGCTAATCAGCAGGCTACTCCCACTGTTACCCCAGAGCCCCAGGTGGAGACGCCGATAGTGACGGAGGTTCCACTTGTGGCGCCAGCCCCACCAGAGATGCCAGTAGCCCCAGCAACAGGGGCAAAAAGGGAAGCTTATCTGATCCAGTGGCAAAAGATCAAGCCAGGGACCTTCTCAGGCACCAGTGAACCATGGGATGCCCAAGCTTGGTTCAAGACTCTGGAGAGTACCATGGAGCTCCTAGACTGGCCAGAGCATGAGAAAGTGAAGTGCGCCTCCTTCTGCCTAGCCGGAGACGCACGCATGTTGTGGGAGCGTATCAAGATAAAACGCCCAGTCAATCAGATGACCTGGGCTAGCTTTGAAGAAGAGTTCTTTGAAGAATTCTTCCACATGCGGGTCACAAACTGCCACTACGACGAGTTCACAGAATTTCGGCAGGGCAACCTATTAGTAGAGGAAGCCGTGAAGAGATTTAACAGGTTGGCGCGTCTATGTCCCGAATTAGTCAGCACCGAACGAGAGCGAGTCAGGCTAATGCTCAAAATGCTAAGGCCAGAGATAGCACTGAATGTGGCCAGCGGCATCCATAGGCCGCAAACCTCAGAAGAACTAGTGAGCAGTGCTCTGATCGCCGAGCATTACCTGAATAGCATGCGGCAGCAGAAGACAGTCGTGACAAAGAATAAGGGACAAGGCAGTAGCACAGGAACTTAGAAACCCCAGGGCTCCAACTCTAACTGGAAAGGAAAGAGTCAAGGCAAAAGAAAGCAGTGGAACAATCCGGAAGGGGAGCCAGCCAACAAGCAAACCAAGTATCCCACCTGTTCCACGTGTGGTAGACAGCACTCAGGAATCTGTCGCCTGGGCACACGAGGGTGCTACACCTGTGGTCAGGAAGGGCATATGGCCAAGCAATGCCCTAACAAGGCCAACTTACCTCCCCCACAGCCTATTCAGTATGGAGGTAAGCCGGCCCAGCTTCATCTGATGTAGACTGCACTAGAGGGTCCTCAGATCAGTCAAGGCAGATTAGAAACTCCACCAGCTACTACCAATGCACGGGTTTTCTCACTGACCAGAGAGGATGAAGCCACCGCCTCTACAGTTGTTACTGGTCAGATTAGTATTTTAAACCTGCATGCATCTGTACTTTTCGATACTGGGGCAACCCATTCATATGTATCCAGTACATTCGCCGAAAAATAGCAGTACCTCCAGATGTACTTAGTGGTCAGTTCCTGACTACTCTGCCCTCCGGAGACATCATGGCATCTACGCTCTGGCTTCGTACCATACCAGTCAGCATTTCAGACAGAGAGCTTTACTGTGATCTGGTAATACTGAATATGTCCGACTATGATGTCATTTTTGGGATGGACTTCCTGAGCAAATACGGCGCTTCCATAGAGTGCCGAAAAAGGAAAGTCGTATTCCAACCAGAGGCAGGAGAGCGGTTTGAATACATCGGAGAACCGTAGAAGAAGGACAGGAAATTTCTCTCAGCCATGAAAGCACAGAAACTGCTGAATACTGGATGTACTGGATTTCTAGCACATGTAGTCAATACCACGCAAGAGAAGGACCAAAAGCTAGAAGAGGTCCGAGTGGTATGCGACTACCCAGCAGTTTTCCCTGATGAGCTACCAGGCCTAGCACCAGATAGAGAGATTGAATTTGAGATCGAACTCATTTCGGGTACAAATCCGATCTCAAAAGCACCTTACCGTATGGCTCCAGCAGAATTGAAAGAACTTCAGGAGCAACTACAGGAGTTACTCGACAAGGGCTTCATCCGCACTAGTCATTCACCATGGGGAGCTCCAGTGTTGTTCGTGAAGAAGAAAGACGGGTCCATGCGCCTGTGTATAGATTACCGAGCTTTGAATCAAGTCACCATTAAGAACCGGTACCCTCTACCCAGGATCGATGATTTGTTCGATCAGCTAAAGGGATCCACAGTCTTGTCAAAGATAGATTTGAGATCCGGCTATCACCAGTTCAAAGTCAGAGAGGGTGATATTCCCAAGACAGCTTTCAGAACCAGATATGGGCACTACGAGTTTGTAGTTATGCCTTTTGGGGTCACAAATGCTCCAGCGACATTTATGGACCTCATGAACAGAGTATTCAGGGAGTACTTAGATAAGTTTGTCATCGTCTTCATTGATGACAATCTTATCTACTCAGGAACTCAGGAGGAACATGCTGAACATCTCAGGACAGTATTGCAGATCCTTCAGCAGAGCCAACTGTATGCAAAATTCTCAAAGTGTGAGTTTTGGCCACATCATCTCCAAGGAAGGGGTGATGGTAGACCCCAGCAAAATAGAAGCAGTAAGTAACTGGATCAGACCGAAGAATGCCAGTGAGATCAGAAGTTTTCTGGGTCTAGCCGGTTACTACAGGAAGTTCGTAGATAATTTCTCCAGAATAGCCTCCCCACTGACAGCTCTTACCAGAAAGAACAGAAAGTTTCAGTGGACCGAGGACTGCGAGAATAGTTTTACAGAATTAAAGAGAAGATTGACTAGTGCTCCCATCCTGACTCTTCCAGAGACCACTGACAGCTTTGACATATATAAATTAGGACTTGGAGCAGTGCTGATGCAGAATGGCAAGGTTATTGCCTATGCCTCTAGACAACTCAAGGATTATGAGAAGAATTACCCTACCCATGACCTTGAGCTAGCTGCAGTAGTGTTCGCTCTCAAGATTTGGAGGCATTACTTATACGGAGCTCAGTGTAGGATTTTCACAGATCATCAGAGTCTAAAGTATTTCTTTACTTAGAAGGATCTCAACATGAGACAACGCAGGTGGCTTGAGCTAGTCAAGGATTATGACATTGACATCCTCTACCATCCAGGTAAAGCTAATAAGGTGGCAGATGCACTTAGCAGAAAATCTAGTGCCACCCTACTAGCTTTGTCCACGATGTCACAGCCCCTTCGGAAGGAGTTATCAGAGTTCTGACTGGAAATTTTAGTTGGGCAGCTCTCCACTTTGACATTAGTGTCAACCCTGATTGAAGACATCCAGACAGCACAGGATCAAGATCTTGACCTTCAGAAAATCAAGCAGGGGATAGCAGAAGTCGAAAATGGAGAATTTCGCCTATCAAATAATGGGACACTGTACTACGGTGACTGCTTATGTGTTCCGAACCAAGAAGAGCTCCGAAGGAAGATCCTAGAGGACGCACATAGATCTCCTTTTGCAATGCATCCTGGTTCCACCAAAATGTACCAAGACCTCAGGGGACGTTTTTGGTGGCCTGGGATGAAGAGAGACATCGCTAGATATGTCAGTAACTGTCTGACATGCCAAAGAGTCAAGGCAGAACATCAGAGACCAGGTGGAGTTCTGCAGCCTATCCAGATTCCAGAATGGAAATGGGAAGATATTTCCATGGATTTTATAGTGCGACTACCCAGAACAACGAATGGATATGATGCGATCTGGGTAATAGTTGACAGATTGACTAAGTCTGCCCACTTCCTTGCTATCAGGATCTCCTATTCCATGGAACAGCTAGCTCAATTATACCTCAAGGAGATCGTCAGACTACATGGAGTCCCTAGGACTATCATTTCAGATAGGGACAATAGGTTCACTTCGCACTTCTGGGAGTGCGTACAGACAGCACTAGGCACCAAACTGAAGTTTAGCACAGCTTTCCATCCTCAGACAGATGGTCAGACAGAGAGAGTTAACCAAGTACTAGAAGATATGCTCAGAGATTGTGCTTTAGATTTCAAGGACAGTTGGTGCAGATACTTGTGCTTAGCGGAATTCGCTTACAACAATAGTTATCAGGCCACTATCGGCATGGCACCCTATGAGGCTTTATATGGGCAGAGGTGTAGACCTCCTATCTGCTGGTACGAGGGTGGTGAGAGGCAAAAGTTAGGCCTACAGGCAGATCTTATAGATGATACCATCGTAGCCATACAGCAGATCCGCCAGAGAATAGAAACAACTCAGAGCCGCCAGAAGAGCTATGCTGATACACGGCGCAGACCATTAGAGTTTGAAGTTGGGGATTCAGTATTCCTCAAAGTGGCTCCCATGAAGGGAGTAATGCGTTTTGGAAGAAGGGCAAGCTAAGTCCCAGATATGTAGGACTATACCCCATCACTAGAAGAGTTGGCAAAGTAGCTTATGAGTTGGAGCTACCTCAGGAGATGTCAGCTATCCACAATGTATTTCATGTTTCCATGCTGAAGAAGCATATCCCAGATGCCACCCAAGTGATAGAGTCACAGACGGTACAAGTTCGCAAAGATCTCAGTTATGATAGTCGGCCTATTCAGATAATAGACCGAGCAGTTAAGAAATTGCGAAACAAGGAGGTACCATTAGTGAAAGTCATATGGCAAAATCACATAGTAGAAGAGGCAACATGGGAACCAGAGGACAACATGAGGCAAAAATACCCAGAATTGTTTTAAGTTCGAGGACAAACTTTTTATAAGGTATGGGGGATTGTAACGCCCGAAAATTCTCAAACCTAATTTTAGAAATATCCTAGAATTAATTCTGAATTTATGGATATTTTTATAGAATTTTTCCATGGACAAATAAGGCAAAAATGAATAAAAATAGAATGCGCAGTAAAAAGATTTAAGTGGGGTTTAAACCCTGGACCTAAACCATGAGAAGAGAATAGACTTACCAATTGGGCTAATCTGTTTTCATTGAAATAAACTAGAGGGAAATATGGATAAGGTAAAGTTAGTTAAATTTTTCCATAAGTATAAAAGGGAAACTTAGGGTTTTTATATTCATTCTTTTCCCTCACATCTTCTCACCGCCGACTCCCTCTCTCCCTCTTGCGATTTTTCTTCCTCTTCTCCTCTTCTCTTGCTGCCCAAGACAAAGGGGAACAAAGGGAAGGCCTCAAGAGGCCCTATTCTCTACGGGGACCCTCGTAGACGCGAGGAGAACGCCAAGAAGCAAGAAGAACGTTGTAGTTCGACGTTCCCTCAGGAATTTTCAGATTTTTATTCGTTAGAAAACCTAGCGCAGGATGTAAGTACCCCTCACCTGCAGTGTAAGTAGTTTCGGTCGATTTTCCGTATGCTTTATCTCCTTATATGTATGTTCTACGATTAGAAATCGTAAATTATGAACAAGCACGCACATTAGGTGTTTGTTAAAATGTTCAGTTCTGTTAATGCTATAGAAAGCATTAAAGAATAGAAATTCTTGCTCCAGTTTATGATTGGGACCAAGGTCCAACGGGTTGGGCTCCTAGTTGCCCCTAGGTTTAGATAACCTAGTAAAAGCAAGAATCAGAAAAGGAAAGAAATGTATAAAGGACTATTTTACTTTCAGTTGGCATTGTACCGGACTCCGGTCCAAGGATAGGCTCCAAGTTGCCTCTAGGTTTAGATAACCTAGTATGGGATGGGCTCCTAGTTGCCCCTAGGTTTAGATAACCTAGTAGAACCCTAATGGATTCGGGATTTGCTACCTCGGGTTTATTAGGGATGTGCGCACAGTTGGTACATTGCCAGACCCACAGCAGTTGATTATTACTTTCACCTACTATATGTATCTAGTTTTCAGAAATTCATTTTAGCATGTGGTGAATTTAATAATTAGTTTATGTTAGTTAGTTTCAGTTCCAGTTCAGATATGTATGTCATGTTATAGTTTACTTTTCAGTTTTAGTTCAGTATGTGCCATGTCTCAGTTATATGCCATGACATTCTATGATATGTATTTTAGCATGAGCATAACATGATTGTTGATGAACATGAGCGTGTATTTGCATAACATGTTTCGAAAAGTATAATCCGAGATTTTATAGTTTTGTGAGGCTAGATGGTACTTACTAAGCTTTATGCTTATTAGTTTGCATTTTCTTATACTGCAGATACAGGTAAAGGAAAGCATTAGTAGCGGAGGCGGCGGGCTTGATGCAAAGTGTGTGTGATGGTGGAGTTGGAATAAAAGTCTTCGGAACTTGCAAAGCATAGAAATAATCCTTTTTATGCTTCATTAGTTATTCCGCAATATATTATATGAACCATGCATGAACTAAATTAGATTTGTATTCGTGGTGCCTAGTATGCTTGAAGTAGTTTGCTTACCTGACTTAATATTGGTTTTGTGAATGCTTGAATGTCATGAGTCATTTACTTGTGATAGAGTAATTTAGACCCATATTTACGCTTTAGAAGTAAGAACTTGATACTTTTGATCTACATGCTAAATACTTAAGATATGCTTGTTCTACGATTAATGCACCATATAGAATGACATGTAGTAGCTAAGGATGCCTTTAGATAGGAATACTGAATAGTTTTAATAAGAAGTTGATACGAACATGGCACATTCATGTTATGCTTCTACATGTCGTTTTTGTGATTTCTAAGTTGCTATACATGCTAGAAACCCTCCAAAAACATGTAATAAATGCCCTAGAATAGTTGTGGAACTTTATTTATGTCATTATACTTGTTAGATATGATTTTGGTACATTGTAGCTCAAGTTTGATAAGTTCTGAAAATCTGAAAGCTGGATTTTTAGAACTACCAGTCGACTGGGAAAACACCAGTTGACTGGTATCGGGCACAGAAACATTCGGTGGCCCAACCAGTCGACTGGTATATAGCAGTCGACTGGTACTGTGTAAAACAAAGGTGGTGTAGAGCAGCTGGTTAGTGTTTTAGCCATGCAAACCAGAGGTTGGGGATCGAATCCTGCCAAGATAATAAAATAAAAGTTTTGCTTTATTTTGGGCTAGTTAGTACTTTCAACATGATTATGAATTGTTAGTTCAGTAAATAGCGAAATAAGAATTTTCAAAATTCTCTCAGTTGGTTTAGCATTATCAGAAATCATTAATCAGTCAGTCAGTTAGTTAGTAGCGATCCGCCTTAAAGCTTAGTACCAGAAGCGGGTCGTTACAGTTTATATTATGGAGTACGATCACTTAATCCCGAAATAATAACAGGTATATATTATTACTTATTATTTCTTTAATTTACCAATGGGCGAGATATATTCTGTTAGATCGATAAGATCGGTAAGTTAGGAGATAATATTAATAATATGATATGCTATTGATTATTGATGGAATCCGTGTCCTGGTTAGTCAGGATAGTGATGCCCCCTTGATGAGCTCAAAAAGTTCATCGTGCTAAACCCTGCAGGTGGATTTGATTCGACACAATGATAAGGTTGAGTGGTACTAATCAAGGATCCAGAAGTTAATTAATTTGAATTGTCAGTAATTTAAAGTAATTAATAGGCATTTGATATCTTAAACATGGGGGATGGACGGCTCGTAATATGTGGAATGGATTAGTGGAATGGATCTTCATTAATGGATCGGGTTTAGATCCATTAGTGGGCCAAGATCAAACTCCTCCTCTTGGTCCCTACTATAGCCCTATAAATACCCGATCATAAAACCAAGGCTAGATCAATTCCATTGGAAAACCCTTGGCATCTCTCTCTTTTCTCCCTCTCATCCTCTCTCCTAGGGCGCCAGCGCAAACAATGAAGGGAAGACCCTTTCTCTTCTTCTTCTCTCCAGCTTATCTCTTTGCGTGGGCTACTAAGAAAGGTGAGAAGTTCTCCTCTTCGGTTGGTGGCCGTAGCACGCGGGAAAGAGAGAGGAGAGGAGCCGGCGGCGTGGAGAAGGGGCGCTAGGTCTCCGGCGGTGAGGGAGAGGGCTAGAGAGTTTAGCGGCGAGTTTGGGAAGAAGAGAACCCTTCTTCTTCCTTCCTCTCAGTCTCCTTTCTCCTCCTTAGCCTTTGTTGAATAGAGAGCAGGCGGCCGACGGGCTTGGCTGGCCAGCGGCGCACACGTGGAAGAGGGAGAAGGCCGGCGGCGCAAACCCTAACCTAGGGTTTGCGACTAGGTCAAGGAGGAGAGGTTTTTGGAGGTCTTGGTGGTCTCGGTTCATGGGAGATCGTAGCCCACACGACGCCCGTGAAGGGAGGACATAAGGTAGAATACCGCGACGTGATCGGGAAGGTATATCATTCCCTATGCTCCGTTAATTACCCTTATGCCAATATTGTGCCATAATCGTTTGCCTCGTCATTTTATGTTTGTTACTTTATTATTTTGATTCCGAATCATGATGAATAATTTATTAACTGGACCCCGACCATAAACACAAAAGTCGGCGATCGATTCGTCTCCTTTTCCGCGATCGAACGATCGAGCAAATTACAAGGCCGATTTTGGTAATTGGCTATGTTGTAATTTGGATCGTTCGATACGGCACGTGATGGTCGATGGGAGACGGGTCTCCATTCGGATTAATTTTTAATCCATAGACATGGAGAAGTCTCTCGGATCGACCAGGTATTCGCTTAGGAACCCCGCCATGCCATACCCAACAGAGTCCAATCTCACGCCCCCAAAAATACCAAAGGCTTAAAAGAACGTGGGTGAAATGGTTCCAAAAAAAGCGCCCACTGAGATACATCTATTGAAAACACATCTAAATGCATCGTAAAACTCACCCCTGCAGAGTAATATGCACGAAGCCAACAAGATTGTGGGATGGGTGTCCTAAAATGATATTCACCCTAAATGGGAGAGGTATGTGCAAAAATCCCTAATCGTCTCCTACTGCATTTTCTATTGATCTCCACCTCTGACTTGAGCATCCGAGTGACTATGCCTGAACCCCTCCAGCCGTCCTCCTAACTCATATTCATCTTCTCAGGAATTCCCTGAAGGAACCAGGTCAGAGCATAGTCCCTCTCATTCCTCACTACATCAATGGTGAGTTGTCCGCCGAAAAGCTTGGGTAGCATAAAATTGGCGCTGTCAATGAGAACACTGAGTTAATAGTTGAGCTGAGATCTAAAATGTACAACACTGGTTGGTCGCACATTGTACAACACCGGTCGGCCACACATTGAGGAAGAAGAGAGACAGGAGCTCATCACCATGACGAGAGAGGAGTTCAATCGCCTAGTAGCCTCTATGGTACAAGCGGTACTCCAAGGGTAGGCACCTCCCATGACCATTTCCACCATGCCTTCCATGGGGGACGTCTCCGGCGGTGCTCTCACGAATAGTTCCTCTCTCTGAGATACCTAAGGAAAACGCTACTCTCCCCTTGGGTGCCTTAGCCTTGAGAGGAGAGTCTTCTGGGTCCTCTGGAGAAGAACTCCATTGAAGTCCCCTTAAGAATACCGTGACATCGGACAAAGCTCATGGCAGCCATAACACCCCGTTCTCATCCAGTGTCTTATAGGATGCCCTGCATAGGCAATTCAAAACATTGATGATTGGGGAATACAATGGCACGACCGACTTTGAGGACCACCTTTGTATGTTCAAAAACATATCCTTGCTGTATCAATATACCGACAGGATTAAATGTAGAGTATTCTTAACCACTCTGACTGGCCCGTGCAAAGGTGGTTCAACCACCTCCCCGCATCTTCCATCAAAACGTTTGGGCACTTTAAAGTGCCCTTCCTATGACATTTCACTCCTAGCTAGAGGTATCCAAAGACTTCCCATGATATGTTTACCCTTAAATAGAAGCCTAAGGAATCGTTCAAAGAATATTTAAAACGATTCAATTGGGTAGCTATAGACATCTCCTCGATCACGCCCGAGCTCCAAGTCAGTGACTTCTCGCAAGGATTGGTGGACAAATATTGTTTCCGATCTCTAGTTAAGAAACCTCCTCACAACTTTGACAAGTTACAAGCCTAGGCCCTCAAGTGTGTCCAAGTGGAGGAGGCCCAAAGCACAAGGAGAAAAAAGGGGTCATCCCTGACCCCCTCAAGCACCCTGACCAAGAGAAAAGCCCCACCTCTCCCTCGCAGTCGAGATTCTATGGCCCCAATGGAGCAAGCAGTCCAAATGGTGAATTCGTCAAGCCACGGTTCAAAGTCTGGGCCTCAACCTAAATTTTTTGCAATTTCCACCATACTAATACTCATTTAACTAGCGACTGCCATCAATATGCGCAGAAACTTCACCTATTGGTGGACAAGAGGAAACTACATGAAAATCAATGAGCTGTAGTTACTCTGAGCCCTACTCCCAAAAATGTAGTTCAGAAAAAGAAAAAGCTCGACCCTATACAGATGAACGAGGTTGTACCTCAGAACGGAGGTCTAACTCGCGACCCTAAGATCAAACTCCGCCTGAGTCTGAGCAGAGACACGAAGACAAGGGTAAACAAAAGGTAGGACCCTCTAGAATGGTCAATATCATATCGAGCAACCCCACAGACGGGGATTCCACCCAAGTTCGAAAATCCCATACTCGCCGTTTGGAAAACTATGGGATTAGTTCGAGAGGGAACGTCGCCAATCACCTATTCATCTCCTTCGAACCCGCCAAGCTGGAAGGAGTCTAGACCCCACATGAGGATGCAGTGGTGATTAAAGCCATGATCGCCAACTATATATTACAGTGCGTGTTTGTCGACACAGGCAGGTCGATAAACATCATCTTCAAGGTCGTCTTCAACCAAATATAAACGGAGGGAAAGGTGATAGTCCTTGTCAATACCCCCCTCTATGGGTTTATAGGGCATCAAGTAGAGCTGATAGGGTAGGTCTACCTCACCTTGTCCCTCTGGGAAGACCTGATCAAGAGAACTAGGCACACCCCTTTCCGGTCAACACTGAATCCGCCTATAACATGATCTTGGGCAAACCTACTCTAAGTGTCTTTCAAGCGGTTGTCTCAGACTTCCATCAGAAGCTCAAGTTTTCGATTGGAGCATGGGTTAGGGAGGCCAGAAGGAGACCACATCATTCGATTAGTACCAAGAAGGCACACAAAGTTTCTCACACTTTCATGCAGGTATCCAAGAAATCCCCATTATCCCAACTTGAAGAAGGGTGTCGGGAGGTTAAGATACACCCTCACCTATTAGAGGGAATGATCAGAGTAGCGGCTGACTTGGAGGTATCTGTGGGATCGGATTGAATCGATAGAGGGCGGGTGAATATTGATCGGAAACTTTTTCAGAAAGCGAAGAGTAATTGCACAGTGGAAAATAAAAAATCCATAGCTAACACGATTTCTTTTTACTTGGTTCGGAGTCGCGGACGACTCCTACTCCAAGGCCCACGATCCTTGACTATTTACGATGGCCAATTTTATATTCAAAAAGAGTTTACAAGTTGAAGTACAAATATAGAACTGAAAATGAAATTACAACACTTAAATTTTTACCGACGAACGGAGAGGTTGGAAGTTCAGAGTAGCGGGTCGTCGTTGGTGCTTGAATCGCAAGTACGGATCTTGTCGGAGCTAGCGCTTGAATGAAAGTGTTGAGAGTGAAATTAGCAAGTTATACTGAAGCCTTGGGGGTGAACCCCCTTTTATAGTGGTCAGTGGGGAGTCTATGTTGAAGGGGGCGCCTGACACGTAGCGTATCCTACGAGAAACCCAATCCGCAGACTCGGTCAGCGCTTATCCCTTCAACTGGGGAGCCTGAGCTGACTGGGGTGCCTGTGTTCACACAGGCGCCTAGCTTGACTTGGTCCAGAGGCTTGCATGGCAGTTTGCTTCGAATGCTTTGTTTAACCCTTCACTAGGGCGCCTGTCTCAATACAGGCGCCTAACCCAGCTAGGGCGCCTCATTCCATTAAGACGCTTGAGTGCAAAAAAACTCCTTCCATTTGTTCCTACAACCAGGGTTAGTTCCAAAGACATACAAAGCATACAAATGATCAGTTTAGAGCATTATTTACAACCTGAGCTGTCTTGGTTCTGACTTTGGGTCTCCCAAATGGAACCCTAGGTCGAAATGACGCCTAATGTTCCCTCCTACGGGCAACACGTCCTCACCTATTCCTCTCAGTAGAATTTACCTTTTTGCCAACCGACTCCTCCAATTGGACTTTTGCCTAGCTTCACTCACCAGGTCTTCGTGCCCAACCCGCGATCAGGTCTTCGTGCCCAGCTTCACTCACCAGGTCTTCAGTGCCCAACCCTTGACCAGGTCTTAGTGCCCAGCTTCACACCAGGTCTTCGGTGCCCAGTCCTCAACCTGGTCTTCGTGCCCAACCTTACATCAGGACTTAGTTCCCCAGCCCGCGACCAGGATTCATAGAACCAGGACTTAGTGCCTAGTGTACCTAGGATTTCCTGTATACATAATAAGCTTGTTAGATCACAACCAAATCTTAACTTCTGAACCCATTGCCATTATCAAAACATAGGTTCGACTTTGGTGCTTCCAGCACCAACAATGTCCCCGTTTTTTGATTTATGGCAACACAGTTCAAAAAGTTAAGTTAAAACAATATATTATAGTAATCTAACAACAATAAGTAAATGAATTCATTTATCTCCCCCTGAAAAGGTTCTCCCCCTGAAATTTCCAATGTCATGCGGGTTTTTATAAAACATTCTAAGTGCTAAGTGTTTTTCAAAATTTAGCAAAAAGCTTTAAGTTTTTGACTAAAGGTTTTTTTTTCAAAGACACGCAAAAAGCACTCAAGAACTTTTCAACACTAGGCAAGATAAATTTTGAAAACTGATATTCCTTAAAAAGTTTCAATTTTGAGAATTTGGGAACAAAAAATTCCAAACTTAGAAAGAATTTGCTTAACAACATTTTCATCAAAAAAAATCTTTAACCATTTTTTAAACAAAATTTGTTTACTAAGAAAAATTTACTTAGCACCATTTGCCAAAAAAAGTTTTTAGAAAAAAAATTTAGCTTAGGCAAATTAAGAGAAATTTTCTTTAGAAATGTTTTTCAAAATACACTTAGAAATTTTTGAAACATTTTCGAAGTATTTTGAAAGAACCTAGAAATACTTAGAAAAATTTGAAAATATTTTTAAGGCACTCAAAAATACTTAGAATAATTTGGAAACATTTTTAAGTACTTAAAAAACTTTAGAAAAAAAGTTGAAGTACATAAAAACTGAGCATATATTTTGAAAAAGAGATGAAATTTTTTTAAAAAATTTGAAAAAACATCCTTCTCTTTCTCTTTTGTTTCTCTCCCCCTTTACCATATATCGAAAATTGATAACACTTATTGCAAGTAAATTAGAGCTAGTCAAATAATTTGTAATTCCGTATTGAACCAACTCTAATGATTTCAAGCAAGAAAAATGGACCAAACCAAATTAAACCGATCTTGTTCGGGTCCTGTCTAACCCAGTTAGCTACTTATTAACTGTTACAAAATAGTAACTTTCACTAGGGTTTGTCAAGTTAAGTGATCTGATCAAGTTAGAGTTTCTAAGCTTGACACTTAACCTGATTACTGTTCAAGTTGTATTTATTGCCCCAATTACTGCAGATACACTGACTTAAAACATCTTGAATCAAGCCATAGACCTAAGCATCTCAACCCAGTCTAGTTATCAATCAAAAGTACTTAAAGGTGCTTGTGATTTGCTGGCTTCTAGATCTATAGGTGCATGCAATTCTAGGGTTAGGGCCTATGCTATGTCCATTTGCGAAAAAACCTTAGTTTTGAAGGGGTAGTTTTTGAAAGAAAACTAAGTCGGAAAATCATTTTAAATTTCAAAAACATGATAAAAGAAATGTTTTTTTAAATTGCTAATTTTCTAAAAAAAATAGGAAATTTTTTAAGAAAACACTATAGAACAGTCCTATTCTACTAAGCACAACCCTAAATGCCTTCTTAGTGTGCTAAACTCAGACTCAGGTAAGGGTTTGGTAAATATGTCAGCTAAGTTGGATTTTGAGTCCGCATGCTTAAGTATTATTTCGCCCCTAGCTATATGATCCCTTACAAAATGATATTTAACTTATATATGTTTTGTTCGGAAATGTTGAATCGGATTCTTAGTCAAGTTGATTGAACTTTTGTTATCAATAAAGACTTGGGTTTGGGTGTAGTCAAGCTGGAAGTCCATAAGAGTGTGCATCATCCACAAAAGTTGTGCTACACACTCTCCTAGGGCAACATATTCTGTTTCTGTTGTGGACAAGGCTACGCAGTGTTGCTTTCTACGACACCAGCTAGATAGGCTATGTCCTAATAATTGGTAACTTCCACTTGTACTCTTTCTATCTAATTTGCACCCAGTATAGTTAGCGTCAGAATATCCAAATAATTCAAAAGAGGAAGACCTAGGATACCAAATTCCTACATTTAGGGTACCCTTAATGTACCTAAGTACTCTTTTTAGGGCTGCTAAGTGGGATTCATTAGCACAAGTTTGGTACCTAACTCACACTCCTACAGAAAACAAGATATTAGTGATGGATCGAGAACATCGATAGAGGGGGGGTGAATATCGGAAAATTTTTGGATTTACGTAAAGAGCAATTGCACAGCGGAAGTTAAAAACACACAACGCAAACACGGGAGGTTTTACTTCGTTCGGAGCATTTGTCGACTCCTACTCCAAGGCCCACGGTCGTTGACCGTTTACTTTGGGCAATTCTATATAGGCGCAAATAGTTTACAATAATTTGATTACATAAAATAAGTGCAGTAAACAAAACACGCTCTCCTTTACCGACGTCCGAAGTATATCGAATTTCTCGGAACAGCAGGACGTCGTCGGCTCGTGTTGGAAGGTTTTCGGAGCAAGGCGCGAGAGCAGAAGAGCTTTGAGGCGTTGAATTGAAGTGTTGTTATGAAGCCTTGGTCGAGGGTCCTTTATATAGGGCCTGGGGGTGCCCCCCACGTGGCCTTTGATCCGCCAAAGTCTCGGTCGCGTCTGATCCTCTGAATCTGCTTTGACCGGGGCACCCGGAGCGCTCGGGGCGCCCGGATTGACCGGGTCAAAGTCTATCCCTTCGCTTCGCTGGCTTCTGGCTCGAGGATTGCGCATGGGGGCGCCCGGGAGCAGCGGGGGCGCCCGGGAGCACGGGGGCGCCCGGCCCAGCAGCTATTCGTAGCCTTTTCCTCTTGACTTGTTTTGTATGCACCTTGGGGGCGCCCGGGAGCACGGGGGTGCCCGCAGTATGTACTGTCGAAGCGTACTTTTTGCTTGTGTGTTATGTGTTCACCTTGGGGGCGCCCGGGACACTCCGGGCGCCCTGGTCAGCTGTTGCCTCACTCCTTTGAGGCACCCTGAGCTGCAGACACTCGTTCCTTTGGTCCTGCATCCAGGGTTAGTCCAAAACACAACAAAACAACAAATGGTTAGTTTATACAGCCTTAGCTATCTTGGTTCTGACTTTGGTCTCCAAAATGGAGCCCTAGGTCGAACCGACGCCTACTGTTCCCTCGACGGGGAATGCGTCCTCACCTACTCCTCTCGGGAGAATTTACCTGATGCCAACCGTTCCTCTGGTTGGACTTTTTCCTGACGGTCCTTTGTCAGGTCTTGGATGCCGAGCTGCCCTTCGCTCGGTGCCTAGCATTCCTTCGCTAGGGCTTCAGTCCCAGACTGTCCTTCACCTGGCGCCTAGCAGTCCTTCGCTAGGGCTTTTGACCCTGGCATTCCTTCGCCAGTGCCTAGCAGTCCTTCGCTAGGTCTTTTTACTCTGGCATTCCTTCGCCAGTGCCTAGCAGTCCTTCGCTAGGGCTTTTCCTGCACACTAGAGTAACTTGTTAGAAAACAAGTAAGACTTAACTTTTTACCTATGTTGCCATTATCAAAACACAGGTTTGACTTAGGTGCATTCTGCACCAATAATCTCCCCCTTTTTGATTTATGGCAACCCTAGTTCAAAAAGTTAAGTTTAAGCAAACATGAAAAAGGTTTAAATTTTGTTCCCTCCCCCTGGAAGGAATCTCCCCCTAGATTTTTTAAAAATTCGTGGGGTTTAAGAAACTTTACTTGTACTTTCAGAAACTTAAGTTTTAGGTATTTAGAAATCTTTTAATAACTTAAGTTAAAAGTACATTAGAGTACTTATGAAGTTTAAAGTTTTAAGTTTTAAGGTACTCATGAGTTTTGAAAATGCTAGCTTAAGTACTTAGTAGGATTTAAAAAGCTTAAGTACTTAGTAGGATTTGAAACACTTTAGTATATCTGGAAACCTTAAGTATGAAGTACATTTGGAAAACTTTAAGTACTTAATAAAGTGCATTTGGAAAACTTTAAGTACTTAATAACTTTGAAAAACCTAATTACTTTGTAACATTGTACTTATACAGTTTTGACAAACTTAAGCTTTAAAGTACTTATTAAAATTTTGACAAGCTTAAGTAAGAAAATTTTGAAAGGTTAGAGTACTTAGCAAAATTTTGAAAGCTTGAGTAAAAATTTTGAAAGCTTTAAGAACAGCTTAAGTAAGAAAATTTTTGAAAACATTTTGAATGAGTAAAATTAAATTTTTGAAAACTTTTTGAATAAAAGCTTTAAGAACAGCTTAAGTAAGAAAATTTTTGAAAACTTTTTGAATGAGTAAAATTAAATTTTTGAAAACTTTTTGAATAACGAAAATTAATTTTACTCTTTCCTTTCCTATCTCTCCCCCTTTGCCATATATCAAAACAGATAAGTATAGCAAAAATAAGATTGCATAAAAGAAATAAGTAAGATTTTGCTGTACTGAATCAATTCCTAATTTAGACTTAAATTAACTCAGTCAATTTTCTCTGTAGGGATCTGTCTA
Organism: Boesenbergia rotunda; assembly: GCA_024364735.1. Taxonomy (NCBI): domain Eukaryota; kingdom Viridiplantae; phylum Streptophyta; class Magnoliopsida; order Zingiberales; family Zingiberaceae; genus Boesenbergia; species Boesenbergia rotunda. The sequence continues at coordinate 25,788 of JAGFNQ010003438.1, read as the reverse complement.
ACCCAATTAGCTACTTACTAACTGTTAGAAACAGTAGTTTTTGCTAGGGTTAGTCAAGTTAAGTGTTTCTGTTCAAGTTAGATTTTCTAAACTTGACACTCAACTTGATTGCTGTGTAAGTTGTATTTAGTGCCCCAATTACTGCAGATGCACTGACTTAAAGCATCTTGAATTAAGGCAAAGACCTAAACATCTCAACCCTTTCTAGGTTATCAATCAAAAGTACCCTAAGGTGCTTGTGAGATGCTGGCTTATAAGTCTATAGGTGCATGCAGTTCTAGGGTTACGGCCTAGGCTAAGTCCATTTTCAAAAAAGCCCTAGTTTTGAAAGGGGGTAGTTTTGAAATAAAAATAAAACTAAGTCGAAGATGAAAACTGATTTTGAAATTAAGTAAAACAGTTTTTCAAATTCTATTTTTAGAAACAAATTTTTAAATCAAGTAGAGCAGAAAAATTAATCTATTCTACAGAGCACAGTCCTAACTGCCAAAAAGAACAAGTACTTATAAACTAGTCAACAGAAAATAAAGCAGGTACTCAAGGTTCAAACACAGTCAAACAGTCAAACACAAGTCAACCCTACTGAGTAGGGGCAGTCAAATAGGTACAATGCTAAGTGAATCTAAGACGAAGGACCGGGATGATCAGACGGGCCAGGCTGCCATGCATCAAATCGTGCCATCATCTCAATGAATCATGCGTCAGCCACTTCTCGATCGGCTTGACGAGCTTCCATCTGCTCTATGTGGTAGGCTTCGACCTCCTCTCAGAGACTCTGAACCTTCGTCTCTAAATGTGTCACTCTCTGGTAGAGTGTCGGTGGAGCGGGCTCGTCGATGTGTGCTCGGGCTGCTGCAGCGATGTCTCCAACGTCGACTTCAACCTCCTCGTCTGAGTCGATTGGAGCTCCGGCCTGCTGTCGTCTCCAACTAAGAACCCCGGTGGCCGACACCTCTAGACCAGCTAACGAGAAGTTCCTAAATCCTATTTTGGACATAACAAGCTGTACTAATCGCTTCTGCCCAAAATTGGTTTGCAAGATTAAATTCGTTGAGCATAGCCCTTGCGGCTTCTTGTAATGTTCTATTCCTTCGCTCGACTATCCCATTTTGTTGGGGGGTTCTAGGACATGAAAATTCATGTAGGTACCCATTTACCTTACAGAATTTCTCGAATCGTTGATTTTCAAACTCTCCCCCGTGATCACTCCTAAGTCTTTTAATTTTAGTGTCATTTTGATTTTCAATTAGTTTACAGAATTCATTAAATAGGTTTAGGGTTTTATCTTTGGTTTTTAGAAACTTAACCCAGGTAAACCTAGAGTAATCATCAACTATTACTAAGCAGTATCGGTTCCCACTTAGTGACTTGGCTCCATGTGAATCAAACAGGTCAAGGTGTAGGAGCTCAAGTGTAGTTTGAGTTAAATCAGATTGGGTTAGTTTGTGATTGGATTTGGTTTGTTTACCTTGATTACAAGATTCACATATTAGGTTTTCATTATTTTTAATTTTGGGAATACCTTTGATTAAGCCAAGTTGGGTAATTTTTGAGATAGTTCTCAGATTGGTATGACCTAATCTCCTATGCCAAAGGTTTGATTGTTCTAATTGTGTTAACATACATTTGGGTACAAGGGGAAGATTTATAGTGTATACATTGTTTTTCCTAGTGCCCTTAAGCATGATTTCTGAGTCTTGTACATTTCTAATTAGGCAGTTAGAATGGTGAAAAGTAACTATATAACCAGAATCACATAACTGACTTATGCTAAGCAAGTTAAAATTAAAGTTTTCAACCAATAGAACTTTCTTAATAATGAAATTGGATTTAAGTTCAATATTACCTGGCCCAATTACCTTGAGTGTAGCATTATTGCCAAATGCCACTGAGCCTAGGTTTTTGAACTTGAGCTTGGTGAACTTCAATTTATCTCCAGTCATGTGTCTGGAGCAACCGCTATCCAACATCCATTGGTCCAAATCTTTATGTTCCTACACATAAAGAGTTTTCTTGATTTGGATCCAATTAGAGTTAGGAATAGCTTTAATTGAGTTTCACTGCCTAGTCTGTCTCACCCAAATCTAGGGTTTTCAATCACGTTAGCCTTATGGTTTTCGTGAGACAGGTTTTGATAATTAAGACTATTTTGAAAATTTTGATTAATTTTGAAAACAATTAAATTTTGAAAACTTAATTAATTTTGAAAACAATTAAATTTTGAAAACTTAATTAATTTTGAAATTTTTGAAAAGATGATTAAATCTACAAATAACTGAAATTTTATGTTAGATTCGAATTTGACAAAGAAAATTTGAATTTGAATTTCAAAAATTGGCTTCCAGGTCTTGGCGAGTCACTAGGCCTTCTTTGGCCATAGCCTTATGGGATCATCACCCTTTCCTTGACAAAGCCTTTTAATGAAATTTCATTTTCAAAAATTCTTTGAAAAATTTCTGGTCTAACTAGTTTGGGTCTTGGATCGGTAGCTTCGGCTAGTTCCGCCAAATTGGCTTCCCTAACGTACTATCATCTCACCTCCACCCAATACTATGTTGTCAAGTTTCAGTTAAGTTTGTTCAGTCCTTAAACTAGCCTAAGTCCAAGCATGGAAATATTGCAGAAATTAAATAAACAAGTAAACAATCATATTGCAATCAAGAATGAAGTTCTTATCTAATAATGAATATTGTTTTCAGTTTGGCTCCCCCTGGACTAAAGCCACGGTGATGGTTAGGCAAGATGTGAATCTTGTCCTTGGGGATCCAATACTGATTTGATTCAGTCGGTTTGTTCAGGTATAGTTTGGGTACCCATGCCTGAATTTTACCTCTGGACTGATTCAGTACAGCAAAGTAAGATCTTTGCCGGGATTTGGTTCTATAGCCCAGTCCGGATCGATTTAGAACTGATTTCTATTTTCCAAGGATCATGTCAAGACCCTTGGAACCAGATGTAAATCGTTCTAAAGCTGATCTAAGATCCTTAACCTGAGTTTTCAGGGAGGAGTTTTCCTTTTCAAGTTTTTCAACTTGAGTAGGAGTTCCTTCCTGAACCTTCTCGGTTAAGGGTTTAGAGTCAGCTCCCTCTTTCAGGAGTTTTACTTCCTGTCGGAGGGTTTCGACTCGGAGTTTGGCTTTTGCCAAATCTCGAGAAAGAAATGAAATTAGTTCACTTAATTGAGATCTATTGAAATCGGCTACCTTAATTTCGCCGTCTTCTGTAAAGGTCATCTCGCCGTCGTCCTGTTCTGATTCTGACTCGGTTCTGACTTCTTCTGAGGCGGTCAGAGCTAGGAGGTTGGATTGGGGTGCCTCTTCTTCTTCTTCTGAGGAAGATTCATCCCAGGTTGCTTGCAGTGCTTTCTTTCTTCTTATCTTTTTAGTCTCCTTTAGGTTAGGACACTCTAACTTGTAGTGGCCCTTTTTCTTGCACTCGTAGCAGGTCACATTGGGCTTATTTGCGAGTTCAGCTGGTTCATCCTTTCTTCGGCCGGTTTTCCGTTTGTTGGTTCGGTTCTTCAGCTCCTTGTAGTAACTTCGGGCTAGTCTGACCAGCTTAGTTTGATCTCCTTCTTCGTCTTCTGAGTCTGAGTCTGAGTTGGACTCAGGTTCAGGTTCAGGCTTCTTCTTTGTTGTCCTTCCAGTTTTACCTGCAACGAAAGCAATACCTTTCTCGACCATATTGGTGTTAGTTTGTTCGTGCAGTTCTAGTTCGGAAAATAATTCATCTAATTTTATTTTTGAAAGATCCCTTGAGACCTTGTATGCATCTACCATAGATGCCCACAAGGTGTTTCTAGGGAAAGCGTTTAAGGCATACCTTATTAAGTCACGGTTTTCAACCTTGTGACCTATTGTGTGAAGATCGTTCATCAACTCTTGGATTCGTGCGTGGAGCTGGGCTGCTGTCTCGTTGTCGGCCATCTTGATGGTGTAAAGTTTGTTCAAAAGCAGATCCCTCTTGCTTATCCGAGTATCTGATGTCCCTTCGTGCAGCTCGATCAATTTTTCCCAAAGCTCCTTCGCACTGTTGAAGGGTCCCACCCGGTTCAGTTCTCTTTCGTCAATCCGCATTGAAGAGTCTGAGTCGCTTTAGCGTCGGCTTCGATTTTTCGTTTAAGAGCGGTGTCCCACTCTGTGTAGCTTTGAGGAAGTCCTTCGGCATTTTTGGGGATCTCCAGACCGGACTGGATGAAGATCCACATGTCCACCTGAGTTTTCAGGTGGACCTCCATACGACTTTTCCAATAGGAAAAGTCTTCTCCACTGAAGAGTGGAGGTCTGGCGGTGCTAAATCCCTCTTGCATGGCCATTTAATCTGAAATAGAAAACTTAAAAAAAAAAACAAATTTTCCAAGACTAGGTCTTGGATTAGTAGTGCTGGATGAATAAAATAACGAGGGGTGTTGCACCAACCTTGCCAAAAAAAATTGAACAAAATATTTAACGAAAAATTCGTAAGAAAAATAAAAAATTAAAGAACCGAAAAAAATTTTCAAACTGGTGGTTGCACCAGGTTTGAACTTCCCCGCTCTGATACCACTTGTTGGATCGAGAACACCGATAGAGGGGGGTGAATATCGGAAAATTTTCGGATTTACGTAAAGAGCAATTGCACAGCGGAAGTTAAAAACACACAACGCAAACACGGGAGGTTTTACTTGGTTCGGAGCCTGTGTCGACTCCTACTCCAAGGCACACGGTCGTTGACCGTTTACTTTGGGCATTTCTATATAGGCGCAAATAGTTTACAATAATTTGATTACAAAAAATAAGTGGAGTAAACAAAACACGCTCTTCTTTACCGACGTCCGGAGTAGATCGAATTTGTCGGAGCAGCAGGACGTCGTCGGCTCGTGTTGGAAGGTTTCCGGAGCAAGGCGCGAGAGCAGAAGAGCTTTGAGGCGTTGAATTGAAGTGTTGTTCTGAAGCCTTGGTCGAGGGTCCTTAATATAGGGCCTGGGGGCGCCCGGGACGTCGGGGGCGCCCCCCACGTGGCCTTTGATCTGCCAAAGTCTCGGTCGCGTCTGATCCTCTGGATCCGCTTTGACCGGGGTGCCCGGAGCGCTCGGGGCGCCCGGATTGACCGGGTCAAAGTCTATCCCTTCGCTTCGCTGGCTTCTGGCTCGAGGCTTGCGCATGGGGGGTGCCCGCAGCGCAGGGGGCGCCGGGAGCACGGGGGCGCCCGGCCCAGCAGCTATTCGTAGCCTTTTCCTCTTGACTTATTTTGTATGCACCTTGGGGGCGCCCGGGAGCACGGGGGCGCCCGCAGTATATACTGTCGAAGCGTACTTTTTGCTTGTGTGTTTTGTGTTCACCTTGGGGGCACCCGGGACACTCCGGGCGCCCTGGTCAGCTGTTGCCTCACTCCTTTGAGGCACTCTGAGCTACAGACACTCGTTCCTTCGGTCCTGCATCAAGGGTTAGTCCAAAACACAACAAAACAACAAATGGTTAGTTTATACAGCCTTAGCTGTCTTGGTTCTGACTTTGGTCTCCAAAATGGAGCCCTAGATCGAACCGACGCCTACTGTTCCCTCGATGGGGAACGCGTCCTCACCTACTCCTCTCGGGAGAATTTACCTGATGCCAACCGTTCAGCTGGTTGGACTTTTGCCTGACGGTCCATTGTCAGGTCTTGGATGCCGAGCTGCCCTTCGCTCGGTGCCTAGCATTCCTTCGCTAGGGCTTCAGTCCCAGACTGTCCTTCGCCTGGCGCCTAGCAGTCCTTCGCTAGGGCTTTTGTCCCTGGCATTCCTTCGCCAGTGCTTAGCAGTCCTTCGCTAGGTCTTTTTACTCTGGCATTCCTTCGCCAGTGCCTAGCAGTCCTTCGCTAGGGCTTTTCCTGCACACTAGAGTAACTTGTTAGAAAACAAGTATGACTTAACTTTTGACCTATGTTGCCATTATCAAAACACAGGTTTGACTTAGGTGCATTCTGCACCAACAATTAGGTTTACTAGCGGTTAAGTAAAGTAGACTACCAATCATGCTTCGGTATAACTTAAGATCTACAGGCTTACGTTCAGGGTCATTATCAATTTTGGCATTTATAGCCATAGGGGTACTTAAGCTTTTAAAATTATCCATTTTGAATTTCTTTATTAACTCTTTAGCATACTTGGATTGGTGAACATAATTACCATCTTTAGTCTGTTTAATTTGTAATTCTAAGAAAAAGTTGAGCTCACCTACCAAGCTTATTTCGAATTCACATTCCATTATTTTTGCAAATTCTTTTAGAAAGTTAGAGTTGGTGGATCCAAAAATTATATCATAAACATAAATTTGTGCAATAAAAATTGTTGGATCGAGAGAAACGATAGAGGGGGGGGTGAATATCGTAAAACGTTCAGATTTACAGTTCGAGATATTACGCAGTGGAAATTTAAATCAAACACACGCAAACACCAAGTTTTTTACTTGGTTCGGAGTCGCGGTCGGCTCCTACTCCAAGGCCCACGATCGTTGACCATTTTCTGCGGGCAATTCTATATGTTCGCAAAACTAGTTTACAAGATTGTATTACAAGTATAGTACTGTAAACTTTAAAGAAAGCTCTTTGTTACCGACATCCGGTGTAGATTGTATCTTTGGATCAGAAGGACGTCGTCGGTGCTTGTATCTCGAGTCGGGAGGTTTCTGAAGCAGAGCGCGGGAGCAGAAGAGCGTGAATGCGTTGGATGAATTTATTGTTTGAAGCCTTGGGGTCAAGGGCCCTTTTATAGCCCCTGGGGGCGCCCGGGACGTCGGGGGCGCCCCCCCACATGTCAGCTGATCTGAGTTCCTCTCGGTCAGCTCTGATCCCTTCAAACTCGGGATCAGGCTTTGACGGGGGCGCCCGGGATGCTGGGGTGCCCGGGTTGACCGGGTCAACTCTTATCCTTTGGCTTCGCTGGCTTCTGCTTCGTTAGCTTGAACTGGGGGCACCCGGACCATCCGGGGCGCCCGGGAGCATGGGGGCTCCTGAGAGCATGGGGGCGCCCCGCTCATGAGCTGTCGAGGCACTTCTTTTGCTTCATTTGTTTTGTATTCACCTTGGGGGCGCCCGGGACACTCCGGGCGCCCTACTCAGCTACTGCCTCACTCCTTTGAGGCTCTCTAAGCTGTAGACACTCGTTCCTTCGGTCCTGCATCCAGGGTTAGTCCAAAACAACATAAAGCAATAATATTTTAGTTTAATACAACCTTAGCTATCTTGGTTCTGACTTTAGGTCTCCCAAATGGAGCCCTAGGTCGAACCGACGCCTACTGTTCCTTCCACGGGGAACACGTCCTCACCTACTCCTCTCAGGAGAATTTACCTGATGCCAACCGGCTCCTCCGGTTGGACTTTTGCCCAACAGTCCTTCGCCAGGTGCCTAGCTGTCCTTCGCCAGGTCTTCAGTACCAAGCTGCCCTTCGCCTGGTGCCTAGCAGTCCTTCGCTAGGTCTTTGTACCCTGGCATTCCTTCGACAGGTGCCTAGCAGTCCTTCGCTAGGGCTTTGTATCCTGGCATTCCTTCACCAGGTGCCTAGCAATCCTTCGCTAGGGCTTTGTTTCCTGGCAGCCCTTCGCCAGGTGCCTAGCAGTCCTTCGCTAGGACTTTGTTTCCTGGCAGCCCTTTGTCATGTGCCTAGCAGTCCTTCACTAGGACTCTTCCTGCACACTTGAGTAACATGTTAGATAGACATTATACCTTAACTTTTGAACCCTTTTGCTATTATCAAAACACAGGTTCGACTTGGGTGCTTTCTGCACCAACAATCTCCCCATTTTTGATTTATGGCAACCCTAGTTCAAAAAGTTAAGTTAATCAAAAAAATGAATTTTTGTTTCATCCCCCTGGAAGGAATCTCCCCCTAGATTTTTCAAAAGTTCGTGGGGTTTTTAAACTAACTTTTGAGTCTAAAGATTGATTTTACTTTTACTTAAAACACATTTCAACAGAAACTTTAAAGACATATTTTCCAAAATAAGTTTAGTTGTGCGCTTTGGAAAATTTATATTCATAGAAGAGATTTGAAAACTTAAGCTTAATGTACTTAGGAAAATTTTTTGAAAACTTAAGTTTTAAGTACTTAGGAAATTTTTTTTATAAACTTAGTACTTTTTGAATAAAGGATGGAGTTTAAATTATAAAAATTAAGAATAAAGTACTTAGGAAAGTTTTAGTACTTTTTGAAATTTGAACTCTCTCCTTTCCTATCTCTCCCCCTTTGCCATATATAAAAAATAAAGAAATGTAGCAGAAAGATTGCATAATAGTAAAAATTGAACTGCATAACTTGCTGTACTGAGCCAATTCAGGATTTGAACTAAATCAAATCAGTTTCAATTATCCCTTTTAAGGTCCTCTCTAACCCAGTTAGCTACTTACTAACTGTTATAAACAGTAGTTTTCACTAGGGTTAGTCAAGTTAAGTGTTTTGTTCAAGTTAGATTTGCTAAACTTGACACTTGACTTGATTGCTGTTTAAGTTGTATTTAGTGCCCCAATTACTGCAGATGCACTGACTTAAAACATCTTGAATTAAGGCAAAGACCTAAGCATCTCAACCCATTCTAGGTTATCAATCAAAAAGTACCCTAAGGTGCTTGTGAGATCTTGGCTTCTAAACCTATAGGTGCATGCAGTTCTAGGGTTAAGGCCTAGGCTAAGTCCATTTGCGAAAGAGCCCTAGTTTTGTAAGGGGTGGTTTTTGAAAATAAAACTAAGTCAGAAACCAACAAAAAATTTTCAAACTAATTAACAGCTGATTTTGAAATAGGAACTTGTTTCAGAAATCGATTTAAAATAAGTAAAGCCATTAGGAAATCAAAAGTAGAGTTAACCTATTCTACCAAGCATAATCCTAACTGCCTTCTTAGTGAGCTGAACTCGGACTCAGGTAGGGGTTTAGTGAATATGTCAGCTAGGTTAGATTTAGAGTCTATATGCTTAAGTACTATTTCACCCCTGGCTACATGGTCTCTAACAAAGTGATGTTTAACTTCTATGTGTTTAGTTCTGGAATATTGGATTGGATTCTTAGTTAGATTAATTGAGCTTATGTTGTCAATAAAAACATGGGTTTGGGTATAATTGAGCTGGAAGTCCTTAAGAGTGTGCATCATCCATAAAAGTTGTGCTACACATTCTCCTAAGGCAACATACTCAGCTTCAGTTGTGGATAGAGCTACACAGTGTTGTTTTCTGCTGTACCAACTTACTAGACTATTTCCTAACAGTTGGCAGCTTCCACTTGTGTTCTTTCTATCTAATTTACAACCAGCGTAGTCAGAATCCGAGTATCCTGACAAGTCAAAAGTTGAAGTCCTAGGATACCAAATCCCTACATTTAGTGTGCCCTTAATATATCTTAGTATTCTTTTTAGATATGATAAGTGTGTTTCCTTAGCACAGGTTTGGTATCTAGCATACATTCCTACTGAGAAAAGAATATCAGGTCTGCTGGCTGTAAGGTACAGTAGACTTCCTATCATACTTCTATACAGTTTAAGGTCTACTGGTTTACCATCAGGGTCACTATCTATTTTTACATTTGTGGCCATGGGAGTGCTTATACTTTTAGAGTTATCCATTTTAAATTTCATTATTAATTGTTTGGCATATTTGGATTGATGGACATAGTTTCCATCTCTAGTTTGTTTGATTTGTAACCCTAGGAAAAAGTTGAATTCACCAACTAAACTCATTTCAAACTCATTTTCCATTATTTTTACGAACTCTTTTAGAAAATTAGAGTTGGTGGACCCAAATATTATATCATCAACGTAGATTTGGGCTATAAAGATTTCTTTTCCTAAGGTTTTAATAAATAGGGTTGAGTCAATTTGTCCTTGATTAAATTCTTTAGAAACTAAGTAAGTTGATAAGCGTTCATACCAGGCCCTAGGTGCTTGTTTTAGTCCATATAGTGCTTTAGTAAGTTTGTAAACATGGTCAGGTCTTTCTAAGACCTCGAACCCAGGGGGTTGTCTTACATAGACTTCTACCTTAATGAATCCATTTAGAAAGGCTGACTTTACATCCATTTGGTATAGTTTGAATCCTTTATGTGATGCAAAGGCTAATAACATCCTAATTGACTCAAGTCTAGCTACTGGGGCATATGTTTTGTCGTAGTCTAACCCTTCTACTTGGCTGAATCCTTTCGCTACTAAGCGGGTTTTATTTCTGACTATTTTTCCTTGATCATTTAGCTTATTCCTAAAGACTCACTTTGTGTCAATGATGGATTTGCCTTCAGGTTTAGGTACTAGTTCCCAGACTTGGTTCCTCTCAAATTGGGCTAATTCTTCTTGCATAGCTATGATCCAGTCAGGATCGGGTAGGGCTTCATCTATAGTCTTAGGTTCTATTTTTGAAATCATTGCTATTTGACTAAGGTTTCTATAGGAAGATCTAGTCCTTACTCCTAGAGTTGGATCACCCACAATTTGATCGGTTGGGTGACTGAGTCTGGGTTTCTTGGTTTTTCTAGAACTTGGTTCATCCTCAGGTCCGGCTGGTCGGTTTGGTTCACTATTTGATTCAACTCTTTAAGCTGGTTCAATTATTGGTTCAATAATTGATTCATTTGACTCACTAGTTGGTTCAATAGTTAGTTCGTTTATGGGTTCAATTAAGGATTCACCAACTTGTTGATTATCTTCTTGATTAGTTTTTGATGAAGTTAGATTTGGATTTGAGTTAATTTCTTCATCATATATTAGGTTGGTTGTTTCATCGATTTTCTTGGTTTGGTTGTTGTAAACCCTATAGGCTCTACTTGTTGTTGAATATCCTAGGAAGATGCCTGGGGTTGACTTAGACTGGAATTTTCCTAAGTAGTCTTTGGTGTTTAGAATATGGACTTTGCATCCAATGACCCTTAGGTAGTGTAGATTTGGAAGTCTATGGTAATATAGTTCATAGGGTGTTTTGTTATGTCGCTTGTTAATCAGGACCCTATTTTGGATGTAGCAAGCCGTACTGATTGCTTCTGCCCAATATTGGTTGGCTAAGTAAAATTCATTGAGCATAGCCCTAGCGACTTCCTGTAGAGTTCTATTTTTTCTTTCGACTATACCATTTTGTTGGGGGGTTCTAGGACACAAAAATTCATGTATGTATCCATTTACCTTACAGAATTCCTCGAACCATTGATTTTCAAATTCTCCCCCATGGTCACTCCTAAGTCTTTTAATTTTAGTATCGTTTTGATTTTCAATTAACTTATAGAATTCATTAAATAGGTTTAGGGTTTTATCTTTGGTCTTTAGAAACCTAACCCAAGTAAACCTTGAGTAATCATCAACTATTACTAAGCAGTACCGGTTTTCGTTTAGTGACTTGGCTCCATGTGAATCAAATAGGTCAAGGTGCAGGAGCTCAAGTGTGGTTTGAGTTAGATCAGATTGAATTAGTTTGTGATTAGATCTGGTTTGTTTACCTTGATTGCATGATTCACATATTAAGTTTTCATGATTTTTAATTTTGGGAATACCTTTAATTAGGCCAAGTTGGGTGATTTTTGAAATAATTCTTAGGTTAGTGTGACCTAGTCTCCTATGCCAGAGGTTTGATTGTTCTAACTGAGTTAATATGCATTTAGGTACTAGGGGAAGGTTTATAGTGTAAACATTATTTTTTCTAGTGCCCTTAAGCATGATTTCTGAGTCTTGCAAGTTTCTAATCAGGCAGTTAGAGTTGTTGAAGGTAACTTTATAACCAGAATCACATAACTGACTTATGCTATGTAGGTTAAATTTGAAATTTTCAACCAAAAGGACTTTCTTAATAACAAAGTCAGATTTTAGTTCAATATTACCTGACCCAATTACCTTGAGTGTAGCATTGTTGCCAAATGCCACTGAGCCTAGGTTCTTGAACTTGAGTTTGGTGAATTTCAATTTGTCTCCAGTCATGTGTCTGGAGCAACCGCTATCCAACATCTATTGGTCCAAATCTTTATGTTCCTACACATAAAGAGTTTGTTGATTTGGATCCAGTTAGAGTCAGGAATAGCCTAAATTGATTTTCATAGTCTAGTCTGTCTCACCCAATCTAGGGTTATCAATCACGTTAGCCTTACAGGTTTTGTGAGATAGGTTTTGGAAAAAAATTGTGATTTTATTTTGAAAAACTTAAATTAGTTTTGAAAATAATTGAATTTTTTTTAAAATTGTTTGAATCTAAACATAACTGAAAATTTGTGTTAGATTTAAATTTTACAAAGAATAATTTGAATTTGAATTTCAGAGATTGGCTTCCCGGTCTTGGCGAGGCACTAGGCCTTCTTTGGCCGTAGCCTTATTGGATCATCAACCCTTTCCTTGACAAAGCCTTTCAATGAAATTTCATTTTCAAAATTATTATTTGAAAAATTCTGGTCTAACTAGTTTGGGTCTTGGATCGGTAGCTTCGGCTAGTTTCACCAGTCTAAAGAGACCAAGTAGAGTATACTTGACCTTATTAGAATTGGCTTCCCTAACGTACTATCATCTCACCTCCTCCCAATACTATGTTGTCAAAGTTTAGTTAAGTTGGTTCGGTCCTTAAACTAACCATTCCTAAGTCTAAGCATGGTAAATTGCAGAAATTAAATAAATAAGCAAACATGGAATTTGAAAGAAAGAATTGAATTCTATCTAACAATAAATATGGTTTTTAACTTGGCTCCCCCTGGACTATAGCCACGATAATGGTTTGGCAATATATGAATCTTGTCCTTTGGAATCCAATACTGATTTGATCCAGTTGGGTTGTTCAGGCACAGTTTAGGTACCCATGCCTGGGCTTTAGGTCTGGACTGGTTCAATACAACATAATAGGATCTTTGTCTAGATTTGGTTCTATAGCCTAGTCCTGATCGATTTAGAACCGATTTCTGTTTTCCAAGAATCATGTCAAGACCCTTGGACCCAGAGGTGAATTGTTCTAAAGCTGATCTAAGGTCCTTAACCTGAGTTTTCAGGGAGGAGTTCTCTTTCTCAAGTTTTTCAACTTGAGTTGAGGTTCCTTCTTGAATATTCTCAGTTAAGGATCTAGAGTCAGCTCCCTCTTTCAGGAGTTTTACTTCTTTTCGGAGGGATTTGACTCGGAGTTTAGCTTTCGCCAAATCTCGAGAAAGATAAGAAATTAACTCATTTAACTGACTTTTAGAAAAACCACTTACCTTAATTTCACCGTCGTCTGAAAATGTCAGTCTGCCGTCGTCCTGTTCCGATTCTGAATCGGTCTCGATTTCTTCTAAGGTGGTTAGTGCGAGCAGGTTCGACTGTGGGACCTCTTCTTCTTCTTCGGAGGAGGACTCATCCCACGTTGCTTGAAGTGCCTTTTTCCTTCTATTCTTCTTGGTCTCCTTTAGGTTCGGACACTCCGTCTTGTAGTGACCCTTCTTCTTGCACTCATAGCAGGCCACGTTGGGCTTGTTCTTTTCATTTGCGGGTTCAGCTGGTTCATCCTTTCTTCGGCTGGCTTTACTTCTGTTGGATTGGTTCTTTAATTCCTTGTAGTAGTTTCGGGCCAGTCGGACCAGCTTAGGTCGATCTCCTTCTTCGTCTTCTGAGTCTGAGTCTGAGTTAGACTCAAGTTCAGGTTGAGGCTTCTTCTTGGTTGTCTTTCCAGTTTTACCTGCAACAAAGGCAATACCTTTCTCGGCCAGATTGCAGTTAGTTTGTTCATGTAGTTCTATGTCAGAGAACAATTCACCTAATTTAATTTTTGAAAGGTCCCTTGAAACCTTGTATGCATCTACCATAGATGCCTACAAGGTGTTTCTCGGGAAAGCATTTAAAGCGTACCTTATTAGGTCACGGTTTTCTACCCTGTGACTGATGGTGTGTAACCCGTTCATTAATACCTGAATTCGGGCGTGGAGTTGAGCTGCTATTTCGTTGTCGTTCATTTTGATCATGTACAGCTTGTTTAGGAGGAGATCTCTCTTGCTGATCTGAGTGTCTGAAGTTCCTTCGTGCAGCTTGATCAGTTTCCCCCACAGCTCCTTGGCACTGTTAAATGGACCCACCCAGTTCAGCTCCTCTTTTGTTAAGCCGCATTAGAGGGTCTGGGTCACCTTTGCATCAGCTTCAATCTTTCGTTTCAGAGCGGTGTCCCACTCTGTGTAAGTTTGAGGTACTACTTCAGCATTTTTTGGAATCTCCAGTCCGAACTAGATGATTATCCACATGTCCACCTGAGTTTTCAGGTGGACCTCCATTCTGCTTTTCTAGTAGGAGAAGTCTTCCCCACTAAAGAGAGGTTGTCTTGCGGTGCTGAAGCTTTCTTGCATTGCCATTTTATCTGAAAAGTAATCTAAAAGGAAAAAGAATATCCCAAGACTTGGTCTTGGATTAGTAGTGCGGGATTAAGAGAAATGATTATCGAGGGGTGTTGCACCGGTCTCGATTAGCGAAAAAGATTTCGAATAAACAAAAAAAACTTTAAAAAAATTTCGTAAAAATTCGAAAAACTCTCAAATTGGTGGTTGCACTAGATTTGAGCTGCCCCACTCTGATACCACTTGTTGGATCAAGAGAAACGATAGAGGGGGGATGAATATCGTAAAACGTTCGGATTTACAGTTAGAGATATTACGCAGTGGAAATTTAAATCAAACACACGCAAACATCAAGTTTTTTAATTGGTTCGGAGTCGCGGTCGGCTCCTACTCCAAGGCCCACGGTCGTTGACCGTTTTCTGCGGGCAATTCTATATGTTCGCAAAACCAATTTACAAGATTGTATTACAAGTATAGTACTGTAAACTTTAAAAAAATCTCTTTGTTACCGACGTCCGGTGTAGATTATATCATTGGATCAGAAGGACGTCGTCGGCACTTGTATCTCGAGTCGGGAGGTTTCCGGAGCATAGCGCGGGAGCAGAAGAGCGTGATTGCGTTGGGCGAATTTATTGTTTGAAGCCTTGGGGTCGAGGGCCCTTTTATAGCCCCTGGGGGCGCCCGGGACGTCGGGGGCGCCCCCCCCACGTGTCAGCTGATCCAAGTTCCTCTCGGTCAGCTCTGATCCCTTTAAACTCGAGATCAGGCTTTGACAGGGGCAGCCAGTGTAACGACCCGGAAAATTCTCTTAATATTTTCTTAAAATATTAAGCATGTTTAAATAATTTTCCAAGGGACCTAGAAATATTAAGGAGAACTTTGGCCTAGAAAATCCATGTTTTCTCATTTAAATTGAGAAAACTAAGTACCAATGAGCTTTAAATGGGCTCCAAAAATGGGTATTAATTAGGTAAAATTAATATAAATTATGTAAAATTAATATAAATATAAAAGAATTTTATTTAGGAATGTTGGCATAATTATGGGTGATTTTAGGGGGATTTTCGGAATTTAGGAAATAGAAATAATAAAATAAATGAAATAAAAATAAAATAAAAATAAAGGTGCATGAGCCAAGGATTGAACCTTGGACCTCTTGTACAACCATGTAAGCTTTAACCAACTCACCTAGCAAGGGATTTCTATGAGGAAATGAAGTGGATATAAGTTAAGATTAAGAAGAAGATGAAGAGTCATGGAGAGACTCTTCATTTGCCTCCTTAATGGGCTATTAAAGGGGGGTTTTGGGAGTTACCTCATCTTCCCATTTCTTGCATTTTCGAAACTCCTCCTCCCCTCATCCTAGCCGAACACCCAAGGAAGGATTTCCCCTTGGAAAAACTCCACAAGAGGTCTTATCCCCAAGATCTAAGGTTTTTTTCCAAGGATACAAGGACAAGGAGGCAAGGGTCCAAGGATCTTACCATTTTCTTCTCTTCCAAGGTTCAAAAAATCAAGAAACCCAAGGTAAGACTCTCTCACCTGTGGTATAATAGTTCCCTATAATTTCCATTATTTTTAGCATGATATATTGGTTAGTTTTTGGATTTGATGTTGAAAGGAAGAAAAACTAAGAACCTTAAGTTTAAGGGTTTCGGCCACCATGATTTACAGGTCTATAATTATGCTAAAAATCATGATAATGTTATTTAATGTTCCCTTATGATGTGTAGAGGTTATGTATAATTTTTGGGGATTTTTGGAGTACCCTAGAACACCCTAGGGTTTCGGCCAACATGAAAGAAACAAAACTAGGAACCCTAAGTTTAAGGGTTTCGGCCACCATGATTTACAGGTCTATAATTATGCCACAAATCATTATAATGTTATTTAATGTTCCCTTATGATGTGTAGAGGTTAAGTATAATTTTTTGGGATTTTTGGAGTACCCTAGGACACCCTAGGGTTTCGGCCAACATGAAAGAAACAAAACTAGGAACCCTAAGTTTAAGGGTTTCGGCCACCATGATTTACAGGTCTATAATTATTTCAAATATCTTGATAATGTTATTTAATGTTCCCTTATGATGTGTAGAGGTTAAGTATAATTTTTGGGAATTTTTGGACTACCCTAGGATACCCTAGGGTTTCGGCCAACATGAAGGAACCTAAGCAAGCACCCTAGGACACCCTAGGGTTTCGGCCGCCATGTTTAAGGGTCTAAAATGATGATAAAAATCCCAATCATGATGTTTAATGTACTCTCATGATGTCTAGAGGTTTAATACAATTTTTGGTAATTTTTGGGGTACCCTAGAGACCCCATATGTTTCGGCCAACCTCAAGGACCCAAGGGTTAGGGTTGAGCCTTTAACTTCAAGTATATGTTTATGTGTTGCCATGATAAGTATGATAAGTTTATGTTCATGATATGAATGATGCCATGTTAAGTATGTTATGTTTATGTTTAAGAATGAGGATGATGCCATGTTTAAGAATGAAAATGATGCCATGTTTAAGAATGAAAATGATGCCATGATCACGATAAAAATGATGCTATGATATGTTAGGTTCATGATATGAATGATGCCATGTTAAGTATGTTATGTTTATGTTTAAGAATGAGGATGATGCCTTGTTTAAGAATGAAAATGATGCCATGTTAAGAATGAAAATGATGCCATGTCTAAGAAAGAAAGTGAAGAATGAAGTTAAGGTACATGCCTTTAAGGCACAGCTATGATGTTAAGTATGATGAATGAATGATGATGAATGACAAGTATGATGAATGAATGATGATGAACGACAAGTATGATGAATGAAAGATGATGCTTATGTCTTTAAGACATAAATATGCTAAACGGCACGGTCGATGGTTGACGGTACGACGGTCGAGAGGACCGGTAAATGGGTCGGTAGACGGGCCGAGCCATAACAAGTTATGCTATGTTAAGTATGCTATGAATGAATGATGAATGATGACACATGAAAAGTATTTTACTTTATGTATGGGCTTGTACCGGACCGAAGTATGGGTCCAAGGGATGGGCACCTTAAGAACGCCCCGGTTTTGGACTACCGAAGCTGTCCACGGTTCTGGCCCTACCGAAGCTGGGCAATAGGGATGGGCACCTTAAGAACGCCTCGGTTTGGGGACTACCGACTATGCTGTCCTTACCCTAGTAGGTTGGGGCTCGCGACCTCGGACTTGCTAGGGATGCGCGCTATGATGTATGTATGTGGTACAAGCCGGGGACCCCAAATGATGTATGATGATTATGTTTAAGCATTTAAAAGTATGTTTTAAAAGTTAAGCATCCCTTATGTATATGCATTCCACTCATGCATCCATTCATGTTATGCATTATGCTATGTTGATAAGATTTTATGCTTATGTTTCATGTTCAGAAGTATGCATGAGAATTAATGATCCATGCCATGAATTATGTTCACTATGTTTATGTTTATGTCATGAATTATGCCATGCTTAGAATGTCTATGATGTTTATGTTTATGCCATGAATTATGCCATGCTTAGAATGTTCACTATGTTTATGATCTATGCCATGAATTATGTTCACTATGTTTATGAATTATGCCATGAATTATGCCATGCTTAGAATGCCTATGATGTTTATGTTTATGCCATGAATTATGCCATGCTTAGAATGTTCAATTTCTATGATGTTTATGTTTATGCCATGCTTAGAATGTTTATGTTTATGCCATATATCATGCCATGCTTAGAATGTTACTATGATTATGTTCATGCCATGCTATGTATACGACAAGTGACGTAAGATGTTATGTTCTAAGTAGAGCACCAAGTATGTTAATGTTTTATGTGCTCATTATGAGATGATGAATGATGAATGGTTTTGTGAGTAGGAAAGAGTCTTACTAAGCCTGTGTGCTTATAGTCTTATTTCCTTATACCGCAGATCATTCAAGGGGACAATGAAGGAAGCAGCAGGAGGGCAAGAACGCATGTGTGTCGTAGTGACTTGGCCCAGGAAACTATATGTTTACTTATATGTTTGAATAATGACTTATGGAACCTTATGATATAATGTTATGTGAGACATGATATGAAGCTTAAGTTCAAAGTTAATATGCTAAGGTTCCCATGTCAATAAGTTAAGAATGGTAATAGGGCATGTATAAGTTAAGTTATTCCGCTGCCTTATGATGTCTACATGCCCTAAGCATGTTAACGTAACGCCGCTTAGGGAAAAAAAAGCGGGCGTTACAGCCAGGACGCTGGGGGCGCCCGGGTTGACCGGGTCAACTCTTATCCTTTGGCTTCGCTGGCTTCTGCTTCGTTAGCTTGAACTGGGGGCGCCCGGACCATCCGGGGCACCCGGGAGCATGGGGGGCACCCGGGAGCATGGTGGCGCCCCACCCATGAGTTGTCGAGGCACTTCTTTTGCTTCATCTGTTTTGTATTCACCTCGGGGGCGCCCAGGACACTCCGAGCGCCCTACTCAGCTACTGTCTCACTCCTTTGAGGCTCTCTGAGCTGCAGACACTCGTTCCTTCGGTCCTGCATCCAGGGTTAATCCAAAACAACATAAAGCAATAATATTTTAGTTTTATACAGCCTTAGCTGTCTTGGTTCTGACTTTGGGTCTCCCAAATAGAGCCCTAGGTCGAACCGACGCCTACTGTTCCCTCCACGGGGAACGCGTCCTCACCTACTCCTCTCGGGAGAATTTACCTGATGCCAACCGGCTCCTCCTGTTGGACTTTTGCCCAGCAGTCCTTCGCTAGGTGCCTAGCTGTCCTTCGCCAGATCTTCAGTACCAAGCTGCCTTTCGCCTGGTGCCTAGCAGTCCTTCGCTAGGTCTTTGTACCCTGGCATTCCTTCGACAGGTGCCTAGCAGTCCTTCGCTAGGGCTTTGTATCTAGGCATTCCTTCGCCAGGTGCCTAGTAGTCCTTCACTAGGTTTTTGTTTCCTGGCAGCCCTTCGCCAAGTGCCTAGCAGTCCTTCGCTAGGACTTTGTTTCCTGGCAGCCCTTCGCCAGGTGCCTAGCAGTCCTTCGCTAGGACTCTTCCTGCACACTTGAGTAACATGTTAGATAAACATTATACCTTAACTTTTGAACCCTTTTGCCATTATCAAAACACAGGTTCGACTTGGGTGCTTTCTGCACCAACAAAAATATCTTTTTCTAAGATTTTTACAAAAAGTGTGGAGTCAATTTGACCTTGGTTAAATTCCTTAGAAATTAGATAGGTTAATAATCGTTCATACCATGCCCTAGGTGCTTGTTTCAACCCATAAAGTGCTTTTCTATGTTTAAAAACATAGTCAGGTTTTTCTAGGTCCTCAAATCCTCGGGGTTGTCCAACATAAACTTCTTCTTTAATAAACCCATTTAAAAATGCAAACTTGACATCCATCTGATATAGCTTAAACCCTCTATGGGCTGCAAAGGCTAACAACATTCTAATTGACTCATGTCTGGCTACTGGGGCATAGGTACTACGCCCCAGTACCTGACTAAACCTTTTAGCTACTAGGCAAGCATTATTTCTAACAATTTCCCCTTGATCATTTAGTTTGTTTCTAAACACTCATTTAGTATCTATAATAGATTTGCCCTCAAGCTTAGGTACTAGTTCCCAGACTTGGTTTCTTTCAAATTGAGCTAACTCCTCCTATATAGCTATGATCCAGTCAGGGTCAGGTAGGGCTTCCTTTATAGTCTTAGGTTCAATTTTTGAAATTGAAGCAATTTGACTAAGATTTCTATAGGAAGACCTAGTTTTGACTCCTAAGGTTGAATCACCCATAATTTGATTAGAAGGGTGATTGAGTCTGGGTTTCTTGGTTCTTCTAGAACTAGGTTCAGGCTCAGGTCTGGTTGGATGGTTCGGTTCAGTGTTTGTTCAGCTGATACCGCAGTAGTTGGTTCAAGGGTTAGTTCATTTAGAGGTTCAATCAGTGGTTCAATTGTTGGTTCATTGTCTTCCTGATCAATATTTGATTGGTTCAAGTTTTGATTATCAGTTTTTGGTTCAATTACCTCATCAAAAATTAAGTTAGTAGTTTTTTCAATTTTGTGAGTTTGTTTATTATAAACCTTATAGGTCGTACTAGTTGTTGAATATCCTAAGAAGGTCCCTGGGGTTGACTTAGATTGAAACTTACCTAGGTAGTCCTTAGTGTTCAGGATATGGACATTGCACCCAAAGACCCTTAGGTAGTGTAGATTAGGCATTCTATGATAATATAGTTCATAAGGGGTTTTATTATGCCTTTTGTTAATTAGGACCCTATTTTGGATGTAGCATGACGTACTTACTGCTTCTGCTCAAAATTGGCTAGCTAGGTTATATTCATTCAACATGGTCCTAGCGGCTTCCTGATGGGTTCTTTTTTTTCTCTCCACTATCCCATTTTGTTGGAGGGTTCTAGGATAGGAAAACTCATGAATATACCCATTGATTTTGCAGAATTCCTCAAACCTTTGATTTTCAAACTCTCCCCCGTGATCACTCCTAAGTCTTAATCTTAGTGTAATTTGGGTTTTCAATTATTTTACATAAGTCGATAAATAGATTCAGGTTTCATCCTTAGTTTTCAGGAACCTAACCCAGGTAAATCTAGAGTAATCATCAATAATTACTAAGCAGTACCGATTCCCACTTAGTGACTTGGCTCCATGTGAATTAAATAGGTCAAGGTGTAGGAGCTCAAGTGTGGTTTGGGTTAAGTCTGATTGAATTGGTTTATGAGTAGACGTAGTTTGTTTACCTTGTTTACATGAATTACAGATTATGTTTTCAAAATTCTTGATTTTTGGTACACCTTTAATTAAACCAGGTTGAGTAATTTTAGAAATTAGTTTAACATGAGTGTGACCTAATCTCTTATGCCAAAGGTTGGATTCTTCTAATTGAGTCAAGAAGCATTTTGGTATTAATGGTAGATTAATAGTGTAAACGTTATTTTTCCTAGTACCCTTAAGCATTATTTCTGAGTCTTGGAAGTTCATAATCAGACAGTCAGAGTTGGTGAAAGTAACTATGTAACCAGTATCACAGAGCTGACTAATACTAAGCAAATTGAACTTAAAATTTTCAACCAAGAGTATTTTCTCAATAACAAAATCAGATTTAAGTTCAATGCTACCTGACCCAATTACTTTGAGTCTAGCATTATAGCCAAATGCTACTGAGACTAGGTTCTTGAACCTGATTTTGGTGAATTTCAATTTGTCTCCAGTCATATGTCTGGAGCATCTGCTATCCAACATCCACTAGTCCAAATCTTTATGTTCCTACACATAAAGTATTTGTTGATTTGGATCCATTAGAGTTATGAATAGCTTGAATTGAATTCACAGCCTAGTCTGTCTCACCCAATCTAGTGTTATCAAACATGTTAACCTTATGGGTTATGAGATAGGTTTTCAAAAATAAATATTTAATTTTGAAAAACATGGTTAATTTTGAAGACAATGAATTAATTTTGAAAATTTTATAAGGTTAAGTTTATTGACTTTGAAAAATGTGTTGAATCAATGATTAATTGAAATTTGTGTTAGATTCAAATTTAACAAATAGTAAATTGAATTTGATTTTCAGTAATTGGCTTCCAGGTCTTGGCGAGGCACAATGCCTTCATTGGACATAGCCTTATTGGAGCATCAACCCTTTTCTTGACAAAGCCTTTTATTGAAAATTCATCTTCAAGTTACTTCTTGAAAGATTTTGGTCTAACCAGTTTGGGTCTTGGATCGGTAGCTTCAGCTAGTTCCACCAGAAAGGCTCCCTAACGTACAATCATCTCACCTCCACCCAATACTATGTTGTTCAAATTTCAGTTAAGTCTTTCGTCCATAATCTAACCAGTCCTAAGTCTAAGCATGAAAAAAAATTGCAGAAAGAAAATAGACAAGCAAGCAAGCAATTCAGTAAAATTATTTAACTATAAATATGATTTTAATATTGGCTCCCCCTGGACTATAGCCTCGATAAGGGTTAGGCAAGATGTAAATCTTGTCCTTGGGGATCCAATACTGGATTGGTCTAGCTTGTTTGTTTAAACAGAGCTTGGGGGCCCATGCTTGGACTTGGGTTCTAGGTTGGTTCAATACAGAATAATATGCACGTTGTCTTGACTTAGTTCGATAACCGAGTCTGGATCGATTGAGTATGGACTTCTGCTTTCCAAGGATCACGTCAAGACCCTTGGAACCTGAAGTAAACCGTTCCAAGGCAACACTGAGCTCCTTGACTTTGTTGAGGCAATCTGTGGTCTGGAGTGACCATGAGTTTTGATATTTGGGCTAAGGGTTTAAGTTAGGTTTCCCTTGTGTTCTAATATGTGTATGTTGAGTGTACAGATTGTGCAGGTTTACACATATTGACTTGACTAGATGACCTCGGTATGGTGAAGGGTGGCATGGAGACAAGCTGGAGGCTTGTGTGCACCCGAGGGACCTTGGTGGAGCAGGGATGATGAGCTAAGGGGCGCGGACTTTGAGGCATGCGTAAAGGATGGCATGGTGGCAAGCTGGAGGCTTACGTGCATCTGAGGGATGGGAGCCGAAGAAGAAGAGGGCACGAAGGCAATAGTCGAGGCTGCTGATGAGGAGTCAGTCGAGTTGTGAGGGTACGAGTGCTGTGTGATTGTACTCGGGAAATCCTAGGGTTCGAGTGCTGAGAGAAGTGTACTTGGGAAGGGAAACCCTAGGCGTGTGAGTGGGACAGTCAACTGCCATTGGGGCAGTAGACTGATAAAACTCACAGAATGCTTTCAGGCCTGGACCAGTCGACTGCCCCAAGAGCAGCCGACTGGTAACCCCGAAAACTAGCCGTTGGCTAGCAATTAAGGCTAGACTAGTCGACTGGTAAATGGGCAGTCGACTGGTGGCGAGGGTTTCAGCCTTAGTTCTATTTAAAGAGGACTTCGTCATGGCTGAAAGGTTCGACGAAACAAGCTTAGTTAAGGCTTGTTAGTAGTCTCTAAAGTCTAGATATTATCGAGGTGCTGTGGTGAGGTTTCTCCACCCACAAGGAGCGCAAAGGGCTAGCCGGAGGTTATTCGGGGAGTGATCTATCGACGGATTCTTGGATTAGTCACCCCTAGGGGTGGATACCAAGTAAATCGGTTTGTTAGCAGTGCTTTCATTGTTGTTTGTGTTTATTATTATTGTTTCCGCTTATGCACACTAACAACGTAGGAAGAACGAATCGAAGAATTGTTATTCACCCCCTAGCAACCGGAACGATCTAACAAGTGGTATCAGAGTGAAGGACCGCTCATGATTGGAATAACCGCCAAGATAAGCAAAAGCTAGAGGGAAGAACAATGGAAGACAAATTTGGGGATGACATCTACACTCTGCCTCCCTACGATCATGAAGACATCGACTTTTGGAGGGCGAGGATTGAGACTTGGTTCGGAATGGAGTCGGAATGTAGAATGATGCTAGAAGAGCCATTTGAGATTCCAAAGGATAAGCACGGGAAGAAGCTTAGGCCTAGATATTTGAATCAAGAGCAACAAAATCAAGCAAAGGCAAATAAAAAGGTAATTAGTACATTGATCAATATTTTGCCTACTAATGTCTTAAGTGGTGTAGGGACATATGACAATGCACATGATCTATGGAAAAAGATAGAAGAAATCCATAAAAACCCTACACGAGGTAAATTAGTGGAAGAGCCTGAGGGAGTGAACTCAATAGCTCAAGAAGAGGAAGTATCAACGTCAAGGATTGAGGGGGAGGAGAGACCCTCAACCATGTCGAAACAAGAAGAAGCATCCACTTCATCCAAGGCTGAAGAGGAAGTCAACCTAGCCTCCACCTCCACCAAAGCAAAGAAAAAGGGTCACATCACATGCTTTGGTTGCAACGAAAAGGGACACTATAAAGATAAGTGTTCATAAGGTAAAAAGGAGGTAAAATCCAAACCCATTTCAGGTTCTTTTAAATCTAACATGGGTTTTAGGATTGGAGAAGCCCAAGAAAAGAAAAAGAAGATTAGATGCTTCACGTGTAGAGCGCTATGACACTACCACACGAAGTGCCCAAAGAGTGGAGAGCTCAAGAAAATGGAGCACTTGAGAAGATGGGAGAAGGAGCAAAGGAAGAAAAGAAGCTCACAACAAGGAGGAACTGTTGATGCAGTCTGGCCCTGATTGTTGTTTTGGTGTTGACAACACGATTTTAGTATAGGAGGATGATTATGATTAAGTCCTGATCGAGGATTAGACATGATATGGAAAATCCTAACCTGGGAGGTTAGGTGTGATGGTTATGATGATTATGATTAAGTCCTGATCGAGGATTAGGCATGATTTGGAAAATCCTAACCTGGAGGGTTAGGTGTGAAAAATCCTAGCCTGGAGGGCTAGGTGTTGGGAAATCCTAACCTGGAGGGTTAGGTGTGGAAAATCCTAGCTTGGAGGGCTAGGTGTTGGAAAAGTCCTAATTCGGAAGGATTGGGTGAAAAGTCCTAGCTTGGAGGGCTAGGTGAAAAGTCCTAACTTGGAGGGTTAGGTGCAAATTCCCATCCTGGAGAATTAGGTGAAAAAGTCCTGGCTTGGAGGGTCAGGTGCCTAGCTTGGAGGGCTAGGTTGGATGATGTTCTAACTCGGAAGATTTGGGTGAAAAGTCCTAGCTTGGAGGGCTAGGTGAAAAGTCCTAGCTTGGAGGGCTAGGTGAAAAGTCCTAACTTGGAGGGTTAGGTGCAAATTCCCAACTTGAAGAGTTAGATTGAAAAATCCTTAGCTTGGAGGGCTAAGGTGGATGAATTCCTAGCTTGGAGGGCTAGGGTTGAGTCACTGGATCGGTCTGGTGACCGATCAGGGACATTAGCACGCTGCTCCTTAGTGGATCGGTCTGGTGACCGATCCAGCTATGTCTGATCGGACTGGTGATCGATCAGGGAGCGCACAGTGAGATTGGGAATCTACTGTGTGGCTCCTGATCGGACCGGTGACCGATCAGGGAGCAGGCTGCTTCCTTGCTGTCTTGCTCCTGATCGGTCTGGTGACCGATCAGGGAGCAAACGGTGAGTGAGTTCCCTTGTTGATCAAAGTCTTGGATCGGTCCGGTGACCGATCAGGGATCTTGGATCTGATTAAAAAATAACTATTCATCTGCCCTGATCGGTCTGGGTGATCGATCAGGATTCATTCTGATTGTTCTGGTGACCGATCAGGCTTCACCCTGATCGGTTTGGTGACCGATCAGGCGTGTATAGCTGCGAGAGCTGGGAATCCCAGCGAAGCAGTGGATCGGTCTGGTGACCGGTCCACACACCCTGGATCGGTCCGGTGACCGATCACTTTAATTCAAATTTCACTGTCAGACATGGTCAGAGCGTCTGATCGTATCTGATTTGCTGATGTATGTTTCTGATATTTGATATGCTGCTTGATTTACTGCTCTAATGCTCTGATTAAGTTTCAGGTGATAGGGGAGGATTCAAACACTCAAGGAGAAGTCAAAGAGAGCTTTCCTTGGAGCAGGTTTGTCCCTTTCTCCACACAGGTTGCAACGGCTGGATGCAGGACTG
>JAGFNQ010003437.1:133885-410866 GCA_024364735.1 Boesenbergia rotunda | reverse complement strand
CCAAAATCCCTTTTTGTTCACCCTTGGTGGCCGGCCACTTAATGCCATTAATGGCCATTAAGTGGCCGGTCATAACATCCATAACCTCCTCCATTTGAATTCAATTCAAATGGGAGGGTTACCACCTTGGAAATGATGTGGCATACACATTTACTCAAAAACCAAGCCAAGTCATCAACTTGGTCAATTCAAGGTGAGGTGGTTTTTGGTCAGTCAAACTTGCCTTTTATGGACTTTCCATAACAGTCAAGTCAAACTTGACTCCATTTCTTCTCCCATGTCAAGTCTAACTTGAAGTGGAACCAAGTCAAGTCAAACTTGATTTGGATTTAGGTCAAGTCAAACTTGCCTTTTATGGACTTTCCATATTTAGTCAAGTCAAACTTGACTTCAATTTTTCTCCATCTATTTGTCCTTTGCGTGTGACCCTATAGGTTCTTGTAACGTTGGCAATGCTTCTAACCTCTTAGAAACATAAGCAATGAGCGGTATCTAGCAACACATCATTGCTACCCAAGTTACAAGAATGTTGAGATCCAACATCACCTTGTGACTATAATTGTGACTCTCACAATATATGTAATGTCCCTCTATCCATGATATCTAGATTGACTCAATTGAGCATAGACCGTGTCATCCTCGAGTCAATCTATATCTTGAACTCCAAGTAGACTCACACTAATCAAATGAGTTCAATATCTCATATTGACTCACTTGGGCATGGCCATGCACTTTGTGGTCTAACTCTATCAAGAATACGATATCGCTCCCGTCATATAGGAGGGATAGATCCCATCTACATCACTCACATCCCTCTCCATAATTTGTTACATACCCAGTAATCGCCTTTATAGTCCACCCATTTACGGTGACGTTTGACGAAGCCAAAGTACGCAACTCCTTATGTAGGAATCCATGGTGACTTCAGGTCCAAGGACTAATAGTCATACTAATAGCCACATGAGAAAGTATATGACACTCATATAACGATCCATGATACTTTCTCATGGTGGGTCATTCAGTATACATTCTCCAATGCATACCCATGTGTCAACTTGATATCTCTATATCCATGACTTGTGAGATCAAGTCATCATGTTGACTTACATGCTAGCCTCTACGTATTAACATTGTCCTAGAATGTTAATACTTGACTAGGAATTATTTAGAGTAGTGTTCTCTATATCATCTCACTATCGATTCAACCAATCGATTGATATAGATAAGAACCTTCTACTCAAGGACATTATTATACTTAGCTAATTGGCACAAATACACGTAAGTATAATAACCATAAACATGCCTTTATTTATACATAGGAATATGATACAAATTAGTCCATACAATCATTACATGATCGGCTCTAGGGCTCTCACCAACAATCTCCCACTAGCACTAGTGCCAATCACTGTAGTATCTAATACCCAATGATCTAGTGTGACCATCATGCTTTGTCTGTGCCAAAGCCTTGGTCAGGGGATCTGCGACATTCGCCTCTGTGGGTACTCTGCATATCTTCACATCTCCTCTATCGATGATCTCTCGAATGAGATGGAAGCGCCGTAGTATATGTTTGGTCCGCTGGTGTGAGCGAGGTTCCTTAGCCTGCGCAATAGCTCCATTATTGTCACAATAGAGCTCTATGGGATCTGCAATGCTAGGAACCACCCCAAGCTCTGCAACGAACTTGCGGATCCAAACTGCCTCCTTTGCTGCCTCTGATGCAGCAATATACTCAGCCTCTGTTGTAGAATCAGCAACTGTGTCCTGCTTCGAACTCTTCCAGCTCACAGCGCCGCCATTCAGACAAAACACGAACCCTGACTGCGACCGATAATCATCCTGGTCGGTTTGGAAGCTGGCATCACTGTAACCCTTTACAGTTAGCTCCTCATCGCCTCCATATATCAAGAAATATTCTTTAGTCCTTCTCAAGTACTTAAGAATATTCTTGACCGCTATCCAGTGACGCTCACCTGGATCTGACTGGTATCTGCTCGTCATACTTAAAGCATACGAGACATCAGGACGAGTACATAGCATGGCGTACATGACAGATCCTATGGCCGAGGCATAAGGGATCTGATCCATGCGGTCTCTCTCCTCTCTAGAAGAGGGACTTTGAGTCTTCGAAAGACTCATACCATGTGACATAGGCAGAAATCCTTTCTTGGAATTCTGCATGGCAAACCGAAGTAAGACCTTGTCAATGTATGTACTCTGACTTAGGCCAAGCAATCTCTTAGATCTATCTCTATAGATCTTGATGCCTAAAATACAGGCTGCTTCACCTAAGTCCTTCATTGAGAAACAATTCCCCAGCCAAGTCTTCACAGACTGAAGCATAGGAATATCATTCCCAATGAGTAGTATGTCATCCACATACAATATGAGGAAAACTACTATGTTTCCTTCAACCCTCTTGTAGACACAGGGTTCATCTTCATTCTTGATGAAACCAAACTGTTTGATTGCATCATCGAATCGAAGATTCCAGCTCCGAGAAGCTTGCTTTAGTCCATAAATGGACCTTTGCAGCTTGCATACTCTGCCAGTATGCTTTGGATCTACAAAACCCTCAGGTTGTGTCATGTACACATCCTCGAGTAGGTTCCCATTCAGGAACGCGGTTTTGACATCCATCTGCCAGATCTCATAATCGTGGTATGCTGCAATAGCAAGCATGATCCGAATGGACTTGAACATCGCTACTGGAGAAAAGGTTTCATCATAGTCAATACCATGAATTTGTTTGAAACCCTTTGCTACCAGTCTACCCTTATAGGTATGCGTAAGTCCTCCATGTCAGTCTTTCTCTTAAAGACCCACTTACACCCAATGGGTTTTACCCCTTCAGGTGGATCAACCAAGGTCCAAACTTGGTTGGTGTACATGGAATCCATCTCGGATCTCATGGCCTCAAGCCATTTCTCAGAGTCTGGGCTCATCACAGCTTCCTGATAGGTTGTAGGCTCATTCTCAATGAGCACAACGTCATTGTCATCAGACAAGAGAAATGAATATCTCTCAGGCTGATGACGTACCCTACCAGACCTGCGAAGAGGTAGGTCTACTTGAACAGGATGTTGTTCCATAACTCCTTGTGTAACAACCTCATGATCCACAACACTTTGTGGTTCCTGTTCAACCTCCATCAAGGCCTCAGTGCTTTGGTCCATATCTTGAAGTTCTTCAAGATCGAACGTACTCCCACTAGTTTTTCTAGAAACAAAGTCCCTTTCTAGAAAAACCCCAGTCTTCGCCACAAACACTTTGTGCTGACTGGGAATGTAGAAGTAATATCCCTTCGTTTCCTTGGGATATCCTACAAAATAGCACTTATCAGATTTGGGTCCCAGTTTGTCTGAGACTTGACGTCGAACGTAAGCCTCACAACCCCAAATCCTCATAAAAGACATCTGGGGACTCTTCCCAGTCCATATCTGATATGGTGTCTTTACTACAGCCTTTGATGGAACACGGTTAAGAGTGAAGGCTGCCGTGTCCAGAGCATATCCCCAAAAGGATATAGGAAGATCTGTGTGACTCATCATGGATCGCACCATATCTAATAGGGTACGATTCCTCCTTTCGGACACACCATTCCATTGTGGTGTTCCAGGAGGAGTGAGTTGGGACAGAATCCCACACTCAGCTAGATAGTCACGGAACTCATGGCTGAGGTATTCTCCACCTCGATCTGATCGAAGTATTTTAATACTCTTGCCAAGCTGGTTTTGTACTTCATTCTTGAATTCTTTGAACTTTTCAAAGGATTCTGACTTATGTGTCATCAAGTACACATAACCATATCTACTGAAATCATCAGTAAATGTAATGAAGTACCTATAACCACCTCTGGCAGCAACATTGAAAGGGCCACATACATCGCTATGTATAAGACCTAACAAATCGGTTGCTCTTTCGCTGTGTCCACTGAATGGAGTCTTGGTCATCTTGCCAAGAAGGCAAGACTCGTATGTCTCAAATGATTCAAAATCAAATGAGTCCAGCAAACCATCTCTAGATAGGCGACTCTCATTTATATGGCCTAAGCGACAGTGCCAGATATAGGTTTGGTTCAAGTCATTAGACTTGAGCCTTTTGGTATTTATGTTATAGATAGGGTTTTCTAAGTCTAGAAGATAGAGTCCGTTCATCAGAGGTGCACTACAATAGAACATTTCATTCAAATAAACTGAACAACATTTGTTCTTTATTATAAACGAAAATCCTTTCTTGTCTAAACAAGAAACAGAAACTATGTTCTTAGTCAGAGCAGGCACATAATAACAATCATCTAACTCTAATACAAGCCCAGAGGGCAGAGATAGCATATAAACTCCTGTAGCAACAGCAGCAACTCTTGCTCCATTGCCAACTCGTAAGTCCACCTCGCCCTTTGTCAATGCCCTGCTATTTCTCAGCGCCTGCACATTAGTACAAATGTGAGAAGCACATCCGGTATCTAATACCCATGATGTAGAAATAGACAAATTGACTTCTATAACATGAATACCTGAAGTAGAAGTCTGACTTCTCTTCTTCTGGAGATCTTCCATATATTTCTTGCAGTTCCGCTTCCAGTGTCCGGTCTCACCGCAGTGGAAGCAGGTAGCATCCTTGGCAACCCCTCCTTTGGGTTTCAGTGCTTTGCCCTTGCCCTTGCCCTTGGCTTGAGACTTTCCCTTGCCTTTGGGCTTGCCCTTACCTTTGTCCTTCTGCACCATCAAAATGGGCTTGGCCTTCTTAAGATTGAGCTCAGCAGTTCTCAACATGCTGAGCATCTCAGGCAGGGGCTTGTCAATTTCGTTCATGTTCCAGTTCATGACAAATTGACTATAACTTTCGGGAAGGGACTGCAAGATCAAGTCTGTGGCCAGCTCTTGGCCCAGTGGGAATCCCAATCTCTGCAGATTCTCTATGTACCCAATCATCTTGAGTACATAGGGACCTACGGGAGTCCCTTCTTGCATCTTGCACTGAAACAGTGCCTTAGAGATCTCAAATCTCTCGTGCCTTGCTTGTCCTTGATACAGTTGACGCAGATGCTCAACCATATGAAAGCATCCATTAACTCATGTTGCTTCTGAAGCTCAGAGTTCATGGTTGCGAGCATAAGGCATGACACATCTAATGCGTCATCTTGATGCTTCTTGTGAGCATCACGGTCAGCTCGCGTGGCACTGGCAGGAGGTGCCTCGGGAATAGGCTGCTCCAGAACGTACAGTTTACGTTCTTGCTTGAGAACTATTCTCAAGTTCCTGTACCAGTCCAGGAAGTTTGCTCCATTGAGCTTGTCCTTCTCAAGGACAGAACGCAGGAGAGAGTGTTTGTGTTCGACATGGCGATCTACAACAATAAAATGCAGAAAATAAATTATCACATTCCAACTATCATTTAATTAGGCCTTTAATTAAACGACTCTCCCACTGAATTATAGAAATTTTGTAGAATCAAGTCATAGATGTGGTCAAACCACGCTACAAGATTCTATCTAATTTAACTATAATATAGTGGGACAATATCCACATCATACTAAGCCTTGAGTTAGCTTTGGCTAAATCGCCCAAGACTTAGTACGATCGGTAGGTAACAATTTACCGATTACATCTCTATGCAACTCTTGTTTATAGGATTAAAATTTACATTTACATAAAAACTTGAGTTAGCTTTGGCTAAATCGCCCAAGTTTTAATATAAATGTGATTTTTATCCTACCTTTCCAACGATTGGAATATGCCTATAGTTAGACTCGATCCGACCGAGTTAACTAGTTTCACTCAATCTGATTGAGTTTGTTCTCACCCAAGCCGTGATAGGCGGGACCAAGATTGTCCCTCCGTACCCTACCAAGATTAAATGTGTTGCTCTGCTTTGGCAGATTCAACAACAACAAATGATCGAGGTAGTGATAGGTATCAAAACTTGGTAGGCATTTACGAGTCGGAGTTGATTTGAATTAGATCGAATCTAATCGCAAGAGAGAGGGTGTATCATATACACAAGGCTCTAATTATTTTACTCTAGCATGCATCACATACAAGCAAATAATAAAATAATTTAATTTGTGATTGGATCATGGCCCTACTACGATCTTCTCAAGCCAATGAGAAGATCGGACGGTCAACCTAGGGTTTCGCTTCTCCAAGCTTCTCCTTTGACCGCCACGTGTCGTCGGCTCCCTCCATAACTCCGTCTTCGGATGGACCATCCACCGTCTTCATTTTGGACATTACAAAATAAGAAAATACAGAAATAAAATAAAAGAAGCGACTCGCAGGTCGCATACACTATACAACACGCACAACCACAAAAACGGTACGCAGACCGTAATATGAATTACAACACATTCCAATCATATTGGGTTTTATTGGGCCATGATCACACAAATCCATACATAATTCCAAATTATGTATTTTAAATAAATTTCTATAATTTTTCGACAATTTTACAATATTATGAGTTACACTTCCGTAACGGTCCCGCTACACGATTTTCGGGCACGATTGCGGGACAATGCCCCTCGCGGGGTTAGGGGCAGCGCCCCTACTCGCGAAATGAATTTCGCGAGTGTCCCAAAACCACCTTACAGCAACTTAAGCTGCTGTCCCGAAAAATTATAGCGAGATCTTTCCGTTTCGGAAAGTTTTTCTCGATCGGTGAAGCCTACAAGTGTCCGAACACTTGTTGCTTCGACTTTATGAGAAAAATACCCATAAATACTATAAATTTCGAAAAATCACAGAATATTATTTGTCTGTAAATTTTGTATCTAATACAAAAAAAAAACAAATTTAAACTCGTACAAGGTTCGCACGTGGCTCTGATACCACTGTTAGACATTCTAGGCCGCAAAAACCGCTTTTTGCGTTGCGGAAACCCCAGAAGTTCGGCCACGGGATCCGTGCGAACATAAAAATAAATTACGAGTACGAGTTTCACTACTAAATCTACATTAGATCTACATGATAGAACCATTACCCTTGATGCGTAGCCCTTCGCTTTCCCGCTTGTCCAAAAGCCGCCGGATCTCGTAGAGTATCAAGGCAGACACTCCTCTATATGTATCCACGCGAACAAAATAGATGGATCAAAACCTTAGGTGTGCTAGCACCTTCTCGGTTTCGACAAGAGGAGAAGTAGAGCAAGATCTTCAAAAAGAAAATCTCTAGAGGAAGAAGAAGAGCCACACACAAAAAGGGAACCAAAATCCCTTTTTGTTCACCCTTGGTGGCCGGCCACTTAATGGCCATTAATGGCCATTAAGTGGCCGGCCATAACATGCCATAACCTCCTCCATTTGAATTCAAATTCAAATGGGAGGGGTTACCACCTTGGAAATGATGTGGCATACACATTTAGTCAAAAACCAAGCCAAATCATCACTTGGTCAATTCAAGGTGAGGTGGTTTTTTTGGTCAAGTCAAACTTGCCTTTTATGGACTTTCCATAAACAGTCAAGTCAAACTTGACTCCATTTCTTCTCCCATGTCAAGTCTAACTTGAAGTGGAACCAAGTCAAGTCAAACTTGATTTGGATTTAGGTCAAGTCAAACTTGCCTTTTATGGACTTTCCATATTTAGTCAAGTCAAACTTGACTTCAATTTTTCTCCATCTATTTGTCCTTTGCGTGTGACCCTATAGGTTCTTGTAACGTTGGCAATGCTTCTAACCTCTTAGAAACATAAGCAATGAGCGGTATTTAGCAACACATCATTGCTACCCAAGTTACAAGAATGTTGAGATCCAACATCACCTTGTGACTAATAATTGTGACTCTCACAATATATGGTAATGTCCCTCTATCCATGATATCTAGATTGACTCAATTGAGGCATAAACCGTGTCATCCTCGAGTCAATCTATATCTTGAACTCCAAGTAGACTCACACTAATCAAATGAGTTCAATATCTCATATTGACTCACTTGGGCATGGTCATGCACTTTGTGGTCTAACTCTATCAAGAATACGATATCGCTCCCGTCATATAGGAGGGATAGATCCCATCTACATCACTCACATCCCTCTCCATAATTTGTTACATACCCAGTAATCGCCTTTATAGTCCACCCATTTACGGGTGACGTTTGACGAAGCCAAAATACGTAACTCCTTATGTAGGAATCCATGGTGACTTCAGGTCCAAGGACTAATAGTCATACTAATAGCCACATGAGAAAGTATATGACACTCATATAACGATCCATGATACTTTCTCATGGCGGGTCATTCAGTATACATTCTCCAATGCATACCCATGTGTCAACTTGATATCTCTATATCCATGACTTGTGAGATCAAGTCATCATGTTGACTTACATGCTAGCCTCTACGTATTAACATTGTCCTAGAATGTTAATACTTGACTAGGAATTATTTAGAGTAGTGTTCTCTATATCATCTCACTATCGATTCAACCAATCGATTGATATAGATAAGAACCTTCTACTCAAGGACATTATTATACTTAGCTAATTGGCACAAATACACGTAAGTATAATAACCATAAAACATGCCTTTATTTATACATAGGAATATGATACAAATTAGTCCATACAATCATTACATGATCGGCTCTAGGGCTCTCACCAACAGGTTTATGGTACTTATGTTGTCACACAACACTTGCACACCCTTGTAGGTTAATCCATAGTTCTCTAATGTATGAATCATCTACAACAATTGTGATACACTTTCTCCCATGGCGATATATTCTGCCTCGGTCGTGGAGAGAGCAACACAATGTTGCTTCCGATTTGACCAACTAACTAGTGATGACCCTAAAAATTGGCAACCCCCACTTGTGCTTTTCCGATCCAACTTGCATCTAGCATAGTCAGAATCGGTGTAGTCGATTAGGTCAAATGACTCGGTACGGGGGTACCAAAGACCAACTCCGATTGTGCCCTTCAGGTATCTCAAAATTCTTTTAACAGCAATTAAATGAGATTCCTTGGCACAAACTTGATACCTAGCGCACATACCCACAGCAAAAAATATATCAGGTCGACTAGCTGTGAGGTATAGCAGACTACCTATCATGCTCCGATATTGAGTTAGGTCAACAGGTTTACCACTCTCATCATTGTCTAAACGTGTGTTTATAGCCATGGGAGTGGTTACCTCTTTCGAATCACTCATGTTAAATTTTCAGAGCATCTCTTGAGTGTACTTCGATTGGTGCACATGGATTCCGTCACGAGTTTGCTTGATTTCGAGTCCAAGGAAGAAAGTCAACTCTCCCACTAGACTCGTCTCAAATTCACTCTCCATGTGGCCAATGAATTCATTCAAATAGCCCTTATTGTTTGAGCCACAAATTATGTCATCGACATACACTTGGGCTACAAATATATCATCACCATCTCTTCGTAGAAATAGTGTAGGGTCTATTTGTCCTCTCACAAAACCTTTTTCAATAAGAAATGTCGACAACCTTTCATACTAAGCTCGGGGTGCTTGTTTAAGGTCGTAGAGTGCCTTCTTGATCTTGAGCACGTGGTTTGGGATTCGGTACTCTCAAACCCCGGAGGTTGTTCGACATGGACCTCTTCGCTTATTAAACCATTTAGAAAGGCCGATTTGACATCCATTTGATAAAGTTTGGAACCACGATGTGCTGCAAATGCAAGCATCAAACGGATGGACTCTAATCGTGCCACGGGAGCATATGTCTCATCATAATCAAGGCATTTAACTTGACTGTAGCCCTTGGCTACTAAGCGTGTCTTGTTTCGTATGATTTCTCCCTTATGGTTCAATTTATTTTTGAAGACCCATTTGGTTCCAATAATGGTGGTCTTCTTGGGTCTAGGGACTAAGTCTCATACTTGACTTCTTTCGAATTGACCTAGTTCATCTTGCATGACAATGATCCAATCGGGATCATTTAATGCTTCGTCAATCTTTCTAGGTTCAATTTCGGAAATTAGGGCAACTTCATTAGCCTCATTCCTAAAGAATGATCTAGTCCTAACCCTATGATGGATATCTGCAACAATTTGGTCTTGGGGATGGCTAGAGGCTAACCTAGTTTGCCTTGGAGTTGGTGGTGCTTCTTGGATGGTTTCACTAGACACAAGCTCAACCTCAGGATCCGGCTGATCTATGGATTGTCTAGGCTCACCGTCGTCAGACTCATCACCACCATCAACAACACTTGGACTTCCATCCAAACTTAGTTTCCTAAGTTCGAATTGAACTCCATCGACATCTTCTGGTTGATCATTTGCTTTTGGGATTTCTTCAAAAACAACATCAGAAGACTCTTCAACTAATCTAGACTTCTTGTTATAGACTCGGTAAGCTTTGCTAACGAGGGAGTACCCGACCAGTATCCCTTCATCAGCTTTTGCCGTGAACTTTCCAAGGTGGTCCTTGGTGTTTAGAATAAACACCTTACAACCAAACACCCTAAGATGTTTAACTGTAGGTGGTTTTCCAAACCAAAGTTCATGGGGAGTCTTTCCTAAGAATCTATAGATGAGGACTCGGTTTTGCACGTAGCAAGCTGTGTTCACAGCTTCGGCGCACAAGTAGCTCGGTAAGGAGTACTCATTGAGCATGCTTTGTGCAGCCTCTTGTAAGACCCGGTTCTTCCTCTCCACAACACCATTTTGTTGTGGTGTTCTAGGAGTAGAGAACTCGTGTCTATACCCTCTCTCTTGACAAAACTCTAAAAATCTTTGATTTTGGAATTTACCTCCATGATCACTTCTAATTGTCTTAATTGTTGATAATTTTTCGTTTTTAATTCTTCTACAAAATGAAATAAAAACATCTAAGGTTTGATCCTTATATTTTAGAAAATATGTCCATGTATATTTAGTGAAATCATCAATGATAACAAAACAATATCTACTACTATTCAAGGATATAATAGTGCTACAATCAAACAAGTCCATGTGAAGTAAATCCAATGCGGTAGAAGTACTTACAGTTCTTTTACCTTTATGTGCAGATTTTGTTTGCTTACCCATTTGACATGCATCACAAAGTTTGTCCTTTTCATACTTGATGCTTGGCAAGCCACGAACTAATCCCTTGTTGGCTAACTTCCGGATATTCTTCATGTTCACGTGTGCTAATCTCCGGTGCCAAAGAGTGGACTCATCTTCTCTTGACATGAGACACTTAACAAAAGCATTAGTAGCACTTTTAAAGGAAACTTGGTAAATGTTATCTACTCTTGTGCCTACTAGTACCGTGTCAAAGTTGTCATGTTGTCTAACTAGACATTGACTTGATTGGAAATCAATTATGTAACCCGCATCACACAATTGACTGACACTTAGGAGATTAAATATCATCCCCTTGACTAGAAGGACATTCTTGATCCTAAGACATTCAGATATTTGAATGTCTCCTATTCCTATGACCTTAAGACTACCATTGTTACCAAAGGAAACATTACCTCTACTTTTTCTTTGAATGGTGGTGAATAGGGATCTATCACCGGTCATGTGTTTGGAGCACCCACTATCAACGAACCAAGTTGATAGATGCTCCCCCTCAATCACAACCTACACAATTCGAAAAATAGAAGATTTAGGTACCCAAATCTTGGGACCTAAAGCACCTACTAAGCAAGACTTAGGCACCCATGCCTTGACCACTTTCCTTTGAACCCTAGGAGTCTTAAATTGTCTAACATCAGTCCTAGACATTAAGGACACAAATGATGGTTCTTTGGGTCGGTAACCAATACCGGTCCTATTGTAGACAGCCCTTTGGGCATTCAAAATCATATCTAGAGTCTTTGAGTTTGTTGAAAATTTCTCAAAAACACTCTTGAGTCTCTCAACTTCACTCTTCAAGGATTTATTCTCATTCTCTAACATCTCTACATGTAAATCGTCAATATCCTCATCCTTAGAGGATTTTAACTGTTCAACTTCAATTTTCAATGATTTTGTAGGACCGGTGCCGTCGATAGAGGGGGGGGTGAATATCGACCGTTAAAATCTTTCGGAGAAACTTTCGGATCTTCGTTCTAGATTCAGAGTTAGTAGCAGCGGAAAACATACAGAACGAAGAAGACAATAATACAGTGACACAGCGGGATTATTTACTTGGTTCCCAACCCCCCAGGGTCAGTACGTCCAAGGCCTATGTACTCGGCGTGAGTCCACTATTGGTCTCCTTTCCGGAATTTCCAGAGGCGGAGAAAACCCGTCTTACAGTGTACAATTACACGCAATAATATAGAAGAATTAAGTACGGTAATTAACAAAATGCAAACCAACAAGACAAGGATGAAGCTCGGCCAATCTGGACCTCCGAAGTGCCGCGCACCTCCTCCTGGAGCCTCCCGGTCGTAGAGCCTCGTTTCTAGCGCGTTGTCGTTGGTCGGAATGATCAGAACAGTACTTGGAAGTCGTGTCTGAAGCAGAGGGGTCGAAGCCCCTTATATAGGCCTCCTGGGGGCGCCCCGGAAGACTCGGTCAACTCTTATCCTTGCGCCTACCTCGCCGCGGGTGATAAGAACATTGACCAGGGCGCCCCGGACCTCCAGGGCACCTTCATGATGGCTTATCTGTGTTTTGGATTCGAAATTGCACATACAGCTTTGAACCAAGGCGCCCCGGACGCTCAGGGCGCCCTGCTTGACACCTGTTCTGCCTGCTTCATCATAACTGCATTTTTACCTTTGGCTCAGGGCGCCCTGGCTGTTCAGGGCGCCCTGGTTGGTGAGGGCGCCCTCCTTGATGGGGGCGCCCTGCTTAAAGCTTGCACACTGGTTTCTTTTGCTTGCTTTGTCTCTGGTTCTAGTTACCTGCAAGATACACAAACACAAAGAATATATACATATAATATTGGTCTTAAGGAATTGGTTCTGACTTCGGATTTGCACGAAACCCTAGGTCGAACCGGCACGAGTTCCTATCCCCGAGAACTCGCCCTTCACCTACTCCTTTCAGGAGATGGTTGCCACCCAGTCCTTCGGATGGACTTTTGCTTAGCCTTCGATTACTCCGGATCTCGAGACGCCCGTACCCCGACCCGTCTCTACTCCTGTCCTTAGTCATCGCTCAGCTAAGTTGCTCAGTCCCTTGGACCAGGACTCATTACCTAGCAATCCTTCGCCAGGTGCCTAGCAGTCCTTTGCCAGGTCTTCATTCCCTAGCAGCCCTTCGCTAGGTGCCTAGCAGCCCTTCGCTAGGTCTTAGGTTACGATACCTAGCAGCCCTTCGCTAGGTGCCTAGCAGCCCGTCGCTAGGTCTTTAGGTTATGATACCTAGCATCCCTTCGCTAGGTGCCTAGCAGCCCTTCGCTAGGTGCCCAGCAGCCCTTCGCTGGGACTTAGGGTTTCGATGCCTAGATTAACTAGGACTTTTCCTCAGCTTTGGTTACTTTACTTTTTCTCCCCTTTGTCTATTCATTGTATCACTGACTTAAGTGTATTGTCAAACATTAAAACACTTAAAGAGGAATATCATTGATGCAACTTGCACCAACAATCTCTCCCTTTTTGATGTTTGACAATAACTTAAGTTTGATTGGTTTAAGGGGCTAACTTACCATCTTTGGGATCAAACTAAGACATGACCTTAGTTTTGAAAAACATTTTGATCAAATGGTCCTTTGGTAAGAATCCAAGAAATTTCTAACTTAAGCACTTACCTCTCCCCCTTTGTCATACATCAAAAAAAGAATACTTGCACCAATAATGAGAGTATTTTTGAAGCTACTTAGTATAAAATTTTGAAAGCATAGCATAAAACTAATACTTAAGTATTTTGAACTTATACAACTTAGACAATATTTTTGAGAAAATGCCGAATATTTTAAAAGATGATCTTTGAGGCATGCAACTACTTTTGAAAAATAATAGATTCAGCAGTTTTGAAAAATGATATTTTGAAAAATAATAAGTAATTTTGGAAAAATATAAGTACCTTTGAAAAATGTATTGAGTTTGTTAAAAGAGTAGGTACTTTTGAAAAATATTTTTTTTTAAAATTAAGTACTTTTGAAAGAATATTAGGCTTTGAAAAATGTAAGTACTTTTGAAAGCATAATATTTGACTTCACTTGGATTATTTTCCAGTCTGACACCATCCTGGGAAACCTTGTTGACTACAAGGACATTTCCTAAGTGCCCTGGAAGTTTTCCAACTCAAGTAAATATTATTTCAAAAATTTCATAAGTCACAGAATGTAAGTTAATTTTGAATAATATAAGAATTTTAAAGTTATAATACTTGATTCGGTTTATCTTCCAGTCTGACACAATCATAGGAAACCTTGTTGACTGCAAGGACATTTTCCTAAGTGTCCTGGAGGATTTTTCAAACTCAAGATTGATCAAAATCAGATGAATTTTTAAAAAAAATTTATAAAAATTGATAGCATTTTAAAATAATAAATATGTTTTCAATAGGATTTGAAAATATCACGCATGAAAACATTTGAATTATTCAATAATTCTTTTAATTTGACCTCCCCCTAAACTTGACCCAGTCCTGGGAAGCTTGTTGACCACAAGTACTCTTCCTCTGAGTCTTAAGGTTTGATTCAACTCAAAGGAATTTTCTAATAATTTCAAAACCATTAATTAAAAGAAACTTTTTCAGAAGTTTGATTTAGACTCCCCCTAAATCTGACACGTCCTAGGAGTCCATGTAGATTATGAAGTGGACTTTCCTCTGTGTCTTTAGGGTTTATCAAAATCAAACAAGACAGGTAATTTTACAACATAAATCTCCTTTTTTTTGTTTCGAAAAACACATTTGATAACGATTTAAAGCTTAATTTTCGAAAAGTATTTTCAAATAATAGTAATTTTTTAAAGTGCAAATTTTTGAATGAAAAGTACTCCCCCTGTACCCGATACCGTTTGACTCTATCTAAGTGCCTTAAGGAACTTTAGTGTTGTCCTAAGAGGCTTGTGTCTAATTGAGTGAGTCAAACAAATTTTTGAAAAGATATATTTTTGAAAAAATGTATAATATATATAATCAATCAGACAAGCATGAATTCCATAAAAACATTATTATGTTGAAGCACTATTTTGAAAATATATTTTTATGAAAATATTCTAATAATTTTGAGAAACAATTTTGAAAAATATTTTTCAATTCATTAGTCCTTAACATCTCACCCATTTTAGATGTATCAATACAACAAGCATGGTTGCCTTATAGATGTATTGTGAGATGCTTGATTCATTTTTCTTAATTTATTAATTCTAAGATTTAATTGAAGCTTGTGTTAGATTTGAATTTAACAAAGAATAATTTGAATTTGAAATTCAAAAATTGGCTTCCAGGTCTTGGCGAGGCACTAGGCCTTCTTTGGCCGTAGCCTTATGGGATCATCCACCCTTTCCTTGACAAAGCCGTTTAATGAAGTTTCATTTTCAAAATTAATCTTTGAAAAAGTTCTGGTCTAACTAATTTGGGT
The DNA here is from genome assembly GCA_024364735.1 of Boesenbergia rotunda. NCBI lineage: Eukaryota > Viridiplantae > Streptophyta > Magnoliopsida > Zingiberales > Zingiberaceae > Boesenbergia > Boesenbergia rotunda. The sequence goes on along the minus strand of JAGFNQ010003437.1, from coordinate 395,455 downwards.
TTTGGATCGGTAGCTTCGGCTAGTTTCACCAGTCTAAAGAGACCAAGTGAACTTGATCTTATTAGAATTGGCTTCCCTAACGTACTATCATCTCACCGCCACCCAATACTAGGTTGATCAAGTTTCAATTATTCTTTTCCTATAGCCGTTCTAATATATGCATAAAATTTAAATATGCATGACATGTCATATATTTTAAAAGAATAGCAAATGCATGTCATGGCAGTTATGCATGAGTCAAACAAGTCAAATAATTTTATTTAAGTTTCTAAAATGTATCAAATTCCTGATTTGATACATGTCGAGTGAACCTGCGAATATGTCAACCCACTTTGACATATTTAATGTTATTAATTTTAATTGTTACACTTTGGGTAAAATTTTATTTTAGTTTGAGTTTAAGTTATTTAAGATTTTAGTTGGATTCAGGTTAATTACGAATTAATTGAGGTTGAATTAATTAGAAATTAATTGATTATTATTAAACTTAAATTAAGTGAAGTTTTAATTTGGATTCAACTTAATTTTACTTTGAATTAAATTGATTTAATTAAGATTTAATTTAGGTTTAATTTGAATTTAATTGAATTATTTGAATTAATTCGAATTTAATTGAACTTAATTGAATTATTTGAATTAATTAATTCGAATTTAATTAAGATTTAGTTTAAATTTAATTAGGATTTAATTAAGATTTAATTTGAATTTAATTAATATTTAATTTGAATTTAATTAATATTTAATTTGAATTTTATTAAGATTTAATTTGAATTTAAATAATATTTAATTTGAATTTAATTAAGATTTAATTTGAATTTAATTAATATTTAATTTGAATTTAATTAAGATTTAATTTGAATTTAATTAAGATTTAATTTGAAATTAATTAAGATTTAATTTGAATTTAATTAATATTTAATTTGAATTTAATTAAGATTTAATTTGAATTTAATTAAGATTTAATTTGAAATTAAATTAATTTCGAATTAGGATTTAATTTAATTTAATTTGAATATTTTTTTTTTGTTATAATGATTAATTAATAATTGTGGGTTTAAATTCATCATTTTCATTATTTCAAAAATTTCTTCATCTTTATCTTTCTTTTCAAGTTTTTCTAATAATTTTGATTTATTTGAATTTTTATAATTTTTATTGATTATAACCTTTATCTTAGAAAATTCTATCTCCTCCTCAAGATTAGATTTTTCAATATTCTCACATTAAGTGGAGTAAATTGGGCCACTAATTAATGTTTTGTAATAATCTTCAATATTATCTATAATTAAATTATTATCTAGAAGAAAATTATCTTCATTATCTTTGAAATTATCCTCAGATATATTTTCAATATTTTCCAGACATTCAGAATTAATCCCTAGATTATCCTTAGAATTAATTTCTGGATTATCTTTAAGATTTTCAGATTCAGATTCAGATTTGTAGAATGGATTTTCAAATTTGAATCTGTAATTATCTAAAGAATTTTCAAATTTAGAATTATCCTTAAGATTTTTGAATTCAGATTTATTCTTAGGATTTTCAAATTTGAATTCGAATTTATCCTTAGGATTTTCGAATTCGAATTCGGGATTAATTTCAGATTTAAAACTAGAATTAATTGTATCATTATCTGTAGAATTATCAGAGTTTATTTTAGATTTAATATCAGAATTAATTTTATCAATTATTGAATTGGTATTAATAATTAAATAGTTAATTTTGGATATTTTAATCATATCCGTATTTTCTAATTTTTCATGCAAAATATTTAATCTACAATGCAGTAAATTTAATTTTTCAGAAAAATTAACTGAATTATCTAAAGACAATGTAGGAAATTGTAAGACTTTTGGAATGTAAATCTTACGTACCTTCGCCGGACACTTATTTTTGTAGTGCCCGTATTTCTCGCATTTGAAACATCTGATGTGATTTTTGTTTTTCCGGACTTCTGGCGCTGGTACCCCCTGTGCCGCCGGTGATGTAGACCGAATCTTACGAATAGGGCACTGATTTTTGTAGTGCCCTCTCTCCCTGCACGTGAAACAAATAATATGCAATTTAAAATTAGACATTAAAAATAATGTACCTGATTCACCCCTGGGCTCCCCCTCAACTCCTGACGTCTTTGCTCCGTCGGCGGTTAGTCCGGTGAAGAGCGGCTCGGCTCTGATACCAATTGTAGGACCGGTGCCGTCGATAGAGGGGGGGTGAATATCGACCGTTAAAATCTTTCGGAGAAACTTTCGGATCTTCGTTCTAGATTCAGAGTTAGTAGCAGCGGAAAACACACAGAACGAAGAAGACAATAATACAGTGACACAGCGGGATTATTTACTTGGTTCCCAACCCCCCAGGGTCAATACGTCCAAGGCCTATGTACTCGGCGTGAGTCCACTATTGGTCTCCTTTCCGGAATTTCCAGAGGCGGAGAAAACCCGTCTTACAGTGTACAATTACACGCAATAATATAGAAGAATTAAGTACGGTAATTAACAAAATGCAAACCAACAAGACAAGGATGAAGCTCGGCCAATCTGGACCTCCGAAGTGCCGCGCACCTCCTCCTGGAGCCTCCCGGTCATAGAGCCTCGTTTCTAGCGCGTTGTCGTCGGTCGGAATGATCAGAACAGTACTTGGAAGTCGTGTCTGAAGCAGAGGGGTCGAAGCCCCTTATATAGGCCTCCTGGGGGCGCCCCGGACGCTGGGGGCGCCCCGGAAGACTCGGTCAACTCTTATCCTTGCGCCTACCTCGCCGCGGGTGATAAGAACATTGACCAGGGCGCCCCGGACCTCCAGGGCACCTTCATAATGGCTTATCTGTGTTTTGGGTTCGAAATTGCACATACAGCTTTGAACCAAGGCGTCCTGGACGCTCAGGGCGCCCTGCTTGACACCTGTTCTGCCTGCTTCATCATAACTGCATTTTTACCTTTGGCTCAGGGCGCCCTGGCTGTTCAGGGCGCCCTGGTTGGTGAGGGCGCCCTCCTTGATGGGGGCGCCCTGCTTAAAGCTTGCACACTGGTTTCTTTTGCTTGCTTTGTCTCTGGTTCTAGTTACCTGCAAGATACACAAACACAAAGAATATATACATATAATATTGGTCTTAAGGACTTGGTTCTGACTTCGGATTTGCACGAAACCCTAGGTCGAACCGGCACGAGTTCCTATCCCCGAGAACTCGCCCTTCACCTACTCCTTTCAGGAGATGGTTGCCACCCAGTCCTTCGGATGGACTTTTGCTTAGCCTTTGATTACTCCGGATCTCGAGACGCCCGTACCCCGACCCGTCTCTACTCCTGTCCTTAGTCATCGCTCAGCTAAGTTGCTCAGTCCCTTGGACCAGGACTCATTACCTAGCAATCCTTCGCCAGGTGCCTAGCAGTGCTTCGCCAGGTCTTCATTCCCTAGCAGCCCTTCGCTAGGTGCCTAGCAGCCCTTCGCTAGGTCTGAGGTTACGATACCTAGCAGCCCTTCGCTAGGTGCCTAGCAGCCCGTCGCTAGGTCTTTAGGTTATGATACCTAGCATCCCTTCGCTAGGTGCCTAGCAGCCCTTCGCTAGGTCTTTAGGTTGCGATACCTAGTAGCCCTTCGCTAGGTGTCCAGCAGCCCTTCGCTGGGACTTAGGGTTTCGATGCCTAGATTAACTAGGACTTTTCCTCAGCTTTGGTTACTTTACTTTTTCTCCCCTTTGTCTATTCATTGTATCACTGACTTAAGTGTATTGTCAAACATTAAAACACTTAAAGAGAAATATCATTGATGCAACTTGCACCAACAGATTTAACCTTTTGTTTGGACTTTTTCAATAAATCGGTTAAACATGCAATAGTTCTATAACATTTATCCAATTCGGGAGAGATTACCTCTTCATCATCCGAAGATGATGAAGTCGCGTTTGAGGAGTCAGTGGATTCATCACTGCTCTCTTCTCCCTCAATTGCCATGAGTGCTACATGTCGTGTACTCTTCTCATCCTTCTCCTCTTCGGATGAACTTGAGGAGGATTCATCCCATGTGGCCTTCAAGGCCTTCTTCTTCTTCTTGGATTTATCCTCCTTCTTCTTGAGCTTTAGGCAACCCTTCTTGAAGTGTCCTTTCTTGCTACACTCATAACAAGTAATGTTAGATTTATCAATCTTAACTTCACTAGGGTTACCTTTACCCTTGAAGCGCCGACTCTTCCTCATCATCCTTCTAACAAAATTGGTCATCTCGGAAGAAGACCCACTGCCATCCTCCTCGGATTCGGACTCGAACTCGGATGAGGATGAAGATGAAGAGACTTCCTTCTCCTTCTTCTTCTTGGTATTTTCCCCTACAACTAAGGCAATCCCCTTCTCCTTGGTGTTGGACCTTGGATGGCTAGAGAGGGGGGGTGAATGTAGCTAGACACTGAAACTTAGCACTTATCAATTTTTTTGCACTTAACTGGTTAGTAGCACAGCGGAAGCAAATAACACAAAACAGAGTATTGCAGAAATTACACCCTAAGCTAAGCACAAACAAATGCAAGAATGCTAACAAGAGGATTTACAAGGTTCGGGGATAACTTGCCCCTACTCCTTGGCGTGCCCTTAAGGATCCCTTGATCGTCGACAGATCAAGCCCCAGTGAACACCGGATAAAATGCAACCTCCTTCTCGGCGGAGTAACCTCGATCTCCACAGCGTTTCAAGATGATAAAGTATAAAGTACAGGAAACACAAGAAGGATCTTACTCAGCACTTAGAACCACAAGAACACAAGCAAACTTCTCTAAGCTCCACCCAACGCAGATCTCACGCAAGACTCTCCTCTTTGTGTCTTCTCGCTGATGGACTCAAGCTTCTTGTTTCTCTTCTCCCAAGTGCCCAAGTAACGGAAGGTTGCTTCAAGGATCACAGTTGCTTGCTCAAGATGAAAACCGAGTTGTTGCAAACACACAAGATGTCGCAGAGTAGTATTGTTCAGTTGCTAAGACTCCTTCGCCACCAAGCGCTTAATGTTGGATCGAGAAGCCCGATAGAGGGGGGGTGAATATCGGAAAACTTTCGGATTCGTATAAGAATAGGTACGCAGCGGAAATTAACGAAAAAACACAGAGACGCAATCGATTTACTTGGTTCGGAGCCTGTGTCGACTCCTACTCCAAGGCCCACGGTCGTTGACCGTTTACTTTGGGCAATTCTATATTTGGCGCAAATAAGTTACACAATATGATTTACAAAATCAAGTGCAATAAAATATTAATTAAAGAAATACGCTCTTCTTTTTACCGACGTCCGGAGTAGGTCGACTCTTTCGGGGCAGTAGGACGTCGTCAGCTCGAGGTGAAGCGTTTCCGGAGCAAGGTGCGAGCATAGAAGAACTTTTAGACGTTGGAAGAAGTGATGATCTTGAAGCCTTGGTCGAAGGTCCCTTATATAGGGCCTGGGGGCGCCCGGGATGTCGGGGGCGCCCCCACGTGGCGTTTGATCCGGTTGTAGCTCGGTCGCCGTCTGATCCCCTTATCCTCGGGATCCGCTTTGACCGGGGCGCCCGCAGCGCTCGGGGCGCCCGGATTGACCGGGTCAAACTCTATCCTTTGGCTTTGCTTGGCTTCGAGGGGTTCGGGTTCGATGTATGCGCATGGGGGCGCCCGGGAGCAGCGGGGGCGCCCGGAAGCACGGGGGCGCCCGCAGCTTGTACTGTCGAAGTGCACTTTTTGATTGTGTGTTTGGTGTTCACCTTGGGGGCGCCCGGGACACTCCGGGCGCCCTGGTCAGCAGTTGCCTCACTCCTTTGAGGCACTCTGAGCTGCAGACTCACGTTCCTTCGGTCCTGCATCCAGGGTTAGTCCAAAACATAATAACATAATAAATTATTAGATTTATTCAGCCTTAGCTGTCTTGGTTCTGACTTTGGTCTCCAAAATAGAGCCCTAGGTCGAACCGATGCCTACTGTTCCCTCGACGGGGAACGCGTCCTCACCTACTCCTCTCGGGAGAATTTACTTGATGCCAACCGTTCCTTTGGTTGGACTTTTGCCTGACGGTCCTTTGTCAGGTTTTTGTAAACTGGCAGTCCTTCGCCAGTTGCCTAGCAGTCCTTTGCTAGGGCTTCGGTCCCAGACTGTCCTTCGCCTGGAGCCTAGCAGTCCTTCGCTAGGACTTTCTTTCCTGGCATTCCTTTGCCAGTGCCTAGCAGTCCTTCGCTAGGGCTTTTCCTGCACACTTGATTAACTTGTTAGAAATAAGAAAGACTTAACTTTTGACCTATGTTGTCATTATCAAAACACAGGTTTGACTTAGGTGCATTCTGCACCAACAATCTCCCCCTTTTTGATTTATGGCAACCCTAGTTCAAAAAGTTAAGTTTAAGCAACATATGAAAAAGTTTTATTCCCTCCCCTGGAAGGAATCTCCCCCTAGATTTTTCAAAAATTCGTGGGGTTTTTTAAAGACTTTACTTGTACTTTGAAAACTTAAGTTTTAGGTACTTATAAGTAACTTAAAAGTACATAGTAGAGTTTTTAAAGCATAATTTGAGTGCTTACAGAAAAAAAAATTTTTAAAGTCTTAAGTTTTAGCTTAGTAGCTTTTGAAACACTTTAGTACTTAACAATTTTGAAAAACTTTAGCTTTAGAGTAATAGCTTAAGTAGAAACTTTTTGAAAGGCTAGAGTATTTTGCAAAATTTGAAAGCTTGAAAAATTTTGAAGCTAGAGTACTTTAGCAAAATTTTGAAAGCTTAAGTATTTTTTAAAAAAAATTTTGAATAAGTAAAACTTTTTGAAAGCAACCTTTTTGAATAAAGGATAGAGTATAGAAAAAAATTTGAAAATTTTACTTTACTCTCTCCTTTCCTATCTCTCTCCCTTTGCCATATATCAAAACAAATAAGAATAGCATGGATAAAGGAAATAAATAAGAGTTTGCTGTACTGAACCAGTTTGATTTTCACTAAATCAATCAATTTTTGTCTATAGGGACCTGTCTAACCCAATTAGCTACTTACTCACTGTTATATACAGTAGTTTTTGCTAGGGTTAGTCAAGTTAAGTGTTTCTGTTCAAGTTAGATTTTCTAATCTTGACACTTAACTTGATTGTTGTATAAGTTGTATTTAGTGCCCCAATTTCTGCAGATGCACTGACTTAAAGCATCTTGAATTGAGGCAAAGACCTAAGCATCTCAACCCTTTCTAGGTTATCAATCAAAAGTATCCTAAGGTGCTTGTGAGATGCTGGTTTCTAAGTCTATAGGTGCATGCAGTTCTAGGGTTAAAGCCTAGGCTAAGTCCATTTTCGAAAAAGCCCTAGTTTTGAAGGGGGTAGTTTTAAAATTAATATAAAACTAAGTCGAAAAGATTTTAAAATTGATTTTTGAAATAAAGCTAAGTTGAAAATGAAAACTGATTTTGAAATTTAAATAAAACAGTTTTTCAAAAATAGAAAATTTTAGAAAACTTATTTTTGAAATCAAGTAGAGTAAAAACAATTGAGTTAAACTATTCTACTGAACACAATACTAACTGATTAACAAGAAACCAATAATCATAAACTAGTCATCATAAAATAAAAGCAGGTACTCTAGGTTCAACATAGTCAACAGTCAAGCACAAGTCAACCCTACTGAGTAGGGGCAGTCAAATAGGTACAGTGCCAAGTGAATCTAAGATGAAGGACTGGGGTAATCGGACGGACCAGGCTGCCATGCATCAAATCGTGCCATCATCTCTAGATACTGTGCATCTCTGGCCTCCCGATCAGCTCTAAGGGCGCTCATATACTCGGTGTAGTAGCCCCGATTTGTCTCCAAGTCTTCGGCATGATTGGCTTCGATTTCCTCTCGGAGGTTTTGAATCTGTGTTTCCATACGGGTCACTCTCTCGTAGAGTGTCGGTGGAGCGGGCTCGTCGATGTGTGCTCGGGCTGCTGCAGCTACATCTCCAACGTCGACTTCAATCTCCTCGTCTGAGTCGACTGGTGCTCCGGCCTGCTGTCGTCTCCAACTAAGAACCCCGGTAGCCGACACCTCTAGACCCGCTAAAGAAAAGTTTCTAAATCCTATTTCGTCAAAGTCGGTCATAGCGGTAATTTCACCAACGGTAATGTCCCGACCGTGGTGATGAAGGAGAGATGTGATGATGTGGCAATATGGTGTGCGCACACGTCCCTGGGTCGTGACACTGGACGCATGCAGAATGGTATGAAACATATGAAGTCCAATGTCTAGATCAAGGTGATGGACTAGGGCATAAAGAAGGAAAGCATGAAAGGGTCGCATAGTCCCTAGGTCTCTGGTGGAGAGTGGTAGGATACAGCGAACAAGAACTCTATACAAGGCATAGTTCTGAGCCTGAAGTTCAACAGCTAGGAATCGTCTATTTGCTGGGAGGTCTGCCCTAAAAAAATAGGAGTGAATGGTGTCTAGGTAATCTCTGAGTAGGGTGGATCAAATGGGGGTTCCTAGGAGGATAACAGCAGAATATGGACTGAGAGGGTCACAGTCCTAGGAAGCGGTTCAACAGGGTAGGGGTTATAGATAGAGGAATCCATTGGATAGTAGTATGAAACATAAGATTATCTTGTCGAATAATATTATTGTAAAATTCTGCGCATAAAGATTCATTAATGGTATGCGTGCAGAAGACAAGATTGTCTAATTGATAGAAGTTGATGATGTTCATGGCGACAGGGCATGATTGGGTAAAAAAGTGCCTATTGAGATAACTCGTTTTAATAGGCTTGTAGATTGTTTGTGCGAACCTATTACATAACTCTAGATTAGGAAATCTAGGGTCGGGACTAGGTTGGGCACCGGGGTTGGCCGGATTTGGTCGGCGTCTTCTAAGTTAAGAGAGTTTAAAGAATGAATAAAGATATTGCATGGAATAAATTTAAATGCAATAAAATTACTAATCATACCGGACGGCTCGAGGAGGCATAGTTGAGAGAGAGGACTTGCAAGGTCTTCTTGAAGAGTAAGAAGTGGAGAAGAAGGTTGGTTTTGGGGTGGGAAGTGAAGGAGTTTCGGATGCCTTTTATAGGCAATTTCATGGGGGCGTCCGGGAGCTTCCGGGCGCCCTGGTCAGGGCTGCTGCCAAAGGCAGTTTAAAGGACTGGTTGGGGGCGCCCGGGACAGTCCGGGCACCCTCAACAGGCTGCTTTGCAGGTTTGACTGCAATGGAGGTGATGGGGGCGCCCGCGTGGTTTCGGGCGCCCTGGTCAAGGGCAAGACAGCTTTTCTGTCTCGAGAAACGAAAAAGTGAGGGGGGGCGCCCATGTGGTCCCGGGCGCCCCGCTTAAGGGTATGTAGAGACAAAAATTTGTCTTGTCATTGTTTAACTATGATTTAATCAATTTGACCATGGTTGGGATTGATTTTGACTGTTTTGACCATAGTTTGGCAAGGTTGACTATGGTTTGACCATGTTGACTGTGTTGACCAAGGTTGACCATGGTTTGACCAAGGTTTGACAAATACAAGATTATCCAAAAAAAATTACTTGAGTCTTAATTCTACTGTCTCACTTAAATCTTAAGGTTTTCAATCACGTTAACCTTATAGGTTTCGTGAGACAGATTAGAAGTTATTTTGAAAAGTTTGATTAATTTTGAAACCAATTACATTTTAAAAACTTAATTAATTTTGAAAACAATTAAAAATGTTTAAATCTATAAATAACTGAAATTTTGTGTTAGATTCAAATTTGACAAAAATTAATTTGAATTTGAAATTCAAAATTTGGCTTCCAGGTCTTGGCGAGGCACTAGGCCTTCTTTGGCCGAAGCCTTATGGGATCATCCACCCTTTCATTGACAAAGCCTTTTAATGAAATTTCATTTTCAAAATCAATTTCTGAAAAATTTCTGGTCTAACTAGTTTGGGTTTTGGATCGGTAGCTTCGGTCAGTTCCGCCAGTCTAAAGAGACCAAGTGAACTTGATCTTATTAGAATTGGTTTCCCTAACGTACTATCATCTCACCTCTACCCAATACTATGTTGTCAAACTTCAGCTAAGTTTGTTCAGTCCTTAACTAACATAAGTCTAAGCATGGTATATTGCAGAAATTAAATAAACAATCAAACAATTAATTTAAATCAATAATGACAAGTTTATCTAATAATAAAAATGGTTTTCAGTTTGGCTCCCCCTGGACTAAAGCCACGGTGATGGTTAGGCAAGATGTGAATCTTGTTCTTGGGGATCCAATACTGATTTGATCCAGTTGGTTTGTTCAGACATAGTTTAGGTACCCATGCCTGAGTCTTGCCTCTGGACTGATTCAGTACAGCCAAATACGATCTTTGTTAGGATTTGGTTCGGTAGCCAAGTTCAGATCGATTTAGAACTGATTTCTGTTTTCCAAGGATCATGTCAAGACCCTTGGAACCAGATGTAAATCGTTCTAAAGCTGTTCTAAAATCCTTAACCTGAGTTTTCAGGGAGGAGTTCTCCTTTTCAAGTTTTTCAACTTGAGTGGGAGTTCCTTCCTAAACCTTCTCGGTTAAGGGTTTAGAGTCAGCTCCATCTTTCAGGAGTTTTACTTCCTGTCGGAGGGTTTCGACCCGGAGTTTGGCTTTTTCCAAATCACGAGAAAGAAAAGAAATCAATTCAGTTAACTGTAATCTATTAAAACCAGTTACTTTAATTTCTCCGTCTTCTGTGAAGGTCAGCTCGCCGTCTTCTTGTTCTGATTCTGACTCTGTCTCGACTTTGTCTGAGGCGGTCAGAGCTAGGAGGTTGGACTGGGGTGCCTCTTCTTCTTCTTCTAAGGAAGACTCGTCCCAGGTTGCTTGCAGTGCCTTCTTTCTTCTCGGCTTTTTCGTCTCCTTTAGGTTAGGGCACTCTGACTTGTAGTGGCCCTTTTTCTTGCACTCGTAGCAGGTCACATTTGGCTTGTTTGCTGGTTCAGTTGGTTCGTCCTTTCTTCGGCCGGTTTTTCGTTTGTTGGTTCGGTTCTTCAGCTCCTTGTAGTAGCTTCGTGCGAGTCGGACCAGTTTAGTTTGATCTCCTTCTTCATCTTCTGAGTCTGTGTCAGACTGGGGTTCAGGTTCAGTTTTCTTCTTCGTTGTCTTTAGATTTTTACCTGCAATGAAAGCGATACCTTTTTCGACCGAATTGGTGTTAGTCTGTTCGTGCAGTTCTAGTTCAGAAAATAATTCATCTAGTTTTATTTTAGAAAGATCTCTAGAGACCTTGTATGCATCTACCATAGATGCCCACAAGGTGTTTCTAGGAAAGGCGTTTAGAGTATACCTTATTAGGTTACGGTTTTCAACCTTGTGACCTATTGAGTGAAGACCATTCATTACCTCTTGGATCCGTGCGTGGAGCTGGGCTGCTGTTTCGTTGTCGGCCATCTTGATAGTGTAGAGTTTATTCAGTAGCAGATCCCTTTTGCTGATCCTGGTGTCCGAGGTCCCTTCGTGCAGCTCGATCAGTTTTGTCCATAGCTCTTTTGCACTGTTGAAGGGGCCCACTCGGTTCAGTTCTTCCTTTGTCAGCCCGCATTGTAGGGTTTGCGTCGCTTTTGCGTCGGCTTCTATCTTGCGCTTTAGAGTGTTGTCCCACTCCGAGTAGCTTTGTGGAAGTCCTTCTGCATTTCGGGGGATCTCCAGACCGGACTGGATAATGATCCACATGTCCACCTGAGTTTTCAGGTGGACCTCCATGCGACTTTTCCAGTAGGAAAAGTCTTCTCCACTGAAGAGTGGAGGTCTAGCGGTGCTGAATCCCTCTTGCATAGACATTTGTTCTGTAAAAGGAAATTTTACCAAAAAAAAAGTGTCCCAAGACTTGGTCTTGGATTAGCAGTGCGGGATAAAGATAATTAAAAAGATTAATTAAATTCAAAAAGAAAAGAAATAAAATCCAAAAAAAACTATTTCAAACTGGTGGTTGCACCAAATTTGAATTCCCCGCTCTGATACCACTTGTTGGATCGAGAAGCCCGATAGAGGGGGGGTGAATATCGGAAAACTTTCGGATTCGTATAAGAATAGGTACGCAGCGGAATTAACGAAAAAACACAGAGACGCAATCGATTTACTTGGTTCGGAGCCTATGTCGACTCCTACTCCAAGGCCCACGGTCGTTGACCGTTTACTTTGGGCAATTCTATATTTGGCGCAAATAAGTTACACAATATGATTTACAAAATCAAGTGCAATAAAATATTAATTAAAGAAATACGCTCTTCTTTTTACCGACGTCCGGAGTAGGTCGACTCTTTCGGGACAGTAGGACGTCGTCAGCTCGAGGTGAAGCGTTTCCGGAGCAAGGCGCGAGCGTAGAAGAACTTTTAGACGTTGGAAGAAGTGATGATCTTGAAGCCTTGGTCGAAGGTCCCTTATATAGGGCCTGGGGGCGCCCGGGATGTCGGGGGCGCCCCCCACGTGGCGTTTGATCCGGTTGTAGCTCGGTCGCCGTCTGATCCCCTTATCCTCGGGATCCGCTTTGACCGGGGCGCCCGCAGCACTCGGGGCGCCCGGATTGACCGGGTCAAACTCTATCCTTTGGCTTTGCTTGGCTTCGAGGGGTTCGGGTTCGATGTATGCGCATGGGGGCGCCCGCAGCGCAGGGGGCGCCCGGGAGCAGCGGGGCGCCCGGAAGCACGGGGGCGCCCGCAGCTTGTACTGTCGAAGCGCACTTTTTGATTGTGTGTTTGGTGTTCACCTTGGGGGCGCCCGGGACACTCCGGGCGCCCTGGTCAGCAGTTGCCTCACTCCTTTGAGGCACTCTGAGCTGCAGACTCACGTTCCTTCGGTCCTGCATCTAGGGTTAGTCCAAAACATAATAACATAATAAATTATTAGATTTATACAGCCTTAGCTGTCTTGGTTCTGACTTTGGTCTCCAAAATAGAGCCCTAGGTCGAACCGACGCCTACTGTTCCCTCGACGGGGAACGCGTCCTCACCTACTCCTCTCGGGAGAATTTACCTGATGCCAACCGTTCCTTTGGTTGGACTTTTGCCTGACGGTCCTTTGTCAGGTTTTTGTAAACTGGCAGTCCTTCGCCAGTTGCCTAGCAGTCCTTTGCTAGGGCTTCGGTCCCAGACTGTCCTTCGCCTGGAGCCTAGCAGTCCTTCGCTATGACTTTCTTTCCTGGCATTCCTTTGCCAGTGCCTAGCAGTCCTTCGCTAGGGCTTTTCCTGCACACTTGATTAACTTATTAGAAATAAGAAAGACTTAACTTTTGACCTATGTTGCCATTATCAAAACACAGGTTTGACTTAGGTGCATTCTGCACCAACACTTAAGTCCCAGCTCACCAATCACTAGGTCACCACCTCACTGCAGCCTCCAGCTGCTCACCTGCCAACGCCAGCTACCACTGAGCTCTCCCTGGACTCCCTGAGCTTCCCTCAGCCAAGCTCCAGCCGTTGCAACCTGAGATGGCAAATGGGCAAACCTGCTCCAAGGAAAGGCCTTCATTGACTCTCCTTGAGTGTTTGAATCCATCCCTGTCACCTGCACACTCAATCAGAGGTTTAGCAAATGAAATCAAACTTATATCAGAAATAGCAGAGAAGATCAAAGTGACATCAGTAGCGTATCAGTGAAAGCAGGCGCGATCAGAGCGTCTGACAACGCGTTTGAATTAAAGTGATCGGTCATCGGACCGATCAGGACTATCCCAGACCGATCAGGCTCCAACCTGATCGGTCCCCAGTGAGAAACTTGGGATCGCAAGCTCGTATGATCGGTCACCCTGACCGGTCACCAAACCGAACCGGAAATCAGCTTGCCACAATCCCGCCCGGAATCCACTGGCTGATCGGTCACCAGACCGATCAGGCTGATCCCAGACCGATCAGGCTCCAGCTTGATCGGTCAGGGTGAGAAACCTCGCGACAGTTGATCGTTCAGTCTGATCGGTCACGGTTTCTCCCTGATCGGTCACCAGACCGATCAGGAGCCGATCAGTAGGTTTGCCAAAGACCTACTGGATGCTCCCTGATCGGTCACCGGACCGATCAGGAGCAGAGCAGCAGGGGAACTCAACCCACTTGTGGGCTCCCTGATCGGTCACCAGACCGATCAGAAGTTGTGCAGTGAGTGAAACGCATACTCCCTGATCGGTCACCAGACCGATCAGTCATCGTTGGATCGGTCACCAGAACGATCCACGAAGGAGTACCGTGCCAACCTCCCTGATCGGTCACCAGACCGATCCAGGGGCTCCAACCTTGCCCTCCAAGCTAGAGTTTCATCCAACCTAGCCCTCCAAGCTAGGACCTGACCCTCCAAGCCAGGATTTCATCAACCTAGCCCTCCAAGCTAGGACCTAGCCCTCCAAGCCGGGATTTCATCAACCTAGCCCTCCAAGCTAGGACTTTTCACCTAACCCTCCAAGTTGGGACTTTTCACCTAACCCTCCAAGTTAGGACTTTTCACCTAGCCCTCCAAGCTAGGATTTTTCACCCAACCTTCCAAGTTAGGACTTTTCCACACCTAGCCCTCCAAGCTAGGATTTTTCACACCTAACCCTCCAAGTTAGGACTTTTCCACACCTAGCCCTCCAAGCTAGGACTTTTCACACCTAACCCTCCAGGTTAGGACTTTTCCACACCTAGCCCTCCAAGCTAGGATTTTTCACACCTAACCCTCCAGGTTAGGACTTTTCCACACCTAGCCCTCCAAGCTAGGATTTTCCACACTTAACCCTCCAGGTTAGGATTTCCTCACACCTAACCCTCCAAGTTAGGATTTCATCAAACTTAGTCCCACTAGGTATGCCTAGTCCATGATCAGGACTTAAACCCAATCATAATTATAATCATCAACCTAAACTAAAATCGATGTCAACACCAAAACAACAATCAGGGTCAGACTGCATCAACACTTGGGGCCTTTGTTAGCCATCTCATGTAGCTCCATTTCACAAAATAAATCATCTAGTTTTACAATTGATAAATCCTTAGATACCTTGTAGGCATCCACCATGGATGACCACAAAGCATTCCTTGGAAAAACTTTTAACACATACCTTATAAGGTCGCGGTTCTCGACCTTTTCGTCAATAGAATGAAGACCGTTGAGGACTTCCTTGAATCTACTATGAAGTTCACTCACCGTTTCACTCTCCTTCATGGAGAGGTTTTGGAGTTAGTTGAGGAACAAGTCCCTCTTGGCAATTCTTGAATCTCGAGTTCCCTCATGGAGTTCAATGAGTTTATTTCACAAATCCTTTGCACTTGTAAAGGGACCAACCTTGATGAGTTGATCTTTGTTCATTCCACATTGTAAAGTCACCACCGCCTTCGCATCGGCTTCACTTTTCCGGGTTTGCTTAGTCGACCAACGCCAAGATTCCAATTCTTTTCCTTCATCATCCTTTGGAGGGGAAAAACCCTCCTTCACAGCGAACTATGTTGATGTCCATCTTGAGATAGTACTCCATCTTCGATCTCCAATATTGAAAGTCTGATCCATCGAAGAAGGGAGGTCGGGTAGTGCTAAATCCTTCTCTCAAAGCCATTGTCGTTGACTCTCGGATGTTAAGCCGCTTGAACAAAGCCCCAAGCTCTGATACCACTTGTTGGAACTTGGATGGCTAGAGAGGGGGGGTGAATGTAGCCAGACACTTGAAACTTAGTAGTTTTTGATTTTCTCTGCACTTCAGAGGTTAGACAGCGGAAGCAAAACAAGTGCAGAAACTATATTCAGAAACTAAGTAACAAGCAAAACTCTAACGCAAGGATATACAAGGTTCGGGGATAACTTGCCCCTACTCCTTGGCGTGCCCGTAAGGTAGGCGATCCCTTGATCGTCGGCAGATCAAGCCCCAGAAATCCGGATATCAAATCCTCCTTCTCGGTGGAGAAACCTCTCAACACAAATGGTCTCAAATGTATCAGAAATTAAGCATAGAGACAACAAGGAAGATCTTACAGATCGCTAGCAAAACACAAGGATGAGAAATGTGAGAGCAGATCACCGAGCACAGCACAGCGCCACCAACGCAAGAGCTCCTAGCTCTTCGTTTGCTTGCTTATCCACTCGCGACTCCCTCCACAGACACAAGATTACAGCTTTGCAAGAGATCGCTTCAAGTGATTCACAGTAGTGCACAACAGATGATTCAGCAAAGCTTTCGATGTCGAGAACTCTTGAGCTCCTTCTCCACTCCATGGCTTATCCTGCTTCCATCGCTAGGTCACACGCTCCTCTGCAGCAGCTCCCAGCTGCTCACCTGCAACAACCAGCTACCCCTGACCTCCTCTGGACTCACTGAATCCCCTCCAGTCGAGCCCCAGGTCATCAGCTCCTCAGCGGTTGCAACTCACGCCAGAGAACGTTACAACCTGCGGAAGCAAACAGCCAAACCTACTGTAGCTAAAGCCTTTGTTTGACTTCCCTTGGATGATCCCTGAGTCACCTGCACACTTAGCAGCTCATTAGGGCAGCAAATCAACAAAGAATCAAACACTCAGTAGTTAAGAGCAGAGAAAGCAGACGTGATCAGACGTGATCAGAGTGTCTGACAGCGCGTTTGAATTAAAGTGATCGGTCACCGGACAGATCCAGGGATTGTGGATCGGTCACCGGACCGATCCACAGCTTTGCTGGGATTCCCAGCTTTCGCAGCCACAAGGGCCTGATCGGTCAGCAGATCGATCAGGGAGCTCTCCGACCGATCAGGCTCCAGCCTGATCGGTTATAAGGAGAACTCCACGACAATTGATCATTCACCAGAACGATCTGAATAGTATCTCTGATCGGTCACCAGACCGATCAGGAGCCAAGCAGTAAGTGAACTGTATGCTCCCTGATCGGTCACTAGACCGATCAAGAGCCAAGCAGTAAGATTCCCAAACTCACTGTATGCTCCCTGATCGGTCACCAGACCGATCAGGAGTCGATCAGTAGCCCAACAAGGTCACTGTGTGCTCCCTGATCGGTCACCAGACCGATCAGTCATCGCTGGATCGGTCACCAGACCGATCCACGAGGAAACATCGTGCCAACTTCCCTGATCGGTCACCAAATCGATCCAGGCAAGGTCAAATCTCTTCTAAGTCACGAGAACAAGCCTCCAGCCCTTCTTTGACTCGTGCTTAGTCTCTCGGACCAAGACTTCATGCCCAGTCTCACTCACCGAGACTTCAACCTAGCCCTCCAAGCTAGGACCTGGCCCTCCAAGCCAGGGTTTCATCACCTAACCCTCCGAGTTAGGAATTTTCACACCTAGCCCTCCAAGCTAGGACTTTTCCACACCTAACCCTCCAGGTTAGGAATTTTCACACCTAGCCTTCCAAGCTAGGACTTTTCCACACCTAACCCTCCATGTTAGGAATTTTCACACCTAGCCCTCCAGGCTAGGACTTTCTCACACCTAACCCTCCATGTTAGGATTTCATCCACCTAGCTTCTCAATCTAGGACCTGACCCTCCAAGTCAGACTTTCATCAAACCTAGTCCCACTAGGTATGCCTAGTCCACGACTAGGACTTAATCCCAATCATCTTATCAACCTAAACTAAAATCGGTGTCAACACCAAAACAACAATCAGGGTCAGACTGCATCAACAACTTACACAAAAAGGGGGAGCTCTAGCAAACAACGACAGGAGACACGATTTCTAATAGTCAGCGGTGCAAGAAGACAGAAGGCCGCTTTTACCTTCCCTTTTTATAGAGAAGGAGCAGCTCTCGTGCAAAAGAATAGATGCATGACGCATGGACGGTGAGAACTGTAAATCTCGAGGCATCGTGGTTCATGATAGTCGTCGGTTGGTATGACCCTACTAAGTGTATCAGAGGGAAATCACGTAAAAAAGACCCTGCCACATGACAGTATTCTATTCGCTGGAATGCTCTCTCACCATTAAGATACCTCATTTGCTCTTAATGAGTGATGGACAACTATCATTACCGGGTCTTGAAACTCGCAAGGACTCTTGGATTAACTCAAAGGACCGCCTTGGGTCAAGTGACGAATATTTTAATTCCTAGGACCCGACAAGTCGTTAAGAAAGAAGGAATGATATATAGGTCCCGCAGATATTGCACTTCCCCTCATCGTGCCACCAACCTAATCAGTCAACCACACTTCCTTCGATTAGACTTGAAGGGAGGACTTGTGATAGGGATAAGCAACCAGGGGTGACACGTGGTACGGGAAAGCTACGTGGCAGGGCCCACCAAACTAGTTCTCCGAGGTCAGACTGGGAATCGGGCTCCCGAGGCTATCTCGGGAGAACGGAAGAGGTGCCCCGAGGTCAGACCGGGAACGGGCTCTCGAGACTATCTTAGGAAAATGAAAAAAGGCTTTGAGGTCAACTCGAGAGATAAGACTCCGAGACTGACTCAGGAGAGTGGAGCCCAAAGATCAGCGTAGGGATAAGAAAGTCCGACTTCAAGTACCGTCTCGTCCCTCTAGAATAGGAAAGTCATCAGGTAATTATTGTTGGCAACGCATGGTGATTAGGGTCTTAATAGCCACAGTGGTCGTTACCAAGAAGAGGGCAGCTGACGAGTAACCGATGATTAAGGAACGTGGAGGAGAAGGTGCGGACATGTGGGAGGAAGGCGTCAGGTATATAAGATGTCTCGACACTCAGGTAAAGGGGGTAAACTTTCTAGAATTATAGTACTTTGATTCTTCGTTATGAGAAAGTGTTCTGACTTGAGCGTCGGAGAGGACTCCACCGGAAACTTCTTCCGGTGCATCCCCTTTACGCTCGTGTTAATCTAGCAGGCGTCAACATCTTCTCCCCGTCATTATCATCATAGGCTGCACTTTGATGATTTATCATCCCCATCGTTCATTTCGGGAACAATATATATAATAAATGTTAGCCATTTTTCATTCTCATTTTTATTATTTTTCTAAATATCCATATATGTCATGTCTGTTAGAAGTAATATATATATATATATATATATATATATATATATGTGTGTGTGTGTGTGTGTGTGTGTGTGTGTGTCTTCTATTGCCTTTATCTATTTTAATCAAATTTATTATTTAAAGAAAATTTAAATTTAAAAAAAAATCTTAATGGTAAGTATTGTATTTCGAGAGTTTATCAAAATGCGCGTCCAAAGTTTAAAATCGACTAAAAGCATTTCAAATTTTAAATTATCAAAAGGCGCACCTTTCTCCTTTTACCAAAATTTACATTTTCTTTTTCTCTCTTCTCTTTTCTCTCTCCTATGCATACAATCTCTCTTCTCTTTTTTTTTATTCTCTTTCTTCTTTTTTCTCTCTTTTTCATGTATACACAACTTAATTACATTACATATATTTCTCCGGAGAATCTAAACTGGCACTCCACGGGTTGGTTTGATTCGGATTAGGCCTAACGTGGACTTGATTTTCCAAAGACCAAAATTACATTTCTAATTGATTCTTTTAATAACATTTTAACACCAAGAAGAAGTCACAATAAGTAGTAGAGAGCGTCATTAGATTTTTTGCAACCTCAGAATTATAACAGGACTTGAAATGAGTTTAATCGTACCTATTTAGGTCCATCAATGGGACTTAAATATATTTTATTGAACCTATTTCATGTCCTATGTATTTTTGAAGTTGTAAGAAATCTAATAGTGTTCTCCAATGTGTATTTTTATTTCTTCGAAAGTGTTAATATGTTATTAAAAGAATTAGCTAATGTTGGCCTTGATATGAACATAACATGCCCATGATTTTTTCAATAACATTTTAATATATTTGGAGAAGCTGAAATAAACGATGGAGAGAATTGTTGGACTTCTTACAATCTCCTAAATTTACAGGATCTAAAATGAATCCAATCAAATCTATCTAAGTCTATCAGTGAATTTTGATCAAAATCTATTGAGGTTAAAGTCCACTGATTGACATAGACTTGTCTGATTAGATCTATTTCATGTCTTGTAAATTTCTAAGGCTTTAAGAAGTCGAACGTTGTCCTTTATTATTTATTTCAACTTTTTCAAAAGTATTAAAATATTATTAGAAAAATAAACTCGAACATCATCCTGCTCTCCATGGAAATCAAGTCCAACTAAGTCTGAATCATATCAGGTTCCTAATTCAGATCATTCAAAAAAAATATATATTATGTTGATTTTTAAAATTTAATATTATACTAATTATGTATCATATCAGGTTCCTACTAGTGCTGATTAAGATCATTCAAAAAATATATATATAATTAAATATTATGTTGATTTTTAAAATTTAATATTATACTAATTATGTATGCAACACCATATGTATGTATGTATACATACATATTTAAAAGAAAGAAAAGAAATAAGAGGAAGAGGAGCAGGAAAAAAAATAATTAACGTGGTCAGTATCGAAAAAGTTCCATAGAGATGAGAATGTAAAGAGAAAAATAAAATAAAATAATCAGATGGAATAAAAAAGGTAAAACGAGCAAAACAGAAAGTATCTTTTGAATTTTTAGAAGTTTAGGACGTTTTTGATTCATGCCGAATTTGGGTGCGCCTTGGTAAATTTCCGATTGTATTCCCATGCCTTCTTCCAACGGTTTCTCTCAGTTTTTCACCCTCATTGTTTACCGTCTTTGTAACTGGACCAACGTAGTGGGGTCTGTTCCTAGCGCCTGGCAGCACCGGCTGAGGGGTTCCCGTGGGAAACGGCCATCACAGAGGAATCAAAGACGTAGTTGAATGACGCGTGGCGATCTCCGATTGCTTCTGCTACTCGGCCCCACTCAGTTTTTAAATTAAAATAAGACGGTGGTCAACACTAGCGTGCCCTCTCCCCACGACCACGACCCGAAGCGCCAGAGTAGCTGGGGCATCGGCGGCTAAAAAAATAAAAAGTATATAAAGGCCATATCACCTACCTCGAGCTCCGGCGATCGATCTATTTGGATTGGGCATCCCGGCGATGGCGAAGCAGCTCTGTGCTCCCTCTTCATCCTTCGGCCTCTTCCCCGCCGACTCCCAGCGAGCGGCGCTGCCTTACGCCGCGGCTTCCAACCTTCCCTCCCCTCTCATCCGCCGCTCCTTCCCCTCCCTCCGATCCTCTCCCTTTCTCCGTTCTGCTCCTTCCCCACTTCGCTTTCAGGTATGCTCTCTTACTTCTGAGCTCCGATCGTAAGGAATAGGAACCGTGTTTTGTTTTCCGAGTTTTGTGCCGTCGATCTGATGTGTTTTCCAGAGGTCGGCGATCAACTCACACAGGGGTACGTCGGTCGTTTGCGCGGCTTCGTATCCGGATCAACTGAGAGCCGCTAGGGAGGACATTAAGGAGCTTCTCAAAACAACCTTTTGTCATCCTATTCTGGTATTCTAGTTCGTTATATTGTAGTACCCTGTATTGTTTGTTAGATCTGGTTTCCAAGTTTTTTGCGATGTGTTTTGAAGATAAGTGCTACACGCCTAAGTATAAAATTAAAACATGATCATACCATTAAGTTCCGTGAATTGGGTAGCAATTTCTGAAGTCAAAGTGAGGTTGGAATCCAGGAAGTGGATCCTTGAGATAGTTCACTGAGCAAACAGAGACATCTGAGGACAAGACGGAATCCATATGTCAGATGGCAAATAGAATATCTCGATTCTCTACGTTACTGTCTTAGAGGTTAGGAGTGGCAATTTGTTGTATCATGTTAATATAGTTAAGTTATATGACAAAGTTATTAATGTTTTTTAAAATAATTTATATCCACGACCAAGTTATTTCATATAAATCGTTTATACATTTGGATTGTGTCATGTCATTTTGGGTTGTCTTTGTTAATCGTGTTTTGAGTTGAGTTGGATTGTATTATCAGGTCATATCTAAGACTACTAGCTCTAACTGTTCTTTTGGTGTCTTGAGAATGATGGCCCATCTGTATAAACTGGAGCAAAGAGTAGGCTTTGGTTCAAACTTTTGTCATTATAAAATGCAGTCAGGCAGAAAAGAAAGTTACCATGGCACGGAGTATTGGATTCTAGAAGCACAACTTTCAGTAATCAACAGTCCCATTAGAATTTATCTAATCTAGTTGTAATTAAAGATTCATATTTTCTTCTTTCACCTCCATTTGTTTTGATGGTTGCTTTATGTTGTGAAAATATGAAAGAAGTCTTGGTCCTATGAAATATGATAGATGTGTGAACAATTTCTCTTATTATTAAAATTTTCATCAACAATACTAATACGGTTGCTTTTCCATCTAATTTACAATTTTTAAGGTAATATAGTGTGTGTTTCTGTAGGCAAATGCATTTGAAATCTTTAGAAAGAGTGAAAATGTAACAATATGTGCTAGCCTGAAAATGTAACAACAAATTACTACATGAAAAGTGTGTATTAATTAAAAAAAAATTACCCCAATATTTAAGAATTTGTCACTAGAAATTTTGATGACAATAATTTTATTATTAGATTTGTTGGTCTACCTCCTGTGGATAAAAC
This sequence comes from Boesenbergia rotunda, assembly GCA_024364735.1. NCBI lineage: Eukaryota > Viridiplantae > Streptophyta > Magnoliopsida > Zingiberales > Zingiberaceae > Boesenbergia > Boesenbergia rotunda. Next base: position 373,108 of record JAGFNQ010003437.1, on the reverse strand, counting down.
TATTAATGATAGTTTTAATTTGATTCATTATTGAATGTGACATTAGTCACTTTTCTATCATTAATAACAATCTATTTTATAGTATATTCACCAAATGATCACTAAATGATATAATAGTGTCACCATTTTATGATAATTTTTTTCATGATGCAAATAATCACTTTTCACTGGCTTGTTACTGAAAATAATTTTAGTGACAATGTTTTTAATATTATCTGTGGTTAGAACCTCATACGTCAATGGTGCATTGTTCTTTATTATGGTAGATGCATTAGGCTGAATCAAGGTACAATGCCATGATTTTATGGCCTACAGGTACGTCTAGGATGGCATGATGCTGGCACATATGACAAGAACATTGAGGAGTGGCCAAAATGTGGGGGAGCTAATGGTAGCTTGCGGTTTGAAATAGAGTTGAAGCATTCTGCCAATGCTGGTACTGAAGTTATTAAACAAAAATTCTAAATCTTTGTTGAATATGATGGTTACTGAGTACTGACTTGGTACTGCAGGTCTTGTAAATGCTCTAAAGCTTCTTCAGCCTATCAAGGAAAAGTATCTAGGCATTACATTTGCAGATTTGTTTCAATTAGCCAGTGCTACAGCTGTTGAGGTTGGTCTTTTTTATTTTCTGACTTAGTTGCTCAAAATCTTAGAATTCTTTTGCAACCAACTTGTGTTGTATACTTTTTGCTGGAGAACTATTAGAACTAATATTGATTGACTCTTTGATTCTCAGGAGTCTGGTGGTCCTCATATCCCTATGAAGTATGGAAGGGTTGATGTCTCTGGACCTGAACAATGCCCTGACGAAGGAAGACTTCCTGGTTAGAGACCCATGCAAACTTGCTGATAGCAAGCAACTTATTTCTCAATTGATCTTTGCATATAATACTCACCATGACAGATTTTGAGTGAAATATTATCTTCTTTTTGTGTGTTGAAATGTGTTTTATTTTGTTCATATGCACAAAAGTAGTTATCACTCTCTAGTTTGAATTACTTTGGTTGCAATTCCTCTCGTCTGAGTTTGATTATGTTAATCTATTGTATTTTCTCCTCTGAGTTACCATTCACATTTAATAAATTTATGTGTCAAAAAATAATACTAAAGAATTGTTTTACATCTCTTTTTATCTTTTAAATTTTATGTTCTACAACACAACAAAAGAGAGAGAAAATATTCTTAAACAAATATTTTGAAATGTTTCATTTTTATCCATGCAATATATGACATTATTCTCTGAGTTTGCTTATGATAAAACATCTATATAATTGAACTCTTGAACATTCGATGTTTTGAAGTGTTTATAAGTCTTTATATATGCAATATTTGGCATTATCAATAGAGATTTGTAGGGAATGATTATAATTGGAATTGATTTGTAAAAATCTCAAACTCATATTGAAATGATCCAGGTATGGGTGGGATACAAAATAACAAGAACGTTAGCTTGTTTAAAATGATATTGATGTTTTCTTCAATGAATTCTGAAAAATGGGCATTCGCCTACACCAGTTAGAGTTAGAGTTTTATTACCAATCTTATAGTTGATGTTTAGATGTACTAGGTTTCGAGGTGGTTTGGTTTGGTTGGCCTTGGTGATTAAATGAGGCTTTGATGACCAAATGAGAAACTAGTTCACTCAAGTTGTCAACACACTTGACAAAAGGATTGAGACTAAAGTGATGTGGTTCGATTGCCACACAACACATAGAATCAATAGTAGGTACAGAACTAGTGATAGCACTCAGCAGTTGAATGAAACCAACTAGGGAGCTTAGAAAGCTTAGACATGTATTAGAGACATTACTTTTGTCTTGATATGTTACTTGGCTGCTTAAAGTTAATGGTGGTATGGCCTCACTGCTTCCTCTTTAGAGCTTGTGGCCAAAACCATACTTTGGTGTACAGGTAGGGATACAACATTGCGATCCTTTGACAAGAGCATTTAATGCAACAAGGTGGATCATATTAAATAAGAGGGTAGTTCTATGAGAGTAGGACAGAATTTTTATTGAAGCCCTAACCATTGAGGGTTGTTCATGATTTGTGAATGACACGTTCATTGTTCATCCTCTGCTTCACTAGGTTTTATATTGGTAGCAAGTAGCAACTCAGTGAGCCCCTCCTAGCACCAATGTTAATGGTTTAGTTTGTGTGTTTTGGTTTATTTGGTCTTAGTAATTGGATGAGAAAGCAGTTCAGTTGAGTAGCAAATCAATTGATAGGATTGCATTTGAGAGGATGTGATCCAACTCCCTCTTTACCCACAAAATCAATTATGGGTGAGGGCCTAATGATGGCATTCTATAGCTCATGTCAACCATGTAGGGAGGTAAGGAATCTTAGTCATGTGTATTAGAGACATTAACTCAGACTGGCATTTTGCTTGCTTTTTCATATGATCTGATGGTTTGGCTCCCTCTTCGGATGGCTGGCATAGCAAGTCTCATGGCACAACACATGTGAACAAACACCACTTCGTCCTTGTTTAGCCATGGCATTTGATGCAACTCAATAGATCACACTAAATGTGAGGTTGTCCATATTTAATGTGTTCTATACCAGGAAACCTCTCTCCTTAGTGGATGCCCACTAGTCATGGATGTTGTTGGTCAAAGTGCCTCTTGGCTCTTGCCCACGAAGGTTCCATTAGCCAATGCCCCTAGAAGGAGCAGATTGCTTTGCCGTTGAAAGGGGAGGAGAGTTGAGAGTGTTGTAGGTCCAACCAGGAGTTGGCTCCTCTAAGCTGAGGTCACTTGGAGTGAGATCATTAGTTTTCTTTTAGCGCAATCATTATGCATAAATTGATAATGACATATTTGATCATTCATAGGTGCTTTCAAATGAGACTGACATGCCTCCTTGTCTGTGAAAATTTGTATTACAATCCTTCTATGTCCCTGTTGGATATTTGTTTTATTATCTATTCCACATCTTTTTTTTTTTAATCAGATGCTGGTCCTCCTTCACCTGCGGATCATTTACGGAGTGTATTCTACAGAATGGGCTTGGATGATAAGGTTTTATCATAATGTTTTCAACTAAATATGATTTCATAGTTAATATAACTTTGCCTAAAATCCTCTGTTTCCTTGATTTAGGAGATTGTTGCCTTGTCCGGTGCACATACGCTTGGTCGATCCAGACCAGAACGCAGTGGTTGGGGAAAAGCAGAAACTAAGTATACAGTAAGTCATCTGTCTGTTTTATATCATTAAACCATATAAATAAAACATTAAAAATTTCTAGACTAGAATACCCTTTCTTTTCCAACTCCAACCCAAATTAAACTATATATAAGGCTAATAAATGTTGAGAATTTGCGCATTTTCTCAATTCAAATCACGTTATGATACCTAATAAAAATATATTATCTTGCATAAGCAAGTTGCCTTTTGCCTGTTTTTTTAACTAATCAAGAAAAAAGGGGAAAAAAAAAGAAGCTGTGTTGAATCTAGTCTTCATAGCATCCTGATATCAACCAATTGGCTATTTTTGTCTAGGCAGTTCAAAAAATTGCAAACTTAGTCAAAAAAATTTTATACTAAATCGTGTAACTTTGTGTTATGAAACTCTTATTTTTGCGAATTTAAGATTGTATGAGGAAATTTTAAAATGTCAGGTACATTTTGTTGTGTTCTTTTTATTACCAAAGGCCTGACTCTCTAGGTTAAGCTTGTAGGCTATCTTGTTCTTTTGGAAAAGTAATTAATTTGCAAGAAAACATGCATTGTAATTGCTTCAAGCTGTAGTTTAATCGACCCATTCTTTTTTACATAAAAAATGGTATATTCTCTTTTCTTTTTTTTTTTTTTTGCTGAGTTTAATTTATGTGATTGTAACTGTTCTTGGTATCTTATGTCTTTATCTGAAAAAAAAAAAACTGAATTTGTTCTGTTCTCTTTTTTTTTATTACTTTTTTAAACTTGGATATATAGTAAAATAAAAAAAAGGCTTAGTTAGCAATGAAAAAATAAGATAAAATTTATTTAAATATAGATTATAATATAGTAGTGGATAGGGTCAAATGACATAAAAGGATTCATATAACTGATCCCATCTAGTGGGATAAAATGTAGTTGTTGTTGGAACTTGGAAGATGATCTCAGATGTCCATTTTTTTGCACAATTTTCAGAATTTTTCTTAAACACTCCAGCTTTATTTCTTGCCTTGCTATGTGATATATATAGTGTCAACTGGACTTCCTATGCAGCTGCTGGGTAATATTGCCAAGACACTAATTTTACAAATTTGAAAATGCTCAATTTGCTGGTTTAATTTTGTTTAAAAATTGATGGATCTTTTAGGCACAATGTACTTGTCTCAACTTGTGTATCGATAGTGCATTTTTTTCTGTAATTGTCTTCATATTTTTTACATAAACATTTCTTTCCCGTTCTAGCTCTCTTCTACAAGTATCACGATCTTTCTGTTCGCTCTAACTTGTGACTGAAAACATAACATTTTCTTTCCATTACCATACGTGGTGTGACATCTTCGTGTTGAGATCATGTAGATATATAGTAAATGTGATTTTTTTTTGTTGGTTTCAATTATGGTATCTTGCGTTGCTTATAGAAAGCTGGACCTGGTGCACCTGGTGGACAATCATGGACAGTACTGTGGTTAAAATTCGACAATAGTTACTTCAAAGTAAGTTCATTTTCTATTCCTTCTTAGTAGCTATAAGATATTTAACAGAGTTTTGCCTGGAAAATCCTTATAGGACATCAAAAATCGAAAAAATGAAGATCTGTTGGTCCTACCCACAGATGCTGTTCTATTTGAAGACCCAGAGTTTAAGGTAAACAAATTAAGATGTTTTTCCCACTCTAAAACGATCCAGAACAACCCAACCTTATACACTCTATCACAGGTCTACGCTGAGAAATATGCAGAGGACCAAGATGTTTTTTTCAAAGATTATGCTGCAGCCCATGCAAAACTGAGCAACTTAGGTGCCAAATTTGACCCTCCAGAGGTAACATTTTGTCCTATTAAACGTTTTCATCTAAATACGCACTTGTCGCCATAAAATGTCATATTACATGTGCCCTAAATCCATAATTTATGTTATTTTCATTATCTCCATCAATTTAAAATAAGATCAGTCGTAACAGATGATTATGTTTGTTTTAAGTTAGTTGTGCACCTAGAATATTGTTATCCTTGACAAACCCACGTCACCTAAAGTACCAAAGAAATATAAAAAATCAAACGAAGTATGGTAATCCATCAAAGTTACAGGATAATTTAATGTGAAATTCAATGATCAACTAAATTAAGATTAAAGGTGGTAATTATGCAAAGTGAATGTAGATGTATATACATGTATATCGCATTTGCAATAAATAAACTTTCATTTCAGGGGATCATAATTGGCGATGACTCAAATGTAGCACCAGAGCATTTTGCTGCAGCGGAGCATACTACTAGTGAATAATAGGCGCCAAAATTCATAAAGAAACAGTTTGTAGTCGTGTACTACTGTTGGAAGAAATAAGTTGCAATCGATCACCAACTTAATTATGAGTTTCCGAAACGTTGGCGTAGCATAATTTAAATGAGTGGGAGAGGAAGAATGTACTGGAGTCTTTAATTGCTGAGAGATAAAATTCTAGAGTATTCAATTGCTCATGCACATCACTTTTTTTTGAAATTTATTTACTGCAGCTCTGTGTTTAATATTCTCTGCGCACGCCAGGATAATCTTCATTGATAGCTCCAGCCTCAGGCTAACAATGAAAAATCCGTTGAAGGGAAAAAATGTCGTTTTAAAAAAACATGATTCAATCTTATAATTATTTAGAATCATTTTAAAAATGTTTTCATCATGTTTTGGACATATTATTAAAAATTCAATTGAAAGATAATGATATGCAAATTTATCAAAACTCAACTGAATCCTAAAATGAAAATGTTGATGTACAAATTATCAGAAAGGTAATTATCTTTAAAAATAATAAAATGCAAATAAAAAAGTAATAGAAAATTAATTTTTAACCGATATTTAATATAAATCAGATACTTATTATTATTCTCAGACATTTAGGCTAAGCGATAACAATTTTTTTTTTTTGACAGTAAAAAAAGATAGTAATTATTAGTCAATTTATGCTAATTTTTTTTTACAGTAAAATTTGATTAAGTATTAAAATATATTATATAATTCTTAAAATATCCTAAATAAACATAAAATACATTTTTTTGAATTTTTTTAAACTCAACTAAATTTTAATTTCGATCAAAACTTGAATGAATATCAAAATACATTGTATAATTCTTTAGAATTATAGTGTATTTATAAATTGTATTAATTTTTTCTCAAAAAGAATTATGCACTCAACTAATTATATAACTACCAAATTATTATATGAAACAAAAATCCTAGCCGAGTAATTACCAACTTCAGAAATCTTTTTAGGGGAATTGCCAAACAACCATTAATAACTCCAGGAAACATAAAAAAGGAATCCAGCATCGTCGCTAATGATTTCCGATTCATAAACCCCGTGACGAATGTCAAGTACAAAGATGAAACAGATTTCATAGATAAAAGATTGAATGGCATGTAGGAAAAACCAGATTGAAACATTCAAACACGTTGCAACTAGAACTAATACGCAAGGTGATAGGTTGGCTTTCCAGTTCCGATCAAACCTTCTTGAAAAGACATTATAGATTACAAGCAATTGTTGAAAAATAACTCTACTTAGAAGTGGATGGAATGGTACCAGAATTAGGGCTGCCAGCTGTGGGTACACTTGTAGCGATGTTTACGGGATGGCCCTTCTTTTACATAATTACACTGATATAGGTAAAGATGTGTCAGCTGTAGTTTCAATATTATACTCGTAAGCTAAAAAAACATAAAGAAAAAAATAGACGCTAGCACATCCTTCTTCATGTAGTTAACATTCCAGAACTCGGCATGAAGTTCCACTATTTCAAAATTTGGATAGTATATGCTATCTGTCTTTCTGGAGAGCATGTATCTAGTCACATTTAATGTTTCTGTAGATTCTTCGCACAAACAAAGTGGAGCCAAGATAGCCAACGGCACCTGAAATTTGGAAGTCGTTAATAGAATTTAATGCTGTGAAAATAGATTTGATGATCCTCCTCAGAAACAGAATATAAAACATGGAGTTTACGAAGATTAGAAAATAGGTGGAACTCACCACAAAGTATTCCTAAACCCACACAGAACATTAGAGTATAGCCAAAGTAGAAACTAGTCTGGAAAAAGCCAGACATTTTGGTCTTCATGTAGTAGTAGTATAAGGAGTAAAGGTACACATAGATGGCAGTCGATGCGGCAGAAAAGAAAGAAGTCCATTGCCAGTGATAGTTCTCAGCATTTAACAAGAAATATGTGCCCACTATGGTCACGCAAATGGCAACAATAACAAGGATCAAGAATACTAGCAGCATGAATCCATACACATAATATACCTGTCCAAGCAAGGCAATCAAAATGATTAATCGAAGATTTAGAATTTGGTATGTCTTGACAAGTATCTGAACGGGACAAAATGTCAATTAGAAATTTACATTTCAAACTAAGAATAAAGAGTAGCTTGCCACATGAAACACGTATCAATGCAAGAGCTCACGAAAAGGTTTATTCTACGCAATCTTATTTTGTTTTATAAGAGGTTATTTCTGAGACTCGAACCTATGACCCCCAGAACACACGACAATAACTTTACAGTTGCACCAAGGCTTCCCTTCACATTTCAATCTACGAATACACGAAAATAAATATTGCCTGTGGCAAAATATTACTTGGCATACAAGTGCGGAATATTGCCATTAACCAATAATAATGATTTCAACTGCTAAAACAAGAGGACTTTTAAACATTATTGGGTCAAGTTACAAGGCACATGCATACTTTACCTTATAGTTCCAAAATGATGTGAAAACAAAATACATCTCAATGAAGATACTGCCAAACGGAAGCAATCCTCCCATAAGCGAGATGATAGATGGCGTTAGATACCATTTCTTCTCAGGAATAGGACGTGGGATAGTTTTCACACGGCATGGATTGTTTGGCAAGCCACTCCAGTTTCTGCCAACAACAGTGCCTAAAAGTGCAAGAGGAAATGAAATGAAAGCCCATAGGATGAACACAACCACCATTGTCCCAAATGGAATAGCTGCCAACGATCCATAAAATATAGCAATTGTGTTAAGTATAAAACAAATCCCAAAGCATATGAAGGGAAACAATGATGCCGTGAGAATCATTGCTTTTATCCAGTTTTTACCTGCAAAAAAGAAACAGATGTATTATTCAGAGACAATTATATAGTGAAAGTCTTTTCTCTAAGAGAATTGATTCCATGTGTTTGTGAAAGTCTAGATTTGTTGGTACTATGGTAGTAACTTTTCTCGAAATAAATCCTATTAATAGGCATAAAAATGCATATTCGAAAGAAAAGGAGAGGATCTCAAAGCAAATCGTACCACCATTGCGCGAGTAAAGTCCACCACTAACATAGCCAGAGATGAATGAAGTAAGGGCATAGCACACAATAAATGTAGTTATGATAGCACCTCGCCTAGTTTAAATTCAAAAAAAAACATTTTTGAGTAGGATGAAATAAACACAATTAACATGCAAAAGATTAGAGGAGAAAATAACACAGTAAATATCAAATTAAAACCAGAACTTATATTGAGCAACCATAATCATTCTAGTTTATACTGAATTACTGATCTGCATTGATGAAACACAAAATTTAGAAATATCCATATACCCAATAACCTAGTCCCAATTATTTCAGTCAGAGTATTCACAATGTACATACAATAAGCTATCTAATAGTAATACAGTAAACTATCACAATTCTGGTCAATAAACCAACAGAATCAGCAGAGTCAGGAATAATCAACTTGGAAGTTATAGGTCAAGATAAATAAGAAGGAATGGAATATGGCACTTCATGTATTTCAATACATAGTTGATTGGTAAGCAACAATCCATGTATATTGATCTTAAAAGAAATGTAAACGACCTTGCTTTGCTCTAAAATTCACCACCAAAGAAAAGTATGAATTTGACTAAAAGATGAGAAAAATGTAATGGTCGTAAATTGTCATGTTATCATGTATAATGGAATTATCTACATAACCAGACATGACATACAGAAAGGAAATAAAATCCAAAAAGAAGGCACAAAACAGGCATTTCTCACCAACCTTGAACACTAAAAAACTGTCACCTACAACCATATAATCATACTATCATAAGAGTTAAATCAGATCAATTATCATTATCTTGTAAAATATTAATTGATAAGAATAACTTATGACAATTTTAAGTCAAATGGAATTAAACATATGAAAGAACAAAAAAACTAGTTGAACTTCAAATAACCTCTGGTGAAGTGCTATTTTAAGTATCTCATGGAAATAAAATCACATTCAACCTACTCATTCTCTTTGCACTAACTCCATTTAGCATATAACAAAACAATGAAACGATTCGTACCCAATATATAGTGTCCCAATAATGGCCAGCAAAATAACTAGAAGAACAAGTGTCGCCAACTGGGCACCAATACCAACAAGAGCAGACATAAGAGCCAAATTCTGAGGAGACCGAAAGACATCCCCATGAACTAATTTCCACCCAGATTCTTCACTAACGTCTCTTTCCTGAGAGTGACCAAAAATCAATTCATTGAAAAATCCAAGTTGACTATAGAACGATGACTTTGACCCATCACAATATCGACTATAAGAGTGGCTAAGTTGAAATCTGCATGTCAAACAAACACAGCCTTACCAGACTTTCAAGATCATCATCTTCCCGAGCATATTTTGCATAATCATTTCTGAGAGTTCTCATCAATATCATGGATACGAGGCCAGTGAGGAACATAACCATCATGAAAGAATTGAAGATAGAGAACCAGTGAATCTGTGAAATCCCACAATATTTTGTTATCTCAACTCAAGGAGGGGCCAAATTTTTGGAAAAAAAAAAGATCAATGGTTATCACTAAAAAGGCTTTAATGCAATACATATACTGTCAGATTACTGGAACAATATGGCTTGTATAACATTCTTTTCAATATGATCAGCAGAAAACTTAAGATGTTCTAATATAATGCATTGACGTCCAGAAAAGATCCATTTTGTAAGGTAGTAAAAGAGTATATGATACATAACCAAGCAATAACTGAATTACCTGGTGCTCAAAAAATGGGTAATCTTGAACAATAAAGGTTGCATAACATAGATTTCAAAACCATGATCACCAGGAGACTTAAGATGTTTTCTCTAATATAATACATGGATATAAGGAAAGACACATTGTGAGCTAGTACAAGAATATATGATATATAGACAAGTAAATAACTACATTACCTGGTGCTCGAAAAATGGGTAATCCAAGTAAACCTCAAATCGGCGGGCAAATGTGACATTTGTTGGCTCCCATTTGACTGAATATGTCATGTCAAACTTTTTCCCCGGTTCCAAAAATTTAGGATTTTCTTGAGTGAGATTAACATGAATAATCTGCAACAAAAAAGACAGTGAACAATTGGAACCAAACTTGTCTCTTAGGAAGAAAAACTTTTACTGATCTCTTAGCTGATGGTTGACTTACTTGATTTGTGTTGTGTTGGATGAGAATGTTTTTATGTGTGTACAGGTAATGTTTGTCTTTGTTGTTCTTGTCAGTCTCTCCAACAAAAGCTGAAAGTACAAATTTATATATCAAGGAACATGAAGATTAATGAAAGATAAAACACATATAAAATGCATTAACAATTGACAGGAGCTTACCCCAAAAAGGTAAGTCATCTAGAATGCAGCTCCAAGTGAGAATGAGAGAGGAAATAAATTAAGGATCAGTAACAAAACAAAAAGAAAATAATTCCAGATGAACAAATTACACACAGTAACAAAATAAAACATGGTATCCCATATTTGTCGAAGTACCAGATAGGAGAAATCAACTGGGTCAATACCTATGAAAAATTCAAACCAATAAGAGTTCTCTATAGCATCTGTGAATTTCTTAACTTTTGTGGCATCAAGTTCAATCGTACAAATGGTGCCCTTTTCAATATTTCCTGCACATAAATTATCAAATTGAAGGAATAAATCATTAACTTTGCACCCCATCTCATAGCCTGTATTTCCAGCCCAATCATGAATTGAAAAAAGAGGAAGGGATTGTGTGGAAAAACTACACACTTTCAAACTTGATTGGGATCTGGCTGTCTATTAGTTCATTCCCGCCTAGGACCTCTCCTAGCCCACCCCACTTATGAGCAGGGTTCTCAGATGGATGGCAAAATGGAAGAGTATAATAGTTGTATGTCTCTTGGGGGTTGTTATATGGCCCAACCTTGTTTACCCATAGTGTAACTAGGTCTTCTGCTTGGTACTGCAAATAAATTGGCAGTGCATATGAAAATTGCAATAAAAAGAAAGACTTGTTGAAAGATACTTAAATTAGCAGAAAAAGTGGCAATATATACTTATTGAAAGAATCTCGATAACAATAGCAAAATACTGAAGGAATCTCAATAACAATAACAAAAATAAAATAATCTTGCTTATATCTATGGAATATAAAAACAATATCGACAAAACAAAAAAGTAATCAGTTCTAGAAACAAATTGAAATCAGAGTTGTGTCATCTATGCAATAGAAGCAATTTGTATGACTTATCCACCAGAGCTAGTAATCTCACATAGAATACAATTGAGCTACGGAAGGAATTAATTTCATTTGGTGAATTAAGATCCAGTCCTGGTTTAAAGTAAGAGAAGCAAACACATGCGGAGTTGAAGGTGATCGATAAAGTCAAACTTGCCCCACGAAGTGGATCTTAAACTTTCTGATTAGACAAAACCAGTCTTTCCAAATTCATGAAATCAGATACTATGAACTTGTAAAACCTTCATGGGGTGCCAATTTTTCACCTCGGTCCCATCGCTTGAAACTTCTTCCAGATTGACCCCCATGTAGAAGGCCACCACTGGTATCTGACTGAACTACTATAGCTTGGGGGGAAAACACCATAGATCGCCAAAACGAGGCAAAATCCAAACACAAACAATCAACCCAAAGCCATATCGAGTACTAATCAAGAAGTCTCGGTAAACAATCCAGGTTCAGATCCATGCGTAGACCAAAAGAACAAACAAACCCGAACGGATGCCAAAATACGCGATCACCGCAGAAAAGGCTTTCACATCAAATGATGGTGGATAAAAAAAACATAAACGAAAGATATCGCCAAGCATGCCAGAATTCTGAACCATGATACGGCGGACTGGTAATCCAGCAGTAAGGAAAACGGCGTACCTTATGGTCGGACTCCGAGGCGGAGGCAGTGGCGGCTATCAAAAAGAAGCAGAGAACGAAGGCGGGCGAGGCGAATGGAGCGGGAGGCATCGCCGAAAGCTGGATCTGAGACGGCGGTGGGCACGAAGAAGAAGGGCCGTTTAAAGTCTTTTTAATTTGAGGAAGAGGATTGCTTCTATTAATGAGCGCCGGGTTAGGAAAGCAGCTTATCGGGTCGGGTTCGATCGAGATCGGTGACGTTCTTGAATCAGGTCTAGTCTAGCTTGGTTAACCAGACCCGCATTGAGGTTGGGATCCGCAAAACGGTTTAGGCTGCATTTGATAGGGGATAATTCATCCTGTAATGTAATCAAGATTGCATTACAGGTTGGATTCTTTTGTTTGGAATAACTTTAAAATTGTAATGTAATGAAATCTCGATTACAAAAGAGGTTGATGATTTGTAATCTGGATTACAAAATAAGACCGATGTAATCTGATTACATTATGGCTTGTAAAGTTGTCGGCTGGGCTGCGGCGGTCGCCGGGCAGCCGGCGATCGGCGACCGGTGACCGGCCGGCGACCAACCGACCGACCGGTCGGCTATCGGCCACCGATCGTCGGCGGTCGCCGCCCGGTCGCTCTCGGCCGGTCGGTCGCCCGTCGTCACCAAGTATGGTTATCGTTCATCGGCCGCCAATCTTTGATTACATTACAGGATGTATTACCCTTCACCAAACGCAGCGTATGATTATCAAAGATTATATACAAATCGTTACCAAACATAGTAATGTAATCTTAATTATATTACATTATATTACAAATTTGATTACATTATAGACTCGATTACATTATCCCATACCAAACATAGTCTTAATGTTGTTTACACCTCATGAATACCTCAATTATTCCGGAGATGTTTGGTATATATTCGGTAATAAAAATAGTAATGAATTTTAATTGAGGAGTTTATGAGTTTAATGATAATTTAGTGGAGGTTAAGTTATCAAATCAAATATATCATATTTATATTTTGATTTTAAATATCATAAATGTGAATGTGAATGTAATAGATTTTATTTTTATTTTTGTTTTACTTTGATTTATGTTTAAAAAGATAATGGCGTATAATTTAATAAAACACAAATATTGGTCTATGGACTGTGGGCTCTACTCTTGAGCACGATCCTACCTAACATTTTATAAGTTGACTCGTGAGTCGTGACTTCGGCCACCCACCCTTGCTTTGCTTGCCGAGTAACGGAAAGGCTGGTCGATGACAAAAATGCCCTCCATCGGCTATTCATTCTCTTGGATATGAAAATTGTCATCTCAATATTCACTATGATTTATTTCCTCTGGATATTCATGGGGCAGAAACCAGGGGGCCGTCGGATGACGGTTCTACTTTTTGAATCTTTGATATGAAAATTTTATTAGAAAAAATAAAAACTATTCTTTATTTATTCATATATTTTCATTTTTAAAAATATTTCAATATTATTATAACAGCTTAAAATAAACTATTATAATATATTATTTTAGTTAAATTAATTTAATATTGATTATCTAATTTTTTTGTTAAAGGGTTCAACATTTGGCGCAATCATACTCCACTGCTGAATCACTCTGTAAACGCCGATGCCTTCCTTTTGCTCTCTTGGGTTTGCAAGCTCCTCTTTGATTCTCTCATTTGCTACGGGGATCTTTGAATTGCCCCCTTTAAAGTAGGGATGTCAATTCAGATGGATCGAATCGGATCGGTTTTGGATCGAATTAGGAAAAAAAAATTTTAACTCCCGATCCGAACTTGATTTCAACCCAAAACTTCCAAACTCAAACCTGACCAACCTGACCAACCCGACCTGACCTGAATAATCCGAAAAAATCGATTCAAAACGTCTTTTTTCGTCATTTTCCCTATAATTCTTCACTTTTATCTCAATACTTAATCATGATCATACTATATTGATATTAATATACATAAAAATATTTTAATTTTCAAAATAAAATTTGATTTAACCCCAAAAAATCCACAAAATATTAAATTCGGATCAACCCGAACCCAACCTGAATTTTTTCAACCCGAAACCCCCCAACCTAAACCCGACCCGAACCCGAAAATTTTTAATCCGAACCCGATTTTTTTCAGATCGATTCGAATTGGATCGTTGAGTCGTATTGATTTTTGACACCCTTACCTTAAAGTGTCGGTTGCTCATTGTCCCCACCCGCCCCGTAATTCCCGACCTCATTGTCAAGCCTTTGACATCTACAACATCACTCGAGACGACATTGATCCTTGGTCACGTTTATCTCAGGCACACAATGGTAGATACTAAGTGTGAAATTCATGCATGCTTCTTGTGATAAAAAAAATGTCTCATGGTCAATGGTTAAACTTTAAACAAGTTTAGTTGATTGAAATCCCAAACGATTGAAATTCAAAAATTATTGATTGTGTATAGATAATTGACGGTTAAAATTGACTCGTCTAAAGCTTTTAGTTGATTGAGATCATGTTAAGTCAATTGAACTTCTTATTCTATCAATTCAAACCTAACAAAAACCATTCTATTTTTTAATAGAGATTTTACATTAACTCAGCTGTTGATTCAAACTAATACTCATCTGTTGAAAAGTGATGAGATGGATCGCCAGTGAGATGGAGAGGTTAATCGTAAGAAGATCTCATGTACAGCTGGAAAATACTCAACGAAGTGAGCATTAGAAACAAACCAGAGGGCCCAACGTAGCTACTCTATTGCTAAGTCAACACTAAGTAACAGTAAATGATGGTCGAAAATGAGATCAACTTTGTATATCTATTGCTAAGTCAACACTGAGTAACAATAAATGATGGTCGAAAATGAGATGAACTTTGTGTGTGTATATCTATTGCTAAGTCAACACTGAGTAACAATAAATGATGGTCGAAAATGAGATGAACTTTGTGTGTGTGTGTGTGTGTATATATATATATATATATATATATATATATATATATATATATATATATATATATGTTGATATATATATATATTATTGCTCAAGTCAACATTAGGTAACAGTAAATGATGGTCAAATGAACTTTGCAAATATATATATTGATCCCGGGCCCGTTTACGTGCAGCATGGCCCGGCAGCCTGGTGCTCAGTCAGGGAAAGTGGCTAGTAATTTGGACAGTCCCGCTGGACAAGGGGCGTGCACGCTTAAGCCCCTTGGGTTTCCGTGTCAAGGCCCATACAGGCCTATAATGGCTTGCTATTGAGTCAGATAGGATCAGGCCGAAGGAGTTATCCTTTCGGCGCCCCCAGACGGCACCTTCCTAGGCCCTCAGCCGACCTCCTTACCTCTGTGCCCCTAGTCGGCACCTTCCTAGGCCCTCAGCCGACCTCTTTACCTCTATGCCCCCAGTCGGCACCTTCCTAGGCCCTCAGCCGGCCTCCTTACCTCTGCGCCCCCAGTCGGCACAACCACTCCCTGACATCGGATTACCAGAAGCTGTACGAGGTCGGCGCGAGACCCTGGTCGTCCTGGCCGCCAGCGGCGGATATCTCGCTGAGGCATTAATATGCCTGACACATCTGGTCCCTCGTATCCCGACCACATGCCTTGATGTCAGACCGAGCGGCGTCCAACGGCGCCAACTCTTAAGTTGACAGAGCCTCTTTCCTTAAGACAGCATGTGCCACTTTGCCCTGCCACCCTTGGACGCACATTACCCCGTCCTCATTACGCGACAGCGGGTGGTAGGCGAGGCAAAACCTGTCAGCTTCCCCGGCTACATATACTTCTAACTCCGTATTCCCCAGGTACGCGCGATAGTGCAATTAAGCAACTGTTCTATTGCTTTCCATCGCCATCGTCGGAAACTGACTTGACCGTCGGAGTGCCTGACCGGGAACTTTTCCCGGCGGGTTCTAACGGTCCCTGTCTTGCAGGTTGGAAGTGGTCCGGCTCGTCACGCCACTTCAGAGACCTCCTCCTCCTCGGATACTCGTTCAACTATAAAGACGTCCGACTCACTTCGCGACAGGATCATATATATATATATATATATATATATATATATATATATATATATATATATATATATATATATAATATATATATATATATATATATATATATATATATATATATATATATATATATATATATATATATATATACGGTAAAGAAGAGATTTTTATTTATAACACCTTTTATAACCCTCACTTTAGCGTTACATTAATATAAATGAGGCTATCAAATCACTATATTTTAAGTATAAAAGTAGTCACATCTCCGTCGTATAATGATCACCTTATATTTAATGTGCATCTATAGAACATACGATTTCATGTTTTTCTAACAATTTTCTCTAAACTTTATCTCTCAAAGGCAATTAATTTTGGGATATTAGGGCCAATGGGTTGATAGGTTAGTGGGCTTAATGAGCCAGCAGTCTATTGGCCTTATTGGACTATGAGGAGAGACTTCTATCCCTTTAAAGGACTTTGGATATCCGACCGAATGTGTCTCTCTTCAAAATATGGTCAGTTATGTCTGCATGGATGTCCAAAATAGGTCTGCCTTAGCAGTTCACCCAGAGCTCACATTTAACATGACCATCCATCTAGATCTTACTAGAGCTCTCTTAAGTGTTTGATCGGACCCTAGGTCTAGTGCACAATGAATCTTCCTCTGACTTTGACTCCCACGTCAATCAACTACTTTAACCCTTCTTTCCTTGGGGTCCACCAAAATTGGCAGGATCAATCTACTTGAAGATTTATTGGTCCTTAGTTACCTAGTTTATCCATGATCATCTTCAAATAACATAGCCTTAAATTATAAATCCTAATTATACTTATCATATAATTTCTCAGATCATCTTGATCTTCATTTGTATCCATGAGTCTAAGTCCTCGGTCTTCAAATGTATTAAACTTTCAAGTTTGATCCACATTATTTTTCGTCAATAGTTCACCTCTTGTGAGGTTATAGCGTTTTCCAAAATATACCTTCACAAGTTTGCATAGTTAGTATCTGTATAAATAATTATTTATACAGGTTTCGAGATCTAAGAGATATAAAATATTTTATTGATATCTGATCTCTTTATTAAAAAAATACAATTATATTAGAATTAAATATTTTCATAATTTATTTATTTTTATTTAATAGTTGGCAGACGATTCGCTCTCCTGTAGGGGTGTCAAAAATCAATACGACCCGACGACCCAACCCGAATCGACCCGAAAAAAATCGGGTTCGGGTTGAAAATTTTCGGGTTTGGATCGGGTTCGGGTTGGGGGGTTTCGGGTTGAAAAAATTCGGATTGGGTTCGGGTCGGGTTCGGGTCAGGTTCGGGTTGACCCGAATTTAATATTTTATGGATTTTTTAGGGTTAAATCAAATTTTATTTTGAAAATTAAGATATTTTTATGTATGTTAAAATCAATATAGTATGATCATGATGGAGTATTGAGATAAAAGTGAAGAATTATAAGGAAAATGACGAAAAAATACGTTTTGAATCGATTTTTTCGGGTTATTCGGGTCGGGTCGGGTTGGTCAGGTTGAGTCGGGTTCGGGTTCGGGTTTGGGGGTTCGAGTTGAAATCGGGTTCGGGTCGGGTTCGGGTTGGGAGTTAAAAAAAAAATTCCCAATCCGACCCGAACCCGATCCGACTCATCCGAATTGACACCCCTACTCTCCTGGGTCTTTTCGCTAATCCGTATTAGGATCAACGAAAAAATAAATTATAAAAATTATTATATTTTTTTAGCAATGATAGGAAGAATAAAAATTGGGAGATTGAAAGTAAAGTAAATGACTTGGCACTCTATATACACACGTTCGATTATCGTTTGGATATCATCGGTGTCCTTCAGCCGCCGCCCCAAATTAAACTATATCCTAGGGGCACGGTAAATCCTTCGGAGATCGTTGCATATAAAATATCACGTCATTCACTTTACTTTTCACTCTCCCATTTTCACTCTCCCTATAATTTTTCTTTTTTTTAATCGGAGATATTGAGATGAAAGTTACAATTTCTGCTTCGACAGAGTTTACCAAAATATGTTGTTTATTTTCTTAATAATTAACACACATTTCGCCGGGGACTAAATGTTGGAGGAGTTTCCGGAATTTTATGTTGGAGGAGTTTCCGGAATTTTACACTAAATTAAAATTATTAAAAAAATAATTTCAACTTATCTCTGTTGAGTGGTCCGAGCTCCAAACTGCAGTCTGCAATCCCCCGAGCGAAATGGCCGAGTGGGCTCCCGAGTGGCCGCGTGAGCTCCCGAGCGGACGACCGAGTGAGCTTCCGAGCGGTATTGCCGAGTGACCGAGCGAGCTCCCGAGCGGTATTGCCGAGTGATCGAGCGAGCTCCCGAGTGGAAGGCCGAGTGAGCTCCCGAGCGGTATTGCCGAGTGACCGAGCGAGCTCCCGAGTGAGGTTCCCGAGTGAGGCTCCCGAGTGGCCGAGCAAGCCCGAGTGGAAGGCCGAGCGGAATTCCCGAACTAGAATTCCCGAGTGGAGTTTCCCGACTGGGATCTCTCGAGTAGTGGTCGGACGTCTCCCGACCGGGAAGTTGCTGAGGCCTGCACTGCGCAGTTTCCTTGAAACAGATTCGTCCTCCTCCGGCGGTGCTTCGAGGCTCGGATGGACTTCTGTCTCTCAGGATACAACAGCAGACCACGGGGACAACGAAGCACTCGTTGCTCGTGGCAAACTGAGGATGTACCCGACTGCTATCAGCGGAGCGGAGGTCGGGAACGAGGTGGAGTCGGAGCGGAGGAGAATTTCTCTGTGTCTGTCCCTTTTGCTCTCAGTCACAACCCCTTTATATAGGCTTAGACCCACTGCAGTCGTAAATGACGAATTAATCGTCATTTACTGCCATTTACCCAACCAGATCCAAACGTCTAGGGGTTACTGATCTCGCATTAATCAGATTTAATGCATCAGTTACATTTGAGCAAAAAATAATTTGGCAAAATGTTGGTTCATCTACTTGGACAAATTTTGCCCCGATCGGTCGGACATTCGACGTGCGCGGGTCGTGCATGCACACGAGTTCACTTGGTTCAGTACAAATCCGGGCCCTGGATTTGCACCCCCCCCCCCCCCCCCCGCGCACCCACGCGTGAGAGAGAGCCTCTCCCCTAGCATTTGTTCACAACTATCATGCTTGTGATACAATATAAACCAAATATTTTGCCTTAAAACTCCCAATGTGGGACTAAAGCCCCACTCAAAAGGGAGTCCCTTTATTCTTCTCCTCACTTCCCATTCAATGGAAAATTCCAATGTGGGACTAAAGTCCCACCACCTCCCTTTCCATTCACAATAGATACCCAAGGTATCCAACACTAAATACTCGTTGATGTTCTCGAAAGCCTCCGGTCGGAGCATCAAGTTGGGCGGCGCCGCCATCTCGTTCGACCACTCATGCAACAGTATCGATCCGTCGCAGCCCTGCAGCACATTAGTAACAGAGCTTGATCTTAAAGAATTGCATATGACCTTCACTCTATTGATTAACGGACGCATGGAATTGCGTACCTGGACGAAGCAGTCGTACGTGGAAGTGAAGTCGGAGAAGGCCGGCGGCGAGGCCGTCGTTCTCGAAAGCTCGCTTCAGTTATTGCCTCAGGTGTGCTCCAGCGAAGGGCAGGTGGACTCGTATAAGTCGAAGGAGAGGCCGACCTTCACGGGAGAGTAAGGGTAGGCTTCCACGGCGATGTAGCACGGCGATACGAGAGACAACGAAGATTAGAAAGCAGCAAAAGGAGCTGCCATTATATTGTTTAGTGATTGTTGCAGACGCACGCCGCAAAAATTTCTTAGGGTAAATTAAGAAGAATTTACAGTGGACGATTTAGAAATTCAGCGTTTCAGGATTTACGTCTAATTTAGAAAACAAATTCCTATAAAATATATCGTAGTTAGAGATTAAATCATGAATGTATAAATTAGTGACTAATGATTCTACCTCTGCATCATAACTCCGGGAGTAGTATTCCATCGGTTAACTCTATGTAGCACTAGTTTAATGGTGGTCATCATCTAAATTTGAATCATCCTGCCATATTACATAAATGATACAGAACGTGAATGATACAGCGTGAATGCAGCGTGAACGACGTGGCGTGCCACGTCGTTCACGCCGCGTGGGAAGGAGCCGTTCAACGTGGTTAAAATATTTTACCGCTGCGAAAATTTTTTCCCCCTCCCACCCCGACGCCGAAATCCCTAAATCCTTCGAGCTTCTTCTTCCTCCCTCACTCACGCTGCGAAAAATTTGCCCCCCTCCCACCCCGATGTCGAAATCTCTTCCCCAACTCTAAATCCTTTGAGCTTCTTCTTCCTCCCTCCCTCATTCGGCCCGACATCTTCTTCCTCCCTCACTCCCTCCTTCGAGCTTCTTCTTCCTCCCTCATTTGGCCCTAAATCCTCTGCTTCCTCCCTCCCTCACGCGACTTGTTGCGAGGCTGCGGTTTCGTCGGAGTCGAACGCCGACCTTCGTCCGCCTTGGAGAAACAGCCCCGACGCGTGCTCTCGTCGACGCCTCACCGGAGCTCCTGGGAGGAAGAAGCTGTGACCGAAGGTTTGATTTTTGTACTCGAGCATTTTGATGCCTTGTACAAAAACTTAAGTTTTCCATTCTCCATAAGTTTTGTGTACTCGAGCATTTTGATTTCTGTACTCGAGCATTTTCCATTCTCCTTAAGTTTTGTGTACTCGAGCATCTACAAAAACTTAATTTCATTTTGATGCCTTGTACACTTCATATGTCACTGATCTATTACTTTGAGCTCAACTACTCCCATACATATGAAGTTCTCGCCTTTATACAGATTCTGCAGCTTGGAAGCAGTAATTTGGACAGCAGTAATTAGGACCCAGGTCTGATACTACAACGCTTCAACAGTTTACGTGGTAAGGCCTAGTTCATTTTAAGCCTCCAATTGAGTCTGTTACAATTCTATTACCATTATATGATACTGTTTTTAATTGTTAGAACTGTTCAAACTGTCATGGAGGAAGAAATCATTGAATCGTGTGTGCCATTGAATGATATTAATGAACTGCAAGTGTTGGGTGATTCATCAAGCTTGCAGCAACTGGAGGCTCCACAAGTTGGGATGCAATTTTTATCTGAGGAGGAAGCTCGTGTTTTTTACAAAACGTATGCCCAAGGTCTTGGTTTTGGTATTTCAAAAATGCGTTCCAAAAAAGGAGACAATGGTGAACAAAAGTATATTTCATTTGGATGTTCTAAAAATGGTAAGAATGTTCCCAAAGGTAAAAATTCCTTTTATCCTAGACCTTGTAGCAAAACGAATTGCAATGCACGGATAAATATTACAGTTCAGAATGATGGGTTATTTCTCATTACTAGTATTCACCTTGAACACAATCATGAGTTAAGTCCAAGGAAGTCAAGACATTTTAGATGCAATAAAGTGTTAGATTCTCAAACTAAGAGGAAATTAGAGTTGAATGATCAAGCTGGAATTACTTTGAGTAAAAGTTTTCAATCATTTGTTGTTGAAGCTGGTGGATATGAAAATTTATTGTTTGATGAGAGAAAGTGCAGAAATTATATGGTTGAAGCACGTAGATTAAGACTTGGGCATGGTGATGCAGAAGCATTGAATAATTACTTTTGTCGTATGCAAACTAGAAATTCGAATTTCTTTTATACCATTGATGTAGATGAAGATTGTCGAATAAGAAATATATTTTGGGCTGATGCAAGATGTAGGGCTTCATATGAGTATTTTTCTGATGTCATTACATTTGATACTACATATTTAACCAATAGTTATGATATGCCGTTTGCTCCATTTGTTGGAGTAAATCATCATGGTGAATCAATATTACTTGGTTGTGGCTTGATATCCAGAGAAGATTCTGAAACATTCATTTGGTTATTCAAATCATGGTTGGCATGCATGAGAGGACGAGCTCCACGAGGTATTATTACGGATCAGTGCAAAGCTATGGAAATTGCAATTCTTGAGGTATTTCCAGATTCTCATCATCGCTTATGTCTTTGGCATATTATGAAAAAAAATTCCAGCTAAGTTTGTTAGTCATGCCAACTATAAGTTGATAAAGAAAAATTTGAAGAATATTGTTTATAATTCTTTATCTTCTGAAGAATGTGATAGCAATTGGAAAAAAATGATTGAAGATTTTAATTTGGAGAATAATGAATGGTTGAGTTCTTTATGAGATTGTCGTCATAAGTGGATGCCTGTGTATGTGAAAGGTAAATTTTGGGCAGGGATGTCTACAAGTCAAAGAAGTGAGAGTATGAATGCCTTTTTTGATGATTATGTTCATTCAAAAACAACATTGAAACAATTTGTTGAACAATATGACAGTGCTTTGAAAAGTAAGATTGAAAAGGAAAATAATTCTGATTTTACATCTTTCAATTCAATTATTCCAGTCATTAGTGGTCATCTCATTGAAAAGCAATTTCAACGTGTCTATACTAATAAGATATTCAAGTTATTTCAGGATGAAATCAGGGGTTTGATGTTTTGTAACACTTCGTTTGTAAAGCAAGAAGGGTCAACTATCTTATATGAAGTGGTAGAAACTGTATTGTGAAAAGAAGGAGCAACTCCAACAGATGTGCCATTTTTAGTACTATATAATGAGGTAGACTGTGAGATGAAGTGTTTGTGTCGTCTCTTTGAATTCCGAGGCATTTTGTGTAGACATTTGGTTTCTATTCTTTTCAAAAGAAATGTCACTAGAGTTCTTGAAAAGTATATTTTAGAACGATGGCGCAAAGACATTAAACGTCAGTATCAAGGCGTCACCAATATTTATGATGAATTTTGTTATCATGAGGAAGAAAGACAAAGATATAATAATCTTCAACCCTTGTTACAAGAAGTGCATCAGCTGGGGTCTGAAAATCATGAGAGGTTCTCTGTTTTAATAGGGATTTTAAATGAAGCAAAACAAAAGCTTATGGATATTAATATTATTGATTCGTTAGATGGTGATCATGACAGCAACACAATACATGGGGAATCAAGAATTGAGATCACGAAGTTTCACTCTCCACTAAAGGTAAGATCTCGTGGATGTCCACCAACCAAAAGAAAGAAATCCAAAATTGAGCAAATTGTGAAAAAGGTGGCAGCAAAGAATAGAAAGGTTGAATTGATTATATTTTGGGTTTATGTATTGGTTATAATTGATTTTAATTATTGTAGTTGTTAATATTGAATGTAAGTTCTTTGTCGACACGTTGTGAGAGGTGGCGGTAAAGAATAACAAGAATTATCAAATTTAAATCATACAAATATGCTCACTGGCACGAGTAGTCAGAGTAGCCATAATGTAAGTTCCAATTTTTATAGTAGTCAGAGTTGCTATAACTAGCTGATTTTATGACTTTTTTTTGGAAGTTACTATAACTTTTTGGAAGTTGCTATCACTAATACGATCACTTATCTAAATCGTATTTTCTTCTTTTTTTTTGTGGTTAGATTGTAGCTGATGTTTCTTCTTTGTCGACACGTTGTGAGAGGTGGCGGTAAAGAATAACAAGAATTATCAAATTTAAATCATACAAATATGCTCACTGGCCCGAGTAGTCAGAGTAGCCATAATGTAAGTTCCAATTTTTATATTAGTCAGAGTTGCTATAACTAGCTGATTTTATGACTTTTTTTTGGAAGTTACTATAACTTTTTGGAAGTTGCTATCACTAATACGATCACTTATTTAAATCGTATTTTCTTCTTTTTTTTGTGGTTAGATTGTAGCTGATGTTTCAGTGAACTGTGGTGATGTTGCAGTGAACCTGTTGTGAACTGTGGTGATATTTCAGTGAACTTCTTGTTGTGAACTGTGGTGATGTTTCTTTTTATTAAGAAAGGTGCAAATTTTCATAAAATCTGTCTTGCTAGGTAATAGACAGAATTTTAAGCATTAAAACCAGTCTTGCATGTTATGATTCTATTTACTATATCGCGTTTTGGCAAAAATTTACTCAACTGCAACTTCCTGATTCTTAGAATTTCTAGAAGATTGTCTAAAGATTATTAGCTGTGTCTTTTGCTTTCCTTATGCTAAGCCACGGCCTCTGAAATGCTATATTGGACTGCTTCCACATCCATGCTTTTGGATCCAATGCTCTCTGATGCTTTTGCAGCTAGCTGATTTTTCCAGCATTTGTAATGTAACCTGTGAGATATTCATAAAACCTAGCTTTCTTAGTGGTAGGCTTTCTAACTTAGCTAGCTGATTCTTAGTGGTAGGCTAAATCAAGATGTTTCTTCTAACATATGATCAGTGAGATATTCTTAGTGGTAGGCTAAATCAAGATGTTTCAGTGTTATTTCTGATCATATGTTATTTCAGTGAGATATTCTTATTGGTTTATGTTCTTTCAGTGTCAAAGTGGGCACACTTTGTGCTTTTCATGGATAGCCGAAAGTGAATCTGCTGAACTTGCTGCCGAACTTGTTGCTTTTCAGTGTCCAACTTGTTGTTTCACTCCAAATTCCTTGCTGCTTCGCCCGAAAGCCGAAAGGAAATCTGTCGAAAGTGAACTTGATGTTGTGAACTTGTGAACTTGAGCATGTTGTGAACTTGTGAACTTCTATAAACTTGTGAACTTGCGAACTTGGCTGCCGAAAGGAATTTTTGCTACCGAAATCTGCTTTTCACTCGATGTTGTGAACTTGTGAACTTGAGCATGTTGTGAACTTGTGAACTTCTATAAACTTGTGAACATGGCTGCCGAAAGGAACTTTTGCTGCCGAAATCTGCTTTTCACTCCAGTATCGAATTCCAAGACGGACCATAAAGAGATGTTCCTTTATATTTTGATTTTTATATTATTGAACCTTTCTCAAAACAAAAAAAATATTTAAATTAATTAAAATATTTTTATTAAATTAAAACTAAAAGAACATATCTCCATTTCAGGCCCAACGTGGGCCTGAAATGTTTCCATTTCAGGCCCAATGTGCCCAATATTAAGGGTCTTTTCTCAATTCTTGGTTATTACATTTTAACACCTTGAAGAAGTTCAAATAAACAATGGATTGCAAATTTGAACTCCTTGTAACCTCATAAATCCACGGGAACTGAAATTTTTACAAACGGAGCTCCTTAGGTCAATCAGTGGATTTTGACCATAAAAGACCTAATGTGTGATTTCTTCTCGGTTCTTCATTATTACATTTTAACACCTCGGAGAATTCCAAATAAACAATGGATAGCATATTTAAACTCCTTGTAACCTCAGAAATCCACAGGAACTAAAATTTTTACAATCGAAGCTCTCTAGGTCAATCAGTGGATTTTGATACATTAGGCATTCTAGGGTTATTGGGCCTGAAATGGTTCCATTTCAGGCCCAAACGTGGGCCTGAAATGGAACCATTTCAGGCCCAATAACCCTAGAATGCCTAATGTATCAAAATCCACTGATTAACTTAAAGAGTTCCGATTGTAAAAATTTCAGTTTCCATGGATTTCTGAGGTTACAAGGAGTTCAAATATGTTATCCATTATTTATTTGGACTTCTCCGAGGAGTTAAAATAAAATAATGAAGTACCGAGAAAAAATCACACATTAGGCCTTTAGGGCCAAAACTCACTGATTGACCTAGAGAGCTCCGATTGTAAAAATTTCAGTTCACATGGATTTAATGAACTCCTTGTAACCTCCAAAATCCATAGGAACTGAAATTTTTATAATCGGAGCTCTCTAGGTCAATCAGTGGGTTTTGACCCTAAAAGGCCTAATGTGTGATTTCTTATCGGTTCATCATTATTACATTTTAACACCTCGGAGATGTCCAAATAAACAATGGATAGCATATTTGAACTCCTTGTAACCTCAGAAATTCATAAGAACTGAAATTTTTACAATCGGAGCTCTCTAGGTCAATCAGTGGGTTTTGACACATTAGGCATTTTAGGGTTGTTGGGCCTGAAATGGAATCATTTCAGGCCCACATTGGACCTAGAATGATTCCATTTCAGGTCCAACAACCCTAAAATGCCTAATGTGTCAAAATCCATTGATTGACCTAGAGAGCTCCGATTGTAAAAATTTCAGTTCCTATGAATTTCTGAGGTTACAAGGAGTTCAAATATGCTATACATTATTTATTTGGACATCTCCGAGGTGTTAAATGTAATAATGATGAACCGATAAGAAATCACACATTAGGCCTTTTAGGGTCAAAACCCACTGATTGACCTAGAGAGCTCCGATTATAAAAATTTCAGTTCACGTGGATTTAATGAACTCCTTGTAACCTCATAAATCCATGGGAACTGAAATTTTTACAATCGGAGCTCTCTAGGTCAATCAGTGGGTTTTGACCCTAAAAGACCTAATGTGTGATTTCTTCTCGGTTCTTCATTATTACTTTTTAACACCTCGGAGATGTTCAAATAAATAATGTATAGAATATTTGAACTCCTTGTAACCTCAGAAATCCACAGGAACTGAAATTTTTACAATCGGAGCTCTCTAGGTCAATCAGTGGATTTTGACACATTAGACCTTTTAGTGTTATTGGGCTTGAAATGGTTCCATTTCAGGCCCACGTTGGGCCCGAAATGGAATCATTTCAGGCCCACATTGGGTCCAAAATGGAATCATTTCAGGCCCACATTGGGCCTGAAATGATTCCATTTCAGGCCCATTGACCCTAAAAGGCCTAATGTGGCAAATCCCATTGATTTACCTAGAGAGCTCCGATTGTAAAAATTTCAGTTTCCATGGATTTCTGAGGTTACAAGGAGTTTAAATATGTTATCCATTGTTTATTTAGACTTCTCCGAGGTGTTAAAATAAAATAATGAAGTACCGAAAAAAATCACACATTAGGCCTTTTAGGGTCAAAACTCACTGATTGACCTAGAGAGCTCCGATTGTAAAAATTGCAGTTCACATGGATTTAATGAACTCCTTGTAACCTCATAAATCCACGGAAATTGAAATTTTTACAATCGGAGCTCTTTAGGTCAATCAGTGGGTTTTGACCCTAAAAGGCTTAATGTGTGATTTCTTATTGGTTCTTCATTATTACATTTTAACACCTCGGAGAAGTCCAAATAAACAATGGATAACATATTTGAACTCCTTGTAACCTCAGAAATCTACAAGAACTGAAATTTTTACATTCGGAGCTCTCTAGGTCAATCAGTGGGTTTGCCACATTAGGCATTTTAGGGTCATTGGGCCTGAAATGGAATCATTTCAGGCCCAATGTGGGCCTAAAATGATTCCATTTCAGGCCCAATGACGTTAAAAGGTCTAATGTGGCAAAACTCATTGATTGACCTAGAGAGCTCCGATTGTAAAAATTTCAGTTTCCATGGATTTTTGAGGTTACAAGGAGTTTAAATATGTTATCCATTGTTTATTTGGACTTCTCTAAGGTGTTAAAATGTAATAATGAAGAACCGAGAAGAAATTACACATTAGGCCTTTTAGGGTCAAAACCCACTGATTGACCTAGAGAGCTCCGATTGTAAAAATTTCAGTTCCCATGGATTTATGAGGTTACAAGGAGTTCATTAAATCCACGTGAACTGAAATTTTTACAATCGGAGCTCTCTAGGTCAATCAGTGAGTTTTGACCCTAAAAGACCTAATGTGTGATTTTTTCTCGGTACTTCATTATTTTATTTTAACACCTCGAAGAAGTTCAAATAAACAATGGATAACATATTTGAACTCCTTGTAACCTCAGAAATCCATGGAAACTGAAATTTTTACAATCGGAGCTCTCTAGGTCAATCAATGGGTTTTGCCACATTAGGCCTTTTAGGGTCAATGAACCTGAAATGGAATCATTTCAGGCCCAATGTGGGCCTGAAATGATTCCATTTCGGGCCCAATAACCCTAAAAGGCCTAATGTGTCAAAACCCACTGATTGACGTAGAGAGTTCCGATTGTAAAAATTTCAGTTCCTGTGGATTTCTGAGGTTACAAGGAGTTCAAATATGTTATCCATTGTTTATTTGGACTTCTCCGAGGTGTTAAAATTTAATAATGAAGAACCGAGAAGAAATCACACATTAGGCCTTTTAGGGTCAAAACCCACTGATTGACCTAAAGAGCTCCGATTGTAAAAATTTCAGTTCCCGTGGATTTATGAGGTTACAAGGAGTTCAAATTTGCTATCCATTGTTTATTTGAACTTCTTCAAGGTGTTAAAATGTAATAACCAAGAAATTGAACAAGCACTGCAAAGAACTTGACCAAAAGTTGATGAAAGATCAGATTGAAGGAGCTCAACTGAAGTTTAATTTGCAGCTTGAATCCCTTCAGGAAGCTCTAAAGGCTATAGATATGAAGCACAAGGAATTTGTTGATGTAAAGGAATCATTCACTAGTTTGTCTACTGAACTTGAGAGTTCAAGAAATAGAATAAAGGCCCTTGAAGTGGAGTTATTGTCCTCTTCTGGTGAGCTACTTAAGCTTGAAGAAGCAAGCAAACAAGCAGAGTTAGAATTAGAAGGTTGTTGAGAAACTTGAAAATAGTGCTGGAACTTTCAAAATTTCAGGAGACATTGGAAGCCTCAAAATTAGAAGTGGCTAAACTGGAGCATAACATTTCTTCTAAAGATGCCCTCATCCAGGAAGTGACTGAAGAACAAACCATTTTAGTTGTTAGTTGATATGCAATTGATCTCCCAATCATTCATCGAGATATCAAAACTAGCAACATTTTGCTTGACAGTAGCTTCCATGTAAAAGTTGCAATGGAGAAAGTGTATAATTTCACAAAGATAGTTGATATTTGAAACCAGAAACATTTACAAATTGCGTGTTAATCACAACCTGAATTCGGAAACATTTTGAATGGAACCAGACACAAAAACAGACATTGAAACCACCACGAAACAAAAAGCAGCAAGATAAATAAAAAAGTTAGAATGGAAAATATAAAGACTAGTAAAACACCATGAAACATTTACAACAAAACATAATTTAGACAATGTCATCCAAGATTCAGAAAAAGGTTTACACTTCAAAGTGCATATTTCAGACAACAAAGAGGTAGACAAAACATTCCACAAAACATTTACAACAAAGTGCATCTTTCAGAGAATCTCAAAGTACATTTCAAAGTACAGTTCAGACAATCTCATTTGCAACAGACAATTAGCTTCATAAGAGGTAAGGAGCTCAGTTATCTTCATCTGAGGAGAAAGCTGCACATGTGACAACCCATATAATCAAACCAATTACTACCACAAGTATTTGTGTAACGCTTCTCTTTGTAGTATTCAATTGAAGGAGTAGCTTGCAATTGTCACTCTTCAACTCCTTCATAATATTCTCTGCACTTCTAACATCAGCTTCTAACTTGTTTATTCTTCTTAGCAATCCTGGTATTACTTGTGTCGATGAAATCACACCCTCCACTCTGCAATTCCATATTATTTATAAGATTTTTTGTTCAATGTTTTGCATGAAAGAAAAGACAAATTATGTTTATCCTACCCTACCTCATATAGCGGGCATATGACAAATCTCCTGCCTGGGTTGTCATTAGTCCATGAGGTGATGATTTTCACCATTAGTCCACATCTACATTTCGGTAGATTGGTGGTGCAATAATTGGACATTTTTAACCTACACTTTTTAACTTGCAAAGATAAAAATTACCCCATAAGCAATTTACAATAAGCATGAGCATACTAGTAGTTGAATGAGAATGCAATAATTAAGCCATAATAATGCGTGTGCAATAATTAAACCAAAATTGAATTCTGAGTACTAGCACAAATAATACAAATATCATTTATTACCCATCATGACCAAGCAAATAGTATGATATAGATTAAAAATGAAAAATGCAAATGAAAGGAGTGCAGCAAATTCCAACAGAGCAACCAACTTGAAGATCACTCTATACATAGTTTTGTACAATATAATTCCTCTTACTTTTGGCCTAAATTTGCTAAACTCAAGTGATTGTGTTTGTCATTGTTTACATCAACAACCAACAAATGAAGTGAGGGAAGATGTATGGGAGTAGTTGAGCTTATAGATTTAAAATGAAAAAGTTACAATTAAAGGGTGCAGCAAATTCCAACAGAGCAACCAACTTGAAGATCAGTGACATATCAGTGCCATTGTTTACATCAACAACCACCAAATGTAGTTGAGTTCAGATGTATGGGAGTAGTTGAGCTCAAAGTAATAGATCAGTGACATATGAAGTGTACAAGGCATCAAAATGAAACTAAATTTTTGTAGATGCTCGAGTACACAAAACTTAAGGAGAATGGAAAATGCTCGAGTACAGAAATCAAAATGCTCGAGTACACAAAACTTATGGAGAATGGAAAACTTAAGTTTTTGTACAAGGCATCAAAATGCTCGAGTACAAAAATCAAACCTTCGGTCACAGCTTCTTCCTCCCAGGAGCTCCGGTGAGGTGTCGACGAGAGCACGCGTCGGGGCTGTTTCTCCAAGGCGGACGAAGGTCGGCGTTCGACTCCGACGAAACCGCAGCCTCGCAACAAGTCGCGTGAGGGAGGGAGGAAGCAGAGGATTTAGGGTCGAATGAGGGAGGAAGAAGAAGCTCGAAGGAGGGAGTGAGGGAGGAAGAAGATGTCGGGCCGAATGAGGGAGGGAGGAAGAAGAAGCTCGAAGGATTTAGAGTTGGGGAAGAGATTTTCGACATCGGGGTGGGAGGGGGGAAAAATTTTCGCAGCGGTAAAATTTTTTAACCATGTTGAACGACTCCTTCCCACGCGGCGTGAACGACGTGGCACGCCACGTCGTTCACACTTACATTCACGTTGTATCATTCACGTTCTGTATCATTTCTGGCCATATTAATACATCACAGATGCCAATTAATTGCGCTGTTGCTTAAATGTAATAACGGCTTCATGAATTAATTTACAAATTACAACTAATTCGTCATACTTCATATTCTTAAAAGAAAATATTAGATCAAGTAACATATGAATCTAGGGCCATATAAATTTTTCATTAGTCATCAAGATAAATCGAAAAGCACTCGTAATGGACGGTCTAAAAGCCCAACATCTCAAAATTCACGTCCCATTCGAAGAATTTTTTTTTACAAAATACACCTTATTCTTTAGAGATATCCTCGAGATTTAATTGAATTAATCATTATATAATAGAATTATCAAATTAATTCAAAGTCAGAATCCATGAAATTAATAAAAAATACTGATATGCTCAAATTAATTGAAATTAATTCAAATTAATAATTGAATTAATCATTATATACTGATATGCTCAATTTTTATATTTACTTTCAAGATTAACGTATAATTTTTTTGTCAAATTAATTTTTGAAAGAGACGAGTAGATTAACTTGTAGAAATCGAAAGGACCGTGAAGCGATCGCAGCTAAACTAGCTCCGCAAATCGCAAAGAAATCTAGATGAGCACAGATCCAAGAAGATCACAACAGTTATAAGGAAGAAGGCGATAAAAAAAATCTAACAAAACGTATTAAAAATAAAGTAAGAATATACATCTTTTTACCACACACACACACAAAAAACCAAAACTCAAAAATTTAGTTTATTATTTTTTTCAATATAGCCTCCTTTAAACTAAATTTGCAACATTCTGCATGCCAAGCATTTTCTTCAATTTCATAAAATCTATATCTTCCATCCCTTGGTAAAAAAAAATCAATCACTTGATCTTCAGCTTGGAATAATCAACTGCAATCTCATTCTCACAAACCAAGTCACGAATGAAGTGGTATTTGATATCAATGTGCTTACTGCGACCATGAAAAATTGGATTCTTAGTCAACTCAATAGTTGATTTGATGTCACAAAATACCATGGTCGAGTCATCTTGCTTATGATGAAGAAATTCAAGTATCCTCCTCAACCAAATTGATGTTGCAATGTACTCCGCCTCAGCCGTCAACAAAGCAATAATTGGTTGTTTCTTTGAACTATGATCTTGTCGACAAGCGAGGACCGGTTCTCACTCGAATGACTCGGTCTGACCAAGACGACCCGGTCTGCTGTAACTCGGGGGGTCGAACTCGGGCTCGAATGAGGATCAGGCTCAAATCACTCGGCTCGGACCAAAACAGGGCTCACAAAGTAGTGGTGTAGTTGCAAAGTGGCAGCAATCCCCTCTTTGGAGCCCAAAGGGGGGGGTTTATATAGGGGAGGGTGAGTTGTCTGCTATGTCAGAGCTGTCATGTCGCATTTAAGAAATGATCAGCTGGCATACTGAGCTCATAGCAACTTTGTTAACCCTGTGAGACTGCCACAGCCGCCTGACATCTTGTCTAAACTGTCACTTCTAAAGCTCATTAACACCCGTCAGTCCTGTCAGGCGGCTCTGTCAAGTGATGATTATGTCAGAGGCTTATTACACTATTACTACAGAGGTGGTTTTACCGCTGCTCAGTCGGCCTGCCTTAACTCGTAGTCCGAGTCGGTCGGATAAGTCTGGATTCAAGGTCTTTACACGTGGGGAGGACTTGAGGCGCTCGGCTGGGGACACCCGGCTCGAGTGACCGACCTCGGGTGTCTGACCCCGAGTGGCCGACCTCGGTTGCCTGACCCCGAGTGGCCGACCTCGGGTGTCTGACCACGAGTGTCGACCTCGGGTACCTGACCTCAGGTGGCCAATCCTTGGGTGACCGACCTCAGGTGTCTGACCCCGAGTGGCCGACCTCAGGTGTCTGACCCCGAGTGCCGACCTCAGATACCTGACCCCGAGTGGCCAACCTTGGGTGACCGACCTCGGGTGTCTGACCCCGAGTGGCTGACCTCGGGTGTCTGACCCCGAGTGGCGACCTCGGGTACCTGACCCCGGGTGGCCAACCTTGGGTAACCGACCCCGGATGTCTGAAACCGCACCGGGGTTACATCTGTCTCGAATTCCACTTTTACAGCTGTGCCTTAGGCCCGACCCATACGGCCGGGGACAACCCGGGTTAATCATCTTCGACCCGGATCATGCTCAAGCCAACCCGACCGGGCCTCCCATCCTGTCACGCCCCGAGACCCAGGAGCCGCTGTGCCAATAGAAAATCGGACAGCACCTCCCCTGTCCGACGGACAATTTACACATACACACAGATAATATAACACACACAATATATATATTTACACAACCACGCAGTTTAAAGGGCCTCAGGCCTCCAATCCACACATATATAACTGCATAAATGACTATACGTCGTAAATCCAAAATCCGAACTCACCTGAGCTGCCGGGGGGCAGGAACAAAGCCGAAATCCCACAAAGTCCAACATAGGACTCAAAAATACAATACCACCGAATAAAACATGAATACATGTTCGAAATATGGCAACGGAAGCAAAGTATATAACATAGGGTCCATAAGCAAAACAACGTAAAATAAAAACCAAGCAGAGCTCCTCTGGAGCTGGGGACTGGCTGCTAGGGATCTCCTGGCAGACGTCAACCTGAAATAAAATGTATGGCAACGGGGTGAGTCCATAGCTCAGCGAATACCCAACAGTTATGCATAGAAAGTTATAATACAATAAGAGTTCCGCTAATACGGTCTCATATCAACAATAGGGAAATACTGGTACTGAAAATACTGAGGTAGATACATACCAGAAACCATCTAACCTGAACAAGAGGGTATAAGTACCAAGGGAATATCAATAGACATATAATCTCAGATAACAAGTCTCCAGAATATGCATGTCAAATAAGTGCAGCAATCAAGTGCAGCAAACAATGCACGATGCAAATATGCACATGGTGCAATGCCATGGTCACCCCCTAACTCCAGTCAAGCCACCGAGACAGGCGATACTGTGTCGGCCGAGTGGGTAGAGCTGTGACACTGTACGCACCCTGCTATCACTGCTCCTGAGTGACCGAGTGGACAGGATGCTGGCGGGGGACCGCCCCCCTACCTCATGTATTTATGAGGGAGCGTCGCTCTCATCTCCTCTGGTCTATGGAAAGAGAAGGGATCTCCGCCTGCTACCACGCTCCGAAACCACTACCCCTGAGCGGTCGGCTCAGTACAGAGCAAATGCACACACCCAACGGTATCCACTAACCCATGAGTGGCCGTGTGTGCATATCATGTACCGGAAGACGATAGGCTCAACCACAAGGGAGTCGCTGATCGCCGGCATGCAACAATGCAAGGATGGTGTATGATAGATACACATACCTCCCTCCCAAGTCCTCAGTATACTAGGTCTCAGTCTGAAATCCTATAACAGGAAATACAGGTAACCTACAAGGTATACTGGCCGAAAACTACAGATCCCTCAAGGTCAAAGGTAGGAGATACATCACGATCTCTAAGCATACATATAGATATGACACTACCTGATACTGTATGGAACTAACAGCATAATAACTCAGGGATAAATCACAGGTATCCAGGACATGCATAATAAACAGGGATAACCAACAAGTATCCAGAACAGGCATAATAACCAGAGATAAATAACAAGTATCCAGAACAGGCATAATAAACAGGGATAGCGTATGATCTTACTGCTATCTATAACAGTCTATGCATAATAAGATGACAATATCATAAAGATAAGTCAAAGGGTACCCGCCTCCAAGAGTAGATGTCCGTATCAAACGATCCTCCCGTCCGATAATCAGCAACGATAGTCCAATCAATGCCCTGTATCAAGGCATAATGTTTAACTACAATAATCTGTAATTTATAGCTAACAAGCTATCGCAAGTAATTAGGATGTTTCTAATTATCATCGTTTCATCTAATTAACCATAATTAGATGATTAACCTTTAATTATCCCAAATTATCCCGATTAGATTCCAATTAGATTTTAGGAACCTGAATTTATCAAATTAACCTATTAGGTTTACACTCGAAGGTAATATCCCTAATCCAAGCTAAGCCTCAATATGGGCTCACGGCAAGTAGAAAGAAAACATGGGGTAGCTTACACCATTTCAGACACCCAACTAAATCCCAACCCAAAACGAAACCAAATATCTATCCAATAGTAGGATCGATTCCAAATGAATCATTCAATCATTTACCCCAAAGGTACTCATAGCCAATCCCTAAGAGAAAACCTCACTGCTATCTCATTCCGAATTCCAAACGAGGAAGCTACCAAACATCCATCCTCATCCACAGCAAATCAGGGACAGAACATGAAGAAACTAGGGTTCAACTCCAATCCTACATTAGCAAGGAAGATATATCACTAAATCTGATCAAGGTATCAAATCCTACAACATCAGAACAACAAGAAACGAATAGAACTAGTAGTATAGATCCAACAAAAGAATCAGGATCCAATCAGACCAAAGGAATTCGACCTATAAAGAATCCAATCAACTTCCCATTCCAGCTTCACAAGTCCAACTATCATTCAACTCAAAACCTTACACTTCTCAAGATTAACACAAATATTAGCTCTAGTTTCCTCCTAATCCTCACAGTAAGAAGCAACTAATCCAAAAACTCTAAATCAACATCAAATCTCCAACCTTAGGGGGCTTCCCAACCGAAAGAGGAAACTACTACAAGCCCTAGCTCATGGTAATCACAAGGACAAGGCAAGAACCAAAAAAAATATACACGTATATCAGCCCACAAAACTCACCGCAAATTAGGAGCAACAATAATTTCAACTCACCTCTAAAGGGAAGCTCACGGCACATCGTAAAACAGGGCACAGAGCAAATTCAATACAACCCAATGTGAACTATCTACTGACCTACTCAACAATCCTTGGAGAATCCAAACCATACCTCAGCCAATTGCTTGCAAAGCAACTCCCATCCGAATCTCAGTTGATCATCGACACAACAAGCTACCTGAGCAAGCAGGGAGAAGGAATTTCCGTAGATGCCAAAACTAAGGTCCAAATTTCCAATCCACAACCTTCTTGATGGCTAGCGCGAATATCTCGCTCAGACCCGACAACCACCGTAACCCTCACCATCGCCGGAGAGGATATCCATATCGCCAGCTTCTACTGCTGCTGTGTTCAATCGCCGGTTTCGTTGGGAGGTAGCTATGTGGCGAAATCGCTAAGAGACGAGAAGTCGGCGCCGGCGATCGAAGGCTGTGGAAGAAGAGGGAGAGGTGGTCAGTCGATCTATGGCGCGGCTAGGGTTCGCACGAGGAGTGGAATCGGCGGCTGTGGCGTCGCGCGGAGAGGGGAGGAAAGAAAAGATCGGGCGTGAGGTTTAGGGCACGGGAGAGAAGAGAGGTTATTATAATTAAAACCATTCCTTATATATATATATATATATATATATATATATTATTATATTATATATATTATATATATATATTTTATATTTATATTTATATATATATATATATATTTCGAAAATCCAACTTTTCCTTAAATAATTCAAAACCAATCTCAATCCTCTCTACTAATATTTCTACAAATTCAGAAAAATCCTGAAAAATTTTCTGGTCCGAATTTTCGAATCGTCGTATTTTACACATCCTCCTCGAAAATCGCTCGGTCGGATCAAACTACAAGAAAATACTCCAGAACCAATGAAGAAGGCATATCCAGAAGTGCTCTTTCTCTCAACTGTATCACCAGCCCAATCACTGTCAGTGTATCCAAGAAGTTCAACTGGCTCACCTCTTGCATACAAGATATCATCTCCTTAAGTGCCTTTGATGTACCTCAAGATCCTCTTGGCTGCCTGTAAGTGTGACTGTCGAGGATTCTCTATAAATATGTTGATGAGTCCAACACTAAAATTGATGTCAGACCTTGTCGACGTCAAATATCTTAAACTTCCAACCAATCTCTTAAAGTAGATAGAATTCACGACACCATCATTGCCACTTTAGTCAACCTCTCTTCAGCCGGAGTCGTAATCGAATTAGCACCATCCGTCTTAAATTTTGTCAAGATACTACCTGTATACATTTTTTTGAAAAATACAGATACCACAATCTAATTGTGTAACTTTAATCCCAAGAAAATATGACATGAAACCCAAATCCATCATCTCAAACGGTCCAATTTGCCTCCCTAAAATCTGTCATCATCTTTTGATTATTTCCCATGTAAATCAAATCATCAACATATAGGCAAACAATAAGAACATCACCAAATGACAAGGATTGCACATATAAAGTATGCTCATACAGACACCTTTGAAAACCAGTTTCAACAAAGAAGGTGTCAATGCGCGTGTACCACACTCTCGAAGCTTGTTTCAACTCATACAAAGCTCTCTTCAACCTATACATCATACCTTCTTGTCCTCTTTTAAGAAATCCAAGAGGTTGCTCCATATACACTTCTTCTTCAAGTACTCCATTCAAAAAGAAAGACTTTATATCCATTTGACATATATTCCAACAATTTTATGCAACATAAGAAATCACCATACGAATAGTATCAAGATGAGCAACAGGAACAAATACCTCAAAATAATCAATGTCAGGTCTCTACTTGTACCTTTTTGCCACCAACCTTTCCTTGTATCTATCAACTTCTCCACTAGGTTTGTACTTAGTCTTATAAACCCATTGGACACCTATGGGCTTCTTCCCACTTGGAAGATTTGTGAGCTCCCAAGTATTATTCTTCTCAATGGCATGCATTTCTTCATGCATTGCTTTCACCCAATAATCACTAGTAACAACATTTTTAAAGTCAATAGAATCACAATCTACAAACAAAGCAAAATTCATATCTTTGTTAATGAGATGGTCAATTGCATCTCCAACAACATAGTCATTCAAATGAGCAGGTAACTGTGGATTCCTCTGCAGACTGTTGGCGTTACAAGCGTTGATAAAACTAAGGCGTTACTAGCCTTCGTCTTGAATTGTTGGCGTTACTGGCCAGAGCAGTAAATACCTCCATTGATGGAGGTAAGTGAAACGTCTTCTTCTCCCTATAAAAAGCGTCCAAATGCAATCCATGGAAAACACACGAAGAAGGAATCAGAGCTTTGAATCTGAGGGATTTGGTTTGTGGCTAATTGGGATCGGTCCGGTGACGTTCTCTCGACAGCGAGCAGAAGAAGAAAAGGAAGAAGAAGATTTTCAATCACTGTAAGTCTTAATCGATCTTTTGCAATTTGATTTCATTCTTAGATAACAACATTGGTATCAGAGCAATTGTTAGAGCATGAAAAAAAAATTTACCTTTGCGATGAACACCTCACGTTGTTGATGGATGAAATCGCTTGAAATCGCCACTGAGCTCTCGGCATTTTCATCCCCTGGCCGACGATAGCTTCACGCGCGGAAGGCAGCCGTCGCCGTCGGCCGGATGCGTCGATGGAGGCAGCCATGGCGTTGGTGATGGGAAAAAAAAGGGTTGGCTGAGTGGGGAAGAAAGCTACGAGAAGAAGAAGAAGAGGCGGCTGTTTGGCGTTGAGAGGCGGTCGTGCGTTGAGGAGAATGAGATTAGGTTTTGGGGTTTTTTTTTAAGGAGAAAAAGTTGTTTTTTATTAAAAAAAAACCCGCTGAAACCTATTCTGCACTTTGAAAAAAAAAACCCTACTACCTAAGGGAGGATCGAACCACTGACCTCCCTAGTGAAGGCAAACAGACCCAACCAGAAGTTATACTCGATAATTTGTTTAGATTTGGTTCAATTTATTTAAATTAGATTCTGGTTTGGTTTTAAAAGGATTAAGTTGGTCAAATCGATTTTGGTTCAAACCATTAGTTGGTTTAACCAAACCATTTTGATCAAATAATCTGAACTAAACAGACTGATTTAATCGTTATGTTGAACCTCAAATTTAAATAGGCTTAATTGTAGCTACAAACAAAAAGAAAACTTATATGTCTTTATCTATTTGTGTTGTGAATTGAACCAGTTTTGTTACTGGTTTGTCGGTTTTGTACTGACATTGTATATTTCAATTCCAGATGCCGAGATTTATTACCACAATGACTCGTCGAGATGTGCGACGGAATCATTTGAGGGAATAGATAGAGGAGATTGACTACCTCCCGCATCTAGGCATCCAAGGGCATATGGGAAGGCTTGATCGTCTATTTTGAAAACTCGAACAGGAAGAGTTTCCAGTTCTAGATAACTACCGAATCGGGGCATTGATTAGTTCATTGCCGAGGCGTGCTAAAGTAGCTGCATGATGTATCTGGGGATGCTACGAAGGACGTATCTCATATACCGAGTTATGTAGAGAACTACTTCGCCAGAATTTTTCAGAAGAGGATCTGGAAGAGGATCCTGAAGAATCTAAAGAGGATCCAGAGATAGATCTGATTGTAGAATTCAAGGGGGATCCTGAGAAAATCGAGTGGGATCAAATTGGAGATTCTGAGGAGGACCCAGAGGAAGATCCCGAAATGTTCGAGGAAGATCCCGAAATGCCTGGTCCCGAAATGTTTGAGGAAGATCCCGAAATGCCTGGGGAAAACCCTGAAATATTTGAGGAAGATCCTGATATTGAAATGATCGAGGAAGATCCTGAAATATTTGAGGAAGATCCGATAGAATCTGTAGAAGATCCCGAGCCTGATCAGACTGGCCGATTAGAGATGAACGAGAGAGTGATAGCCACTGTCATAATATTTTTTATTATGGGAATGATGTCAGCTTATCTAGTTCATTAAATTCTGGTTGTTGTACGAACTTATTAAGCATATTAACTAAAGTTATGTTATGTGTTAACTGACTTGTCATTGATTAGTTCATTTATATGATTAGTTCATATTCAAGATAAATGATTAGTTCGTTTAATGGGATGTATGTAATATAATTGATCAATGTTAATTAGAGTGGATGATGCGAATAATGAGTGAAAACGTAGTTATCACTTGATTTCGTAAACCAAGTCAAGTTTACATTGAGTCAATCAAAAATTATGTACAGATGATTTACACTAAATTAATGAATAATATGTTTGTTTATGATAGATCATGGCAACTAAGAACATCATAGCTGAACTGAACAAGGGAGAGAAATTGTATAGGGACAACTATAAAATATGGCATCTCAAGATACAATATGTTCTTGTGGAACAAGAAGTTCTAGAGGCTGTAAATCATTTCATGGTAGAACCTACTGTTGGTTCAACTGCACAGTACAGACTTGATCTAGATGCCTATAGGGCATGGAAGAAAAAGGACTCCACTACAAAGGGGATATTGATTAGTTCAATGGTAGATGACCTGGTATTTGAGTATGAGCCACTACTATCAGCTCATGCTGTCTGGGTTGCCCTGAAAGAGAGATACAGTGGAGTTAGTGTAAGCAAGCTTCGTCAACTGACAATCAAGTTTGACAGTTGTAAAAAGCGCCCGAATGTAACGATGACCAACATCTGAGAGAAATGGGTAATATGATTCGGGAGCTTAAGACTGCTGGTTATGAGTTGACCGACGAACAACAGGTTCAAGCAGTTATTCGTTCCCTTCCTGATTCTTGGGAAACAATGAAGCAGAACCTTACTCACAGTGAGAGTATCAGGATTTTCATTGATGTCTCACGCCATATTGAACTGGAGGCGGAGAGAATAGAATCCGCAAGGATTTCTGAGCAAGCTTTTGTAGCTGAAGGTTCTGGATCCAAGAATAAGAAAAAATGGTTTAAGAAAGGAAAGGGAAAGGGAAAAGAAGCTGGTGCTACTACTGTGCAAGACCCAATCAAGAAGAAAGGAAAGAAGAATGGAAAGAAACCTAAAGGCAAGCTAACTTGCTACAACTGTGGCAAGAAGGGTCATTTTGCTCGGGAGTGTACTGAGCCGAAAAAGGTAAATCCATGTTTGTCTTCTTTTCATGAGCTTTATGTTGCTAGTTCGGTGTTGTTAGCTGATTCTTATCCTTTGTGGATTATAGATTCAGGAGCAACGAACCATGTAGCTCGTGATCGAGCTACATACGTGGAGTACCGTCGCGTACCAGCTGGCAATAAGTGGATATATGTGGGAAACAATGCAAGAATTGAAGTCAAAGGAATTGGCACTTGCAAACTCAACCTTCGTGGTGAGCGTACATTGTTTCTGCATGATGTCCTGTATGCTCCTGAGATTTGACGGAATCTTGTTTCTGTGAATTGTCTTCTTGAATTGGGTTATTGTATGAATTTTTACAATCGTCGAGTAGAACTTAAAATTGACTCTGTGTTAATCGGATATGATTTTATATCAAACGGTTTCATGGTTCTTGATGTAGAACCAGATGTTAATTGTGGAAATAATGGTTGTTTTTCAAACATTGCTCTTACTAGTGATGCTGATGTTAATGATGAAGTTTGGCATGCTAGATTGGAACATATAGGACAAGAAAGAATGAATAGATTAGCAAGAGAGGGTCTGCTAGGCACTCGTGCTAAAGTTGACTTGTCTATATGTGAGCACTGTCTTGCTGGAAAAGCAACTAGGAAACCGTTTGGTAAGGCTATTAAGGCTGATTCACCATTGCAATTGATTCATTCGGATATTTGTGGTCCGATGAACATGAAGGCTAGAAATGGTAGTTCATATTTCATTACATTTATTGATGATTTCACGCGTTTTGGTCATATGTATTTGATTTCTCATAAATCTGAAGCATTAGATTGCTTTAATTGTTATTTGAACGAAGTTGAGAATCAATTGGAACGTAAGGTTAAAACCTTACGCACTCACCGTGGAGGTGAATACTTGTCTGATCAGTTCAAGATAATATGTAATGAGAAAGGGATTATTAGACAGTTAACTATCCCTGGAACTCCACAGCAAAATGGAGTTGCTGAAAGAAGAAATCAAACTCTTCTTGAAATGGTTAGGTCGATGATGACTCAAGCTAATTTGCCTATTTCCTATTGGGGAGATGCATTATTGGCTGCAACCTACATACTT
This sequence comes from Boesenbergia rotunda, assembly GCA_024364735.1. Classification (NCBI taxonomy): domain Eukaryota; kingdom Viridiplantae; phylum Streptophyta; class Magnoliopsida; order Zingiberales; family Zingiberaceae; genus Boesenbergia; species Boesenbergia rotunda. Next base: position 330,946 of record JAGFNQ010003437.1, on the reverse strand, counting down.
AACTGGGTGCCTTCTAAATTTGTTCCATCTACTCCATATGAACTTTGGACAGGCAGAAAACCAGATTTGAGTAATCTGAGACCATGGGGGTCAGTTGCTTATATTCATGACAAGACTCACAAATATGAAAAATTAGGACCCAGAGGTAAGAAGTGTATTTTTGTAAGATATTCTGATACCTCTAAGGGTTATGTCTTTATTGGTGAGCAACAAGATGGAACCATCTCTGAAATTGAGTCAAGAGATGCTACTTTTCTCGAAACTGAATTCCCAACAAGAGGTGAAGTTGATAAATCAACTCCTCTATTTGCAATAGAGGAGGAGGATACTGTTCCTCCATTAACAAATTAGGAATCTCAGGGAATGCCTGAATCTAGTCAACCTAGTGGGAGTGAATTGCCTATAAGTGAATTAGTTTCTCAACAGTCAAACCTGCGAAGAAGTAATCGTAAGATTATTCCTCGGAGAAGGTTTGACATTGAAAATGAGGCATTAATGATTCTCCCAGTTGACGATGAAGAACCTCAAACGGTTGAGGAAGCATTGAGATGCTCAGTTAGAGAAAAATGGAGAATTGCAATGGATGAAGAAATGGAGTCTATGAGAAAGAATCAGGTTTGGGATTTAGTCGATCTTCCTCCAGGCCGAAGGGCTATTAGGAATAAATGGATTCTCAAAATCAAGAGGAAGACAGATGGATCGATTAATAAATACAAAGCTTGTCTGGTTGCAAAAGGATATACCCAAATGGAGGGTATTGATTTTGAAGAGACATTTTCCCCTGTTGTGAAGTTTGTGTCAATACGTGTCATTTTAGCTATAGTAGCACATTATGACTTGGAATTACATCAGATGGATGTAAAAATGGCTTTCCTTAATGGTAATCTTGACGAGGAAATCTATATGACACAACCAGAAGGTTATATTGCTGATGGCCAAGAGGAAAAAGTATGTAGACTTAAAAAATCTATATATGGGCTAAAGCAAGCGTCGAGACAATGGAACATAAGATTCAATGAAGTCATTTTATCTTATGATTTCGAAATGATCAATGAGGATCATTGTGTTTACCTAAGAAAGGATAAAGGAAAGTTGGTCATTTTATCATTATATGTTGATGATATACTAATAGCTGGAAATGACTTAAAAGTTGTGATTGAGGTCAAGTCTTGGCTTTCATCACAATTTGACATAATTGACATGGGAGAAGCTGAGTATATCTTAGGAGTACGGATCATTCGTGATCGATCAAAAAGACTTTTGGGTTTGTCCCAAGTATATCTTAGGAGTACGGATCATTCGTGATCGATCAAAAAGACTTTGGGGTTTGTCCCAAGAAGCTTATATTACTAAGATACTACAACACTTCAATATGTTTGATTGCAACGTTGAACAAACACCTACAGCGAAAGGTGTTGTTTTGAGCAAAAGTATGTCTCCCAAGACTCCTGAAGAGATAGCCGAGATGAAGAAAAGACCCTATGCTAGTGCCATTGGTAGTTTGATGTACACTATGTTGTGTACTCGCCCTGATATAAGCTATGCTGTTGGCTTAGTTAGTCGTTTCCAGTCAAACTCAGGATCGAGGCACTGGAAAGCGGTAAAAAGGATATTCAAATATCTCAAAGGAACGGCAGATTATTGTCTCTGCTTCCAAGGATCAAAACTGAGCTTGAAGGGCTACGCAGATGCAGATTGGGCAGGGGACCTTAACGATAGAAAATCCACATCTGGCTATATTTTTTTGCTGAATGGAGGTGTCATTTCATGGAACAACAAGAAACAGGCTTGTGTAGCACTGTCGACAATGGAGGCTGAGTATGTGGCTTGTGCAGCGGCTGTACAAGAAGCTGTCTGGTTGAGAAGGTTCCTAAAGCATTTGAAGATTGTTGAGGACAGTGGGAGCCCTGTTACAGTGTGTTGTGACAATCAAGCTGCTATAGCTTTTTCCAAGGATCCTAAATATCACAGCAAAGGCAAGCATATAGAAATTAAATACAATTTTGTAAGGGATATTGTTGACAAGAAAAAGATAATTCTTGAGTACATCCCTACCCGAGCAATGCTTACAGATCCTTTTACTAAGCCATTGACTAAAGAGTCATTTTATGAACATGTGAAGTCTTTAGGACTACGCAAGTTGTAACAAATTGTAAAGACTACTATTTAAATGATATGTCATGATCTATTCAGTGTAAGTGTATTTGTTACATTTAGTAAAAGTCTCGATGAGCATGTTGGCAGGCTAAGATTGGTCCTCTCACATGGACAGTCGTCTCTATTTGTTGAATATAAATAGAGGTAAGACCATTACTTATGAGACAACTTATGTAGTTGTGAAGAGAGACATACTCATAAGTTGAGGTGACCTTGATTTTGTATCAAGATGAGATCATTTATGTAATGATCATAGTAAATGCACCTACCATTTACTAAACCTGTTTAAAGCCAGATTGGAATTCATAAGTTGAATTTGGATTAGACGTTAGGTATGTCTAGATCAAAATCTGTATGATATTAAATATTTGAGAAAAACATGCACTCTTTTTGGTAAAGAGAAAAACATCGTAGCATGTGATTCATACCACATGTGCTATAGCGACAATAAGGGTAGTAGGAGAATGGATCCCTGCTTCTATACTATGTGAGACCCTTGAGATTATTAGTTAATCTCAATCTTATCCTAAGTGACTATTTAGTTGTCTACTTGAAGTTTTAATCAGTGGTTACTACTTTAGTGTGTGTCCTATTGACTATGGATGATTCGGTCTATGGAGCATAACTAGAAAAGCGACTGATTAGAATGAATAGATTCTAGCTGAAAAGGAAGATTAAAATTGGTTTACATCTGTAATACTTATTCACTGGTCGACCAGTTATATTTTTTTGTTAAGTACTTAAAAATGTAATTGTGAATAAATGTATTGAATTGAGATGTTGAGCATGCTCTTGACATAGATGTTATATGAGGGATTAGAGATGTTCATATTGATGTAAACATTTAATCTGGGGTAAAGGCAAGTTATTGATGTCTCTGATTCGTTCTATAGAGCAGCTAAGTTAAGTGTAACAACTTTCTTAGCATTAATTGCTTAGTGTGCTTGCTGTCGCACGAACCATTTTCCCTGAAGTATGAGTTGAATGCTCCTATATGGTCTTTGTGACTTCCTTACGTAGTCTTAGTGACTAAATGACCTATATGGATAGAATTGGACGAGTGGGAGATGTTGGCGTTACAAGCGTTGATAAAACTAAGGCGTTACTAGCCTTCGTCTTGAATTGTTGGCGTTACTGGCCAGAGCAGTAAATACCTCCATTGATGGAGGTAAGCGAAACATCTTCTTCTCCCTATAAAAAGCGTCCAAATGCAATCCATGGAAAACACACGAAGAAGGAATCGAAGCTTTGAATCTGAGGGATTTGGTTTGTGGCTAATTGGGATCGGTCCGGTGACGTTCTCTCGACAGCGAGCAGAAGAAGAAAAGGAAGAAGAAGATCTTCAATCACTGTAAGTCTTAATCTTTTGCAATTTGATTTCATGCTTAGATAACAACACAGACGACCACTAGAAGTAGAAGGATCACAAAATGGTTGTTGAGTTTGCTCCTCTCTCTCATCAACATCATCTATATACATTGTTGATAGCTGCGGTGACTCAAACTCTTCTTTTTTCCAATGTCATACTCCTTGCTCATCAAAAGTCACATCCCTACTAATAATTACCTTCCTAGTATTTGAATTAAACAACTTGTACCCCTTTGTTTCACTACTATAGCCAGTAAAGATGCATCTCTCTGCTTTGTCATCCAACTTCTTCCGGATTGCACATGGGACATGGGCATAAGCAACACAACCAAATACCTTAAGATGAGAGATATTTGGCTTCTTACTGCACCACAACTCATAAGGAGTGTTTTTATGAATACTCCTTGATGGACACCGATTCAATATATAAACAACACAAGAAACAGTTTCAACCCAAAACTCCTTTGGTATACTCTTTGCTTTCATCATGGATCTCACCATATCCATCACAGTACGATTCTTCCTCTCCGCAATACCATTCTACTAAGGAGTGTGTATGATTGTCATCTGATGTTTGATTCCACAATTAGCCAAAGAATAATCACACAGTATACTGAGTGTCTTTGTTAGTCCTCGAAGTCTTAATCAAATAATCACTTTGCTTCTCAACATAAGACTTAAAACTCTTGAAACTTCATAAGCATCAGATTTATGTTTCCAAAAATACACTCATGTCTTCCGGCTAAAATCATTAATGAAAGTAATGAAAAATTTCTTGCCTCCACAAGAAGGAACCTCAATTGAACATAAATCTGAGTGTATGAGCTCCAATGGTTGTCTTGCTCTCCAAACATTACCTCTTGGAAAAGAATCCCTGTGCTTCTTTCCCAAAATACATGCTTCATAATGTCTAATGGCAAAATCAAATAATGGTAATCCAGACACCACATTATTTTTAGCAATAAACTTCAGACCTCCAAAGTGAAAGTGTCCAAATCTCATATGCCATAACCAAGTCTCATCAAAATCAGTAGTGCTACAGCAAGGCAAATCATCATAACTAAGAGTAATAGGAAACAACCGACAATTGTTCATATCTACCTTAGCTATTACCCAATCGTTCATCACGAATTGTGCAAACACCACGTCTAAAATTAAGATCATAATTCTTCTCTTGCAACTAACCAAGACTCAACAAATTATGATGAAGATTAGGCACATAATAAACACCACCAATAGAATAATGGAAATACTACCTTTACCCTTCACAGGTACGACTTGATCATTACCAAACTTCACAGTGCTTAGAAAAGATTCATCAAGATTAGAAAAATTCTCCTTTTTTCTATATATATGATTACTACAGCCAGAATCAAGATACCAAATAGAAATTTTATTTTCCTTAGCAACTCTAACAGAAAACAAAATTATTTCATGGTTATCATCACCCAGTTCAGCAACTTGAGCATGTCCATTTTTATTCTCAATCTTTACACTCTAATAATCCCTTTTATAATAACCCAACTTTCCACAATTATAACAACACGGACCTCACGTTTTTGAAATTGTTGACTATAATCTGAATTGTTAGGATTATCTCTTTGTTGAAATTGAAAATTACCTCTACCATGACCTTGGCAATTTCCACGGCCACATGTCCACAAACTTTAAAATTCTGACCACGTACGAGCATGTAAATCACCACCGCCATTATTGGATTGCCCTTGTCCATTGCCTTTTTGGGTCGAGGCTTACAACACTTCTTCTGTTGAATCTTTTTTTATTGAATTCTCCAGTCTTTCATTAATCATGTGTTCATGTAAAATCAACGAACCATGCAACTCTTTAATGGAGATCTCCAAAAAATCTTTCATCTCTTGCAACACAACCACAAAATAATCAAACTTCAAAGGCAAGCTGCTCAAAACTTTCTCAACAAACATCTCATCTTCAACCTCATAGCCATTGAGATCCATCTCGTTTTTTATCTCCATTAAATGAGAAAAATAATCCTCAATTGTCTCTATCCATCGGACATCCTTCAAATTTTCTCTTCAGCATCATTAAATTATTCCTTTGGACTATGTCAATACCTCTATATGATTTATCCAAAACATCTCATGCCTGTTTTGCAGCTTTAGCAGTGAAAATTTTGACAAACACAGACATATCGATTGCCTGGTATATCTGAGATAAAGCCAAACAAACTATCATGTCTCTGGTCATCATCATCATCTACATCTTCCATTGAATCTTTATTCATGTACTTCAATAATTTATACGTCGTAAGATGTGTCTCCATCTGAAACGTTCACTAAATATAATTCTATTTTTTCATTAATTTGGGAACTAAACACGTAATGCATCTATTTGTCATGATCAATGATCAACTTTGTTCTGATACCAATTGTAAAAATTGAAAGGACCATGAAACAATTCTAACTAAACTAGTTTCGCAAATCGCAAAGGAATCTAAACGAGCACAGATCCAAGAAGATCACAAGAGTTGCAAAGAATAAGATGATAAAAAAATTCAACAAAATAAATTAAAAACAAAATAAGAACATACGTCTTTTTATCACAGCCCTCACAATCTAACGGCACCATTATATATACAGATTGACCCAAAACTAAAATAATACGTTGACCTAATATAAATAGGAAATTATAAAAAAATCAAAACTCAAAGATTTTGTTTATTATTTTTTTTTTCAACGTTGCTTAACGTGATCTGAAAATGAGAAACCATGCCTATATGTGGACAAGCTAAATTAACAAATTGTTTTCCTCTGACATAAATACTAATAAAAGCACGTACGGCTCAAAAGCAAGCATGAGCATGACAAACAATTTTTTGAAGAGGAAAAAACAGGGGCATAAGGATTCTATTGCGATTTTCTTTTGATAATAAATAGTCAAAGGTGTCTATAATATATTATTAAATTCAATCATGTCTTGGCATAGAACGAGCAAAAATTTAGTTAAATAAAATAAATCAATCAAACTGATTAAATTTTAAAATTTGATTAGATCAATTCAAAATTTATTTTTTTAAAAAAAAATAATTAAATTAATTAATTCGGTTCGATTTTAATCTTCAACTTTCTTATTCTATTAAATCGAATTAATAAAATTTTAACTTAAAATGAATTTTTTTATTAAAAAGTCAATTTTTATTTAACTAAATTGATTTTTAAAATCATTCAATTAATTCTATCGAAAATTAAATTAATCGATAAAATATCAATTTATTATAAAAATTCGATTGATTCGAATGAAAAAAAAAATCGATTCAATTTTAATGGAATACTTACCAAGTTCTGACATGAGGACCCAATTTAATGAAAATCTTGTTTAAGTCGAAAATCAAATTAATCGATAAAATATCGATTCGATTTGAAAAATCTGATGGATTTTAATCGAATACTTACCTTGTTTCTGACATGAGGATCCGATTTAATGAAAACACATGACCTGCATCATTAATAATTTCGATTGTCTTAGATGTATCTTGCGTGAATTGAACCTAATTGCTTGTTGATATTTGCTCTTGGGACACCACCAAACCCTGGATAAATTTGTACTAAATTGAAGATCATTTATCAAAAAAAATAATTAACGAGAATTTTTAACTTCAAACGAGCGCTTAATCTCACCGAAATTTCCCACCCGTTGCTAAAGATCATTTATCAAGTTATGACTCATGATGAACCAGACAACAGACAAATTGAACCTGGGATGACCGGCCTGACCCCATAGAAATTTCCCCAAAGATCATTTATCAATCGATAGGAGAGTGGGATGTTTCTGTTAATTGTTAGTATTTCATGTTATAAATTTTCATTAGTTAAAGATAAAAGTACTTTGTTAGAAATTGCCCTATTTTTATCACAACCCTCACAATCTGACGGCACCATTATATATACAGATTGACCCAAAACTAAAATAATACGTTGACCTAATATAAATAGGAAATTATAAAAAATCAAAACTCAAAAATTTTGTTTATTATTTTTTTTACAACACTGCTTAACGTGATCGGACAATGAGAAACCATGCCTGTATGTGGAGAAGCTAAATTATCAAATTGTTTTTCTCTAACGTAAATACTAATAAAAGCACGTACGGCTCAAAAGCAAGCATGAGCATGACAAACAATTTTTTTTGAAGAGGAAAAAACAGGGGCATAAGGATTCTATTGTAATTTTCTTTTGATAATAAATAGTCAAAGGTGTCTATAATAAATTATTAAATTCAATCTTATCTTGGCATAGAACGAGCAAAAATTTAGTTAAATAAAATAAATCAATCAAACTGATTAAATTTTAAAATTTGATTAGATGTATTCAAAATTTATTTTTTAAAAAAAATTAATTTATTTAATTAATTCGGTTCGATTTTAATCTTCAACTTTCTTATTCTATTAAATCGAATAAATCGAATTAATAAAATTTTAACTTAAAAATAATTATTTATTAAAAAGTCAAATTTTATTTAAATAAATTGATTTTTAAAATCATTCAATTAATTCTATCGAAAATTAAATTAATCTATAAAATATCAATTTATTATAAAAATTCGATTGATTCGAATGAAAAAAAATCGATTCAATTTTAATGGAATACTTACCATGCTTCTGACATGAGGACCCAATTTAATGAAAATCATGTTTAAGTCGAAAATAAAATTAATCGATAAAATATCGATTCGATTTGAAAATTTGATGGATTTTATCGAATACTTACCTTGCTTCTGACATAAGGATCTGATTTAATGAAAACACATGACCTGCATCATTAATAATTTCGATTGTCTTAGATGTATATTGCGTGAATTGAACCTAATTGCTTGTTGATATTTGCTCTTGGGACACCACCAAACCCTGGATAAATTTGTACTAAATTGAAGATCATTTATCAAAAAAAAATAATTAATGAGAATTTTTAACTTCAAACGAGCGCTTAATCTCACCGAAATTTCCCACCCGTTGGTAAAGATCATTTATCAATTTATGACTCATGATGAACCAGACAACAGACAAATTGAACCTGGGTTGACCGGCCCGACCCCATAGAAATTTTCCCAAAGATCATTTATCAAGTGATAGGAGAGAGGGATGTTTCCGTAAATTGTTAGTATTTCATGTTATAAATTTTCATTAGTTAAAGATAAATGTACTTTGTTAGAAATTGCCCTATTTTTATCACAACCCTCACAATCTGACGGCACCATTATATATACAGATTGACCCAAAACTAAAATAATACGTTGACCTAATATAAGTAGGAAATTATAAAAAAAATCAAAACTCAAAAATTTTGTTTATTATTTTTTTTACAACACTGCTTAACGTGATCTGACAATGAGAAACCATGCCTATATGTGGAAAAGCTAAATTATCAAATTGTTTTTCTCTAACGTAAATACTAATAAAAGCACGTACGTCTCAAAAGCAAGCATGAGCATGACAAACAATTTTTTGAAGAGGAAAAAACTGGGGCATAAGGATTCTATTGCGATTTTCTTTAAATAATAAATAGTCAAAGGTGTCTATAATATATTATTAAATTCAATCATGTCTTGGCATAGAACGAGCAAAAATTTAGTTAAATAAAATAAAACAATCAAACTGATTAAATTTTAAAATTTGATTAGATCAAAATAAAATTTATTTTTTTAAAAAAAAAATAATTTATTTAATTAATTCGGTTCGATTTTAATCTTCAACTTCCTTATTCTATTAAAACGAATAAATCGAATTAATAAAATTTTAACTTAAAATGAATTTTTTATTAAAAAGTCAATTTTTATTTATATAAATTGATTTTTAAAATCATTCAATTAATTATATCAAAAATTAAATTAATCGATAAAATATCAATTTATTATAAAAATTCGTTTGATTCGAATGAACAAAAAAAATCGATTCAATTTTAATGGAATACTTACCATGCTTCTGACCCGACATGAGGACCCAATTTAATGAAAATCTTGTTTAAGTCGAAAATCAAATTAATCGATAAAATATCGATTCGATTTGAAAAATCTGATGGATTTTAATCGAATACTTACCTTGCTTCTGACATGAGGATCCGATTTAATGAAAACACATGACCTGCATCATTAATAATTTCGATTGTCTTAGATGTATCTTGCGTGAATTGAACCTAATTGCTTGTTGATATTTGCTCTTGGGACACCACCAAACCCTGGATAAATTTGTACTAAATTGAAGATCATTTATCAAAAAAAATAATTAACGAGAATTTTTAACTTCAAACGAGCGCTTAATCTCACCGAAATTTCCCACCCGTTGCTAAAGATCATTTATCAAGTTATGACTCATGATGAACCACACAACAGACAAATTGAACCTGGGATGACCGGCCCGGCCCCATAGAAATTTTCCCAAAGATCATTTATCAAGTGATAGGAGAGAGGGATGTTTCCGTAAATTTTTAGTATTTCATGTTATAAATTTTCATTAGTTAAAAATAAATGTACTCTGTTAGAAATTGCCATATTTTTATCACAACCCTCACAATCTGACGACACCATTATATATACAGATTGACCCAAAACTAAAATAATACGTTGACCTAATATAAATAGGAAATTATAAAAAAATCAAAACTCAAAAATTTTGTTTATTATTTTTTTTACAACACTGTTTAACGTGATCAGACAATGAGAAACCATGCCTATATGTGGAGAAGCTAAATTATCAAATTATTTTTTTCTAACGTAAATACTAATAAAAGCACGTACGGCTCAAAAGCAAGCATGAGCATGACAAACAATTTTTTTTGAAAAGGACAAAACAGGGGCATAAGGATTCTATTGTAATTTTCTTTTGTAATAAATAGTCAAAGGTGTCTATAATAAATTATTAAATTCAATCATGTCTTGGCATAGAACGAGCAAAAATTTAGTTAAATAAAATAAATCAATCAAACTGATTAAATTTTAAAATTTGATTAGATGTAATCAAAATTTATTTTTTTTTAAAAAAAATTAATTTAATTAATTCGGTTCGATTTTAATCATCAACTTTCTTATTCTATTAAATCGAATTTATAAAATTTTAACTTAAAATTAATTATTTATTAAAAAGTCAAATTTTATTTAAATAAATTGATTTTTAAAATCATTCAAATAATTCTATCGAAAATTAAAATAATCGATAAAATATCAATTTATTATAAAAATTCGATTGATTTGAATGAAAAAAAAATCAATTCAATTTTAATGGAATACTTACCATGCTTCTGACATGAGGACCCAATTTAATGAAAATCTTGTTTAAGTCGAAAATCAAATTAATCGATAAAATATCGATTCGATTTGAAAAATCTGATGGATTTTAATCGAATACTTACCTTGTTTCTGACATAAGTATCCGATTTAATGAAAACACATGACCTGTATCATTAATAATTTCGATTGTCTTAGATGTATATTGCATGAATTGAACCTAATTGCTTGTTGATATTTGCTCTTGGGACACCACCAAACCCTGGATAAATTTGTACTAAATTGAAGATCATTTATCAAAAAAAATAATTAATGAGAATTTTTAACTTCAAACGAGCGCTTAATCTCACCGAAATTTCTCACCCGTTGGTAAAGATCATTTATCAAGTTATGACTCATGATGAATCAGATAACAGACAAATTGAACATGGGATTACCGGCCTGGCCCCATAGAAAATTCCCCAAAGATCATTTATCAAATGATAGGAGAGAGGGATGTTTCCGTTAATTCTTAGTATTTCATGTTATAAATTTTCATTAGTTAAAGATAAATGTACTTGCTTAGAAATTGTCCTATTTTTATCACAACCCTCATAATCTGACAGCACCATTATATATATAGATTGACCCAAAACTAAAATAATACGTTGACCTAATATAAATAGAAAATTATAAAAAAAATCAAAACTCAAAAATTTTGTTTACTATTTTTTTTCAACACTGCGTAACGTGATCTGACAATGAGAAACCATGCCTATATGTGGACAAGCTAAATTATCAAATTGTTTTTCTCTAACGTAAATACTTATAAAAGCACGTACTGCTCAAAAGCAAGCATTAGCATGACAAACAATTTTTTGAAGAGGAAAAAACAGGGGCATAATGATTCTATTGCGATTTTGTTTTAATAATAAATAGTCAAAGGTTTCTATAATATATTATTAAATTCAATCATGTCTTGGCATAGAACAAGCAAAAATTTAGTTAAATAAAATATATCAATCAAACTGATTAAATTTTAAAATTTGATTAGATCTATTCAAAATTTATTTTTTTTAAAAAAAAATTATTAATTTAATTAATTCCGTTCGATTTTAATCTTCAACTTTCTTATTATATTAAATCGAATAAATCGAATTAATAAAATTTTAACTTAAAATTAATTTTTTCTTAAAAAGTCAATTTTTATTTAAATAAATTGGTTTTTAAAATCATTCAATTAATTCTATCAAAAATTAAATTAATCGATAAAATATCAATTTATTATAAAAATTCGATTGATTCGAATGAAAAAAAAATCGATTCAATTTTAATGGAATACTTACCATGCTTCTGGCATGAGGACCCAATTTAATGAAAATCTTATTTAATTCGAAAATGAAATTAATCGATAAAATATCGATTCGATTTGAAAAATCTGATGGATTTTAATCGAATACTTACCTTGCTTCTGACATGAGGATCCGATTTAATGAAAACACATGACCTGCATCATTAATAATTTCGATTGTCTTAGATGTATCTTGCGTGAATTGAACCTAATTGCTTGTTGATATTTGCTCTTGGGACACCACCAAACCCTGGATAAATTTGTACTAAATTGAAGATCATTTATCAAAAAAAATAATTAACGAGAATTTTTAACTTCAAACGAGCGCTTAATCTCACCGAAATTTCCCACCCGTTGCTAAAGATCATTTATCAAGTTATGACTCATGATGAACCAGACAACAGACAAATTGAACCTGGGATGACCGGCCTGACCCCATAGAAATTTCCCCAAAGATCATTTATCAATCGATAGGAGAGTGGGATGTTTCTGTTAATTGTTAGTATTTCATGTTATAAATTTTCATTAGTTAAAGATAAATGTACTTTGTTAGAAATTGTCCTATTTTTATCAAAACCCTCACAATCTGACGCCACCATTATATATACAGATTGATCCAAAACTAAAATAATACGTTGACCTAATATAAATAGAAAATTATAAAAAAATCAAAACTCAAAAATTTTGTTTATTATTTTTTTTTTCAACACTGCTTAACGTGATCTGACAATGAGAAACCATGCCTATATGTGGACAAGCTAAATTATCAAATTGTTTTTCTCTAACGTAAATACTTATAAAAGCACGTACGGCTCAAAAGCAAGCATGAGCATGACAAATAATTTTTTGAAGAGGAAAAAACAGGGGCATAAGGATTCTATTGCTATTTTCTTTTGATAATAAATAGTCAAAGGTGTCTATAATATATTATTAAATTCAATCATGTCTTGGCATAGAAGGAGCAAAAATTTAGTTAAATAAAATAAATCAATCAAACTGATTAAATTTTAAATTTTGATTAGATCTATTCAAAAATTATTTTATTTTAAAAAAATAATTAATTTAATTAATTCGGTTCGATTTTAATCTTCACCTTTCTTATTCTATTAAATAAAATAAATCGAATTAATAAAATTTTATCTTAAAATTAATTTTTTATTAAAAAGTCAATTTTTTTAAAATAAATTGATTTTTAAAATCATTCAATTAATTCTATCGAAAATTAAATTAATCGATAAAATATCAATTTTTTATAAAAATTCGATTGATTCGATTGAAAAAAAATCGATTCAATTTTAATGGAATACTTACCATGCTTCTGGCATGAGGACCCAATTTAATGAAAATCTTGTTTAAGTCGAAAATCAAATTAATCGATAAAATATCGATTCGATTTGAAAAATCTGATGGATTTTAATCGAATACTTACCTTGCTTCTGACATGAGGATCTGATTTAATGAAAACACATGACCTGCATCATTAATAATTTCGATTGTCTTAGATGTATCTTGCGTGAATTGAACCTAATTGCTTGTTGATATTTGCTCTTGGGACACCACCAAACCCTGGATAAATTTGTACTAAATTGAAGATCATTTATCAAAAAAAAATAATTAACGAGAATTTTTAACTTCAAACGTGCGCTTAATCTCACCGAAATTTCCCACCCGTTGCTAAAGATCATTTATCAAGTTATGACTCATGATGAACCAGACAACAGACAAATTGAACCTGGGATGACCGGCCCGACCCCATAGAAATTTCCCCATAGATCATTTATCAAGTGATAGGAGAGAGGGATGTTTCCGTTAATTGTTAGTATTTCATGTTATAAATTTTCATTAGTTAAAGATGAATGTACTTTGTTAGAAATTGCCCTATTTTTATCACAACCCTCACAATCTGACGGCGCCATTATATATACAGATTGACCCAAAACTAAAATAATACGTTGACCTAATATAAATAGGAAATTATAAAAAAATCAAAACTCAAAAATTTTGTTTATTATTTTTTTTTTCAACACTGCTTAACGTGATCTGACAATGAGAAACCATGCCTATATGTGGACAAGCTAAATTATCAAATTGTTTTTCTCTAACGTAAATACTAATAAAAGCACGTACGGCTCAAAAGCAAGCATGAGCATGACAAACAATTTTTTGAAGAGGAAAAAACAGGGGCATAAGGATTCTATTGCGATTTTCTTTTGATAATAAATAGTCAAAGGTGTCTATAATATATTCTTAAATTCAATCATGTCTTGGCATAGAACGAGCAAAAATTTAGTTAAATAAAATAAATCAATCAAACTGATTAAATTTTAAAATTTGATTAGATCTATTCAAAATTTATTTTTTTTAAAAAAATTATTAATTTAGTTAATTCCGTTCGATTTTAATCTTCAACTTTCTTATTCTATTAAATCGAATAAATTGAATTAATAAAATTTTAACTTAAAATTAATTTTTTATTAAAAAGTCAATTTTAATTTAAATAAATTGGTTTTTAAAATCATTCAAATAATTCTATCAAAAATTAAATTAATCGATAAAATATCAATTTATTATAATAATTCGATTGATTCGAATGAAAAAAAAATCGATTCAATTTTAATGGAATACTTACCATGCTTCTGACATGAGGACCCAATTTAATGAAAATCTTGTTTAAGTCGAAAATCAAATTAATCAATAAAATATCTATTCGATTTGAAAAATCTGATGGATTTTAATCGAATACTTACCTTGCTTCTGACATGAGGATCCGATTTAAAGAAAACACATGACCTGCATCATTAATAATTTCGATTGTCTTAGATGTATCTTGCGTGAATTGAACCTAATTGCTTGTTGATTTTTTTTTTAAGCAAAGAAACCTCTTATTCCAGGAAAAGAAATCCATATTAGAAGGGGGACCAGACCTAACCTTCTAATATTGATGTAACAATGACTTTAACTGATTTACAAGTATTGCAATAAGTATAAAAAGGGAAACTGGCTGTTTATATAGTCTATACAATTATTGGCCAGTCTTTTATTTACACAAATCTTTCAGAGCCCAAGAATCTTCGAGAATTTGCAATAGGACATAGTCTTCCTCTTCAAATTCTTCCATATGACCAAAAGGATGAGAAGTTGGGGCTTGCATATGGAAAGTCAAAAATAAAATCTAGGAACCCGATGTTCGCTTTTGGCAAGTGACCAGCCATAAACGGAATTGTAGTGCCTTTACCGTAGTCATTACTACTGGCTAGTTAGATCTATGGTGGATCTATTCACCGTTTTAGGCTTTTTGGTAAAGCCTCAATCATCAACGGATTTGAGTTGTCTTTACCGTAGCCGTTTGCTACGGACTAGATGAATCATATATGGTGGATTCATTCACCATCCCTATCTATCCATTTCCACCACATCCTCACTGATTCACCAAAAGCCTGGAAAAGGCTTACACCATCAGAGGAAGAGCAGCCTAAATTTATGACATCATCCATACAACCCCTAAAATCTCAAACTTTCAAGCATCTAGTATTGCATCTTTTCCTTTTAATTCTGAGCCAAACGGACAGCACAAATGTCAGCATCACAGAAGTGCTGGGAGAGTCCAGAAAATTCAGCAAAAGCCAGAGAACCGGAGCCGCAGTATCATGTAGAATTAGCAGGCCCATACTTCCTTCAAGCATCAATTAACATTAGAGCTCTAACATTCATCATAAAAATAGCCACACGGAATTCCCCCAAAAGCTAGTGATTGGCAACAAAACCCATGTGCTTTTCATATGAGACTCCCTATTCTGATTGACTTCAGGAGCCATGCCAAACAACAAATCTTATTTTCAGAAGAATTTCCACGATTGAAATCCACATAGAACTGCTTGTTCAGGCTGATCGAAGGCCTCTTGTGAGCTATGCTTAAAACTGTTACATTTGTCACCTTTGGCACTCTGTAGAAACCACTGTCTAAACCAAAAGCGCATCTTATCAATTCAAAATCAGACACCATAGTAACTGCAAACCCATCAGACCCAAAACCTTAGCACATGAATTTTGCTGTCAAGAGCAATTTCAGCTCCAGAGGCAGTTCTGAAGTCTGCTGTGCAGTTTGCAGCTGGCACTATCAGACCGAAAAGTAGCATATGCATTTCAGGAGGTATTAGTTTGGCACAAACATGACCATGTGTCAGTTGTCTTTACCCTAGCAAATTGACCTCTGGACAGAAGCCCTTGGCCTAAGCTAAAAGGCAACCAACCCCTACACCTTTTGCAAATCCACGTAGTATCAATTTGACTCCAATCTGCATCTCCTCCATGTGATGCCAACGTTTCTGATGTAGCAGGCAGTGACCAGAAACCTATATAAGCCAGCATACCCTCCATCTTCATGTCTGCAGACAGTGAAAACTCACAGAAATATATTTCACGAATATCCCCTGTCGGTGAAAACCCAAGACGTTGTTGAACTATGGCAGGCCAGGATCGAGAGATCCAAATCTCCAACAATGCAACAGGGGCTGATGTCCAAACATAGTTAAAACAGTACTCTGTTGACAATCCATGAAACTTGAGAATTTTCTCAATCAGAGCTCCCCAAATCTTAACCGCTGGGTACCTCCAGAGAAACTGCAGACATATCACTGTATTTTTGGGATGAGTCCAGAAATCTGTCAGGATAATTATTTTAAACCGCAGTGTCTTTAGGAGCATTGAATTGCTACTAATCATGCTGGAGATTAAAAAAGAGGTATCCTCGACAGTTGTTGTTTCAAATTCCCTTCTGATATTGCTGTGTTTTCTATTTCCTTCGTTGCTTTGTCAATCACAGTTGATCAGTTTGTTTTCCTTGAGATTCTGATATATGGCAAATTAATTCTATCCAGCTTGCAGATACCAAAAAGAGTTTTGTCTATCTCTGCTGTGGACTATATTTTGTCTATAGTAAAGTGGAAAGCCTGGTTTGCAAGGTGGTCCGCTGCAGCATTACCCTCTCTATACACATATGTGAGTTGGATTTGGTGCTGCTGCAGTATAGATTTGATTTTTAGGATCAAAGTACGATGTTCCCAGGGAATTGAAGTCGATTGTAAGATTTTCAATGCCACTAGCGAATCAGACTCTAACCAAACTGGGAGGCAGTGTTTTTCCACACACAATTCCAGTCCCATCAAAATTGCAAACAATTCAGCCCTCACATTAGTTCCTATACTAATCATTCCGGTTTTTGCTAGGACAACTTTTCCTTCATGATCTCGGATAATAGCACCATATGAAGAAGACCGTGGGTTCCCTCTTGAACACCCGTCTGTATTTAACTTATATATTCCATTTTTTGGTTTTCTCCAAAAAACTTTGGAGATGGTAGTTGTGACTCTGTTTTTGATTTGAAATCCCAAGACTTGAGCCGCCTGGTTACATCCTTTCCAGTGCTTGTGCTCGATCAGACCCGCTACCATGCCTAGATTTATATAGCACTTGATCTTCCAGATTATTTTGCTTGCTGCAGGTTTGATTTCACGGTGTTTTGCATCATTTCGAGCACACCATAAATTCCAAACAACTAGAAAAGGAATGGCTTCCTTGATATGGCCATCTCTTGACCAGGGTTGTGTTATCCTCCAATTCTCAAAGATTTGATATCTGTCAACACCAAACAATTGCGCAAAATATTTCCAAACCTCAATGGCCATAGCTCCATTAAAAAATAAATGATCTCACGTTTCCATGGATGCACAGCATTGGCATTTAGATGCCAGATGCAGTCCTCTTGTTGTAGAACATCATCTAAAGGTAACCTTTTCCTCAAGAAGCGCCATATAAAAACAGAAATATTTGGATAGAGTAGCTTACTCCAGCAAGCTCTCCGGATCTCAGCAGATTGTTGTGCATTTCTTATGCAGTTCCAAGCAGATTTCAGAGTGAATTTGCCATTCAACGTAGGCTTCCATACAATGTTGTCCTGACAACCCCAAAGATCTACCATTCGTGTGTCATTTTCATCCAGTGTAGGCAGGGGCGGAGCCACCCTTGGGCTAGGGTGGGCTCCAGCCCCACCCAAAACCAATGGCAAAATATATCTATCTATATATATATATATATATATATATATATTATATATATATATATTATATATATATATATATATATATTATATATAATATATATATAATTCTTTGAATCAGTACTCAGTCCAATTTTCGATTATAAAGTTTAATTAACCCAAANTTAAGGTTTGGAGGAAACAAAAAGATACTAGTGTGAACAATGAGGTATTATTAGTTCTTGCTATTTTTTTTTCTTTCTCGGACTCATCTTTGTCACATGGAACAATATTGTTTTTTCTTTCTGTGACCATGAGTCTAGTTGGGGTGGATTTTTAATCCAAATAATGCATCAACCACTATTTTCTTTCCCCTAAAGGATTTATTTTCTTAGTAAAATGTTGTTGGCCTTTTTCTCTTCTTTGTATTTGGAAAACAAACTAATGATAAATATTTATTTTCAAATCAATTTGTTAATCTTTATCTTATAATGTGTTTTTGATTATCTATATAACTCAGATCAAACTAGGTATGCTTAATTAACTGAATGGATTTTTTTTCCCAGGCATACTCATAGTAATGACTCTATTATTATCTATTTTCTTTGCATAATTTAATATGAAAGATGGTCTCGAAAAACATAAAGTTTAACATAATTTCTATGTTAAGTTCTGAAATATTATATAATTTATCAGACTATGCATTTGGACACCAGCTAAATGGTTTTGTGTTGACTAACAACCTATTATGGTTGTTCTCGATGGCGACCTTAGCCAGAACTCTGAGATTGTCCATGCCCTATTTGGTGCTTAACCTGCCTTGGATACCCTCTTTAGAATGCTATCTGCTTCTAATTCTAAATGCTTTGTATCCACTTTGCCATCTGAAGAAACTAAATCTCACTCTCTTGCTATGAGACTAGCAAGTAGCTTTTGCTTCACGGTTTGTCAGTATGAGTTTTCTAATATCGACTTTGTCAGTGTTCAATTATTAAAGTAACCACACAATACACTAATAATCCCAAATTTCCTTTTTTTATACATTTCTGGATATATGATCATAATGCTTTAATTTGCAACTTTGTAGGGCCAACAAGGTGAAGCCCCACCTCCTTATAAACTTATTGAAAGGAATGAAATTCTTAAACAGGAAGTATGTACCATTCATTAAGGATTTTTTTTCTAAATAATTTCTTTGTAATATAATTCATAGCATATGTAACTCTGATACAACTGAACCAACTTTCTAATATACATTAGAAAAATATATGGAATACTATTACAGTTTTGCATGTGCCATTTGTGCCATAAGTGTTTCTCTCTTTCTTTTATCCATGTAACCATTTTTTGGTTTTCTTTTTTCAGACATAAGAAACAGAAAGAGGAAGATATAGCTATTTGTGAATGTCAATATGATTCCAATAATCCAGACAGTGCATGCGGCGACACATGCTTAAATGTGTTGACTAGCACTGAATGCACACCTGGTTATTGTACCTGTGGCACTCACTGTAAAAATCAGGTTGTGGTTCCTTTTAATATACTTGTGAAAGGATGCATTTACCTGTTCACAAATAGGATGGATGTTATAGTGCAAGAGATGATTGCACACTTGTTGCAAGAACATTTCTTCTATATTCAAGGCCTAGTACAGCATAACAAAAATATCCACGTTTCGATTACATGTATCAGAGTGTCAGATAACTTTTGTTAGATATCTGTTTTCTCAAACTTTGAAATGTTTACTTTTTGCACATGGCAAAGATGCAGCATCGGGGAGTATTTTTTTTTTTATAACTAAATTTGATATTTTGAACATATTTGTCATTCATTTCTAGCCATCTTTGCAACAAAAAAAAATTCTGACTCAGTATTACCTTTTACGTTTAACTAGAAATTCAGCTAACAGAAGAAAGTACAATGCTGAATTCAAAAGTTTTCTAGGTTTCATCTATATATATATTTTTGTTTTTATTAGATAGAAATACATTAGGTTTATGATGGTAATATGTGTTAATATATAATAAGGAAATAAATGTATAAATCTGTCTCTTTCCGACCAACTAGAGCTTTGGGTATAAGTAATTAACCTATCAACTTTAGCAATATTATCACGTTGACATAATTTGTTTATTCTTCTCTTGCAAAGTAAATTGCTTTGACTTTTGTTGCCTTGTGTTTGATGAATGATAAAAACATGAAAAGATTGTTGGTGTGTGTTATGCATTGTTTCACTCGGAAGACTCTTCATTTACTACTCTACCTCTTATTATTGGTTTTTTACATTTTACTCATCCATATAGCAGAGATTCCAAAAGTGTGATTATGCTGCATCAAGCTTATTCAAAACTGAAGGTCGTGGATGGGGTCTATTATCTGTTGAGAATATCAAGGTAATTAGAAGTCTAACTTTTGTGAGCATTAAACATTAATGATTTCCTGCTTTCCCCTTCATTATGGTTCTATGGGGATGTGAAACAACTCCTTT
Organism: Boesenbergia rotunda; assembly: GCA_024364735.1. Taxonomy (NCBI): domain Eukaryota; kingdom Viridiplantae; phylum Streptophyta; class Magnoliopsida; order Zingiberales; family Zingiberaceae; genus Boesenbergia; species Boesenbergia rotunda. Next base: position 310,315 of record JAGFNQ010003437.1, on the reverse strand, counting down.
TTTGTATTTTATTCTTGCATGTAAGAAACTGTTTGTGCTGCATTTCATATGCCTGATTAATTATTTGCTTCTTTTTTTCAACCTATGGCTACTTCTACCTGTGTGGAAATTAGGCTTATTTGCTTCTTTTTTTCAACCTATGGCTACTTCTACCTGTGTGGAAATTAGGCTGGACAGTTTGTTATCGAGTACTGTGGGGAAGTAATATCTTGGAAGGAAGCAAAGCAACGATCTCAAGCCTATGAGTCTGCAGGTATTTAAGAGTTTTTTTTGTGAAATATTGTGGTGCCTGTATTATCTATTCACAGATTTTTTTTTTCCCATATCAGGATTGAAAGATGCATATATTATTTATCTCAACGCAGATGAGTCAATTGATGCCACTCACAAAGGAAGCTTAGCAAGGTTCATCAACCATTCTTGGTAAGAATCTATGAACCAGATTTATGCGATGGAAGTGATTCCTTACATGTTCTTCTTTGCATTGTGTGTCTTCACGGTGAACATTCGCCTTGTGATAAGGCTACTCCATTATTCCCTGGCAGTAGTGTTCAATTCACAGGGCTAGCCTCGTTATTTTGTTGATATACGACTAGTACCGGTAGGAGCATCATGCATGGTTCCATTTTTGTGCCATCTACTTTTCCATTAATTTCCATGTATTTTTTATGGACAATAAGTAGGGTGTTGGACACTGTTTGACTCTAATATTTGAATGCTTGTAGCCAGCCAAATTGTGAAACAAGAAAATGGAACGTGTTGGGAGAAGTGAGAGTTGGGATTTTTGCTATGCAAGATATTCCTGCTGGAACAGAGTTGGCTTATGACTATAATTTTGAATGGTATGGTGGTGCCATAGTCCGCTGCCTTTGTGGTGCATCCTGCTGTTCTGAATTTCTTGGAGCTAAATCTCGTGGTTTTCAGGTGAAACATGATCCTCAAACACCACTTGTTTGCTTTTGAAGGTGAACTTTATTTTAACACCTCAAATATTTGATCCCTATAAATGGTTCCCTTGAATTTAACTTGTGAAAAAAATACTGAAGGCAGACAAGTAAATCATTTATGTTATAATTGAGGTTTTAAATCATTACTATTCAGAATTCAGATGCAATTTACAGAAAACTTACAGGCTCTAGAGCATCTTCTGTTTTTTTTTTTAATTTTAGCAATTTCTTTTATGACTTATTCTTGTTTCTCACTGAGGTATAGTTCACTTTAATAACTTAGTCTTTGTTTCTCACAATTAGATTGATTCTTGTATCCTCACTGTCCTGTGGCAAGTGATGTTATTTTCAAGATTGAATTTGCTTTCCTCTTTTTAACAAATGAATTCTTTGATTACTTTGCTTTTGATTACTTTGCTTGCTATCTTATCCATGATCATCTTGTAGGAGGCCACCTATCTCTGGGATGATAACGATGACAGGTAAGCTTGCTTCTTTACCATGGTTAGAATGTCAGTTTTCCCTCTCACTTCATGGTTTATTGATGCAAAATAACCTTGCATTTGATGGTAGCTTGGTATGTTTTATTTTCATCTCAGTAATGTTCAGCTATTCATCACACACCATGCTGTTAGATAGTTGTGGTAATTAAGCATCATTCTCATGCACTAGTATTTCGGCGCAATTTTGATGGTGTTATGCCGATGTACTAGAATATTGACTTGATTATGTGCATGCGGATACCATGCATATCATTCTACTGCACTAATAATATTATATGTCTAGTTTTCCTAGTTATAATGTGGCTTATAAACCTAATATGTCTTCATGGCTTCTTGTGGTGGTGTATGCTGGAAAATTAAATCTTCCATTATTACATGTGAAAGAAGGCAGCTTATTTCATTAGACTAATTGGATGCGATTCACTTTGGTCCTGGGGCAATAACTATGTACTATTTTTTAGTTGATGCATTTTACCAATTAAAACATTAGTATTAGTCATTGCAGTTGGATAAAGATGTAGATTAAAATGTAAAAAAAGTGAAGATAAACAAAGATATGGTTCTCTACTTGTAACCAATTATTTAGGATTACAGATATGACTAGTACAGCCTTCTGCAGTTACATTTCTGTCCATGTAAATTTCTCCACGTTTGTGGATAGTTGCTTACTTGACATCCATGGTTTCTTGTGATGGAAGATACTCAGTTGAGAATGTTCCTTTGTACGATTCTGATGATGATGAGCCAACATCGAAGTCTCTTAATGCAGTTATCCCATATATGCCAATTGCTGAAAGGGATAATGAAGAATTACTGAGAAATGCAGATAATTTTGATTCTCCAATATTTTCTCAATCAATGCCGATTGTGGTGGAACCAATAAATTTTGCCCCTATGGAAATTGATGAAGCAAAATATGATACAACAGAGGAAGATACCATATATTCGGAGAGCACTCAGCAAAATTCTGCTAAAAAAGGTGCAATGATTTCTCGCGTTCGGAATAACCATGCTTGCCGCAATTATCACACAGAATCAAGTCCATTGTCAAAAAACTTATCACGGAATGCTGGCGGTAAATCTAAAATTGGAATGCGAAAGCAAATTGATGCAAAACTAATTTGTGAGCGCTTATCAATGACTGAAGCACGTGAAGAAATTCTTGCTTGTGAGGTAAGAATAATTCCTAAATAAATTCCCTTGGTGGGGGGATTGTCAAAGTTGAATTTCACAAAAACCTTAGGTATTATATATTTTATTTGAATGGTTATAATATTAACATTACAGTTTCCAGTTCGGCAATCAAGTGAACTGGTTGAGAAAAATTGCTAGTACCTTTAAAGGCAGTTGTCTTTTGTTCCTTTTGTAGTTTTTTTATAGTTATAATAAATGTCCTTTGATATATTTTAGATTAATTTTAAGAACACTTTTCCTCTGGTAGTTGTTCTTCCTTCTTGACCTACGTTAATCCTCTACAAGACTTGTTTGTCTTCTCTTCTTCCTCTACTGTTGCTGCCGCCGTAAGGGCTCTGCAGAGGAACTGGCATGGGATTGGCACCATTCACTTGCAGCAGCATGTATCGGCACATCTAGTTCTGGCTAGGGATTGACACCTTGGCTTTGAATGAGACTTTAAAATTTGGTCTGCAACATTTTTCCTGTTATAACCTTGTGGCTAAGGTAAAATAGATAATTTTCCACTGAAGGTGCTTAAATGCAGCTAATTAGCTCACTGCAGATGCTCTTCCGCCCAGGACTCATCTATTATTTGCTTGATGGGTCCCTTCGTACTTTTGACAATCCTTCCCATCCAATCTTGGGTTGGTCTTCAATGTGTATGAATTTTCTTTGCTTTCCAAAAGGCAGGTCGCTGAATGCAAGGACTTGTATCATTTTGGAAGACACTCTCTGACACCAATATGATTGGTTCCGCCATTCATAGTTAACAATGCATGGTTCAAGTGGTTCATGTCAATTTTTACAGACATCTGTTTCTTATGAGCTAAACGGCTAGTTCCTTGCTAACCCTGTTATTTGGTGTTGGGTGGCTGATAAAAATTCTACTGCTTGGTCTATTTCACAAAAGCACACAATCTGTAGAAGTTAAGATATTTAATTAACGAATTAAATGTTCTAATAATTGATTGGTTCGTACTTTTTCAAGGAACATGAGTTATGAAGTCTTTGAACTCTTTATGCAGGAAACAAAGAAGCAGGCTACAGCTCGACTGGATTCTCTTTATGATAAGATAAGACCAGCTATTGAGGAGCATGAGAGGGACAACCAAGATAGTGTTTCTACCAGTGTTGCTGAGAAATGGATTGAAGCCAGCTGTTGCAAACTAAAAGCGGAATTTGACTTTTACTATGTTATTTGCAAAAACATCCCGCTGACACCTCGAGTGTCTGATGCCCCTCAAGTAGCTAATACAGTAGATGAGGTTATGTTACTGGAGAATGGTCATTAAAACTATTTACATAGTGGCTCAGATTACATTGTTAACATGGCAAAAGATTATTACGGATCCTTAACTCTGCATTCACTTTTTTCAACTACCTTTCTGTTATACCTTGGTTTGTGCCGTATTCAATCAATCTGAAAAGCTTGAGAAATATGAAACTGGCTGCCTTCAAGAAAGGGTTTTGTGTTGGTATGATTTTATCTTTTCATTCAAACAAATGGGTCAGTTGTTTGGTCCCTGGAAGTATTCGCTAAATGCAGTTTAGAAGGCTCTGCCAAAAGTCACAACAATTATCTTTGTGATGCTCATGCTTCCTATCAATTTTAGATTAACGACGTATCATTTTTTGATTTACGAGATTGATTAATGTTGAATCTCGGATGATTAAAGGATCAAATATTTTATATATTAATAATTTTTCTTCTTCCAATCCAATTATATCATTCAACAAAGTACATTAGAATTAACATCATATTTTAAAATATATATATATATATATCCATGATTTTAAAGAGATTAAATATCTATATAATATATTCTTAACATCAACATAAATTATTAATAGATTTTGGAGAATTTTTTTTAATGTGTAATTATATATATATAATTTAATCAGGTATTCGAGTTGGATATCGAATATTAATAGTTCTTCTATATCGTCCTCTATTCGGGTCGAAATATTAATAGTTCTTTTATATCGTCCTCTATTCGGGTCGAATATTAAATTCTCTGTCAAATTCGAAGAAAATTATCCTCCTTATTTGCGCCCCCCCCCCTCTGACATAAATTCTATCAACGTAAATTCTATCATTGTAGTAAAAATTTTAATTGTAGATGCTAGCTAAACGTAAGTTGATTACATATACTCTACTAAATAATTAGTAAGATGCCACTAAATTGTAAAAAATTGTTCCACCAATTCCTAGTGATATCAAGGTTCCATCACAGTGAATCACCAATTTAGGAAATAATTTTATTTATTTTTTACCATTTTTTTGTATTCTAAATTTATAGCACTTAATAATAATAATAATATTTTTTTAATTTGTATCAAATATACAGATTACATCGTCAGTTGGATCTTATAAAAATTTCTGATTGATCATCAAGATAAATCAATAAATACTCATAGTAGATATATAGTCTATCAACCCAGCATTCAGATCAATTATCCATTAAAAAAATTTCGTTATCAATTAATCTAAGACTCCATCCTTAAATATATGAGAAATTAAGAAAATATTCTATCGTTGCATATTGTACCACTTAATAATTAATTTTTGATTTATTTTGATTAATTAAAAAGTATTCATGAAAGTCCATTACAAACGTTCATACCCTTAATAATCATTTAGTTTGTTAGTTCATCAATTCATTAAAAAAAAGGAAAAAAAGAAAGACCACTTAATAGAATTCATAATTAATTGTCTGTAGGGAATAATATAAATACAGGATGACACATAGAGTTTTAGTTATTTATTTACCCGACCATCATCATCATGTCAGCGGAGGGATTCCATGCTGACGTTTCTTTCCAGGGCAAGCCAAACAAAACGACTAGGCCAAACTTGACTTCACGATAAAATAAAATAAAATCCAGTCACATACAGAGTTAGTGGTAATAGACGAAATGCTCGTCCTCGCGCCTTTGACAGTCTGTCTCAAAATTAACACGGAGAAAAAAAATCATGATAATTGAAAAGATAAGAAATTGAGGAGGAGAGATTTTTTGCAAAGATATAGAAATTTTTATCCTACCAACCCAATAACTCAAACCCAAAATCTTTAATTATAATCTATCATTCGCATGCAGAGTTAGAGTTAGAGTTAGAGTTGATTTTGTTTTGTTTTGTTTGCTATCACATATTAAGTGATGTTCGCTTTTGTTTTGGTGGGTGAAATGAAATTTATAATTAATAAAAAAATATTTATTGTTTAAAATTTATTTGATTTCAAAATGCTATAAATATATATATAAATAAATAAAATAAAAATAGAAAAGATACCTTTTCATTTTTGAAATCATATGAGTCGGGGTGAGTATTCGGTTAAAACCGAACCGAACCGAACCGAATAGACCGAAAACCGAATAAATCGAATTTTCCCCACAAAACTGAACCGACCGAATTTGTGAATCAAAACCGAGAAAACCGAACCGAAAAAAATTCGGTTAATTCGGTTTTTAACCGATTTAACCGAATAATTTTGACCCTAATCTAATTTTGTGTATTATGTTTATTTATATGTGAATCAAAATTGAAAAACAATGGAATTAATTTGTAGATCCTCTAATGCACAGTAGTTAATCTGTGCTTAGTTAATCTGTGCTTAATTTATCATGAAAACTAATCTATTTCGATTCGTTTGCTCTTGTTGTTTACGAAAAGGCATTCAAAGCTATGATTAACCTGTTGCAGTTTGGTTAGTCTTAATATGATTTTCATTTGCATTTTCTGAATTTCTGCAGGGTTGGCAGCGTAAGCTCGATCCAAATTATGATATGATGCGCACACTGCAAGCTCTGTTATTCAAAACTGATTGGGTTCAATCACTTTCCTACACTATTGAAGGACTCATGGCAAACTCTCCAATACATCAACCAGCTAAAGAGAGAATTAAAATTTAACTAAATTATAATAGATTTGAATTACTGAAATATTATTAATTCAGTTTTCTACAATTAGATGAGGGTGCATTTTTCAAGCAAAATAGATTCAATTCTCACGCAGAGTTACAAATAAATTACAAGTGAAATTGGAGTGCCACATTAAGGTGAAATGTTGCGTCAGATCGTCTATCCGAGATTAATCGGATGGTAAGATTTAGATATATGATATACAAATATAAATAATAAAAACGCAACCAGATTCTATGCCCACATAACTTTATCAAAATGCTAAAATTAATAAGGAATCCTGTGCTTCTGATAATCTGCTTAACATTTGGGCTTTTACAAGTAGTAGTATTTGGCAGCTGCTCATGTACAGGCTGTTATACACGTGAAGAAACTTGAATTGTCGTATGACTGGGGACTAATTCAAATGCTTAAAGAGAAACCTCCTAAAACGTTTTACACGTGAAGAACTCGTTGTCGCACGATTGCAAGATGAAGAATCACTGGAGGATGATGGTTTCTTCTTCTTTCGCTTGATGAGGTAGTCCTCTGTTCCCATCACATAATGAATCTGTATATATCGCTCCCAATAAGTTTGTGATAAAAGTAGGTGTTGGTTGGAAATTTAAGTTACGTACCTTTGGAGAAGAATTGAACATCTTGAGTGAAAGACCATTGATCATCTACATTTTACAACTGGACTTGGATTTGGGTATATTTCTGAAGTCCAATGAAACCCTTAAAATTCTAGTCAATTTAGAAAAACTCACAAAGTGTTATACGAAAAGGTAACTATTATGGAAAGGTTTTCTCATTTCCTTTCTCTCAGGATCACTCTTATGAAAGTGATTATGCACCTAAGCTGAAAATTTAGGTTCTTTAGAAATTGTAGTTGTTTCAGATTCCTTACGAAGGTGTTCCACCAACTGTATTGATAACTTGGTAGGATTCGTAGACTGCAAAAAAGAGAAAAACAATGAGAAGCTATTTTGCATACAATAAATTCCTACATTATGTTATGATTGTGTACATAAAACAAAACATGGTAATTTGAGGAGATATGAGACTAATTGATTAAAAAAAACTTAAGAGCAATGTAGTTGATTAAATCAAGAATTGATCATAATGTCCAACTTGAGAGTCAAAAGATGGTCAGGAGAACATACACATTTAAATCTGATTATCTGAATATGCCCCCGTGATGAATGGCGCAAGCATTTCGGAGATAAATCAGCTCATTGGATCGTCTTATGGAGTTTTCATATGCATAAAGCTGAAGGAACTTGTTTTCTTTCTTATTGGATGCGACTTCTTGTAGCTGAAAGAAAGATGCAAAAGCCAAGCCGTTCAGAACGAAACAATTTGATTTGCAAATCCTAGAATTTCACATATTCGACCTGTTTCACGAGTTTAGATAACAAAACATCCAATGTGGACAGCAAATACGATTGAGGTCCAACAAATGCAAAACAATCATCTTCAAACTCTGATTTGTTTGTGGAACCATTAAGATAACTGTAAAGTGTCTTCTTAAATCTGCACTCACGTTATGAAACAATGTAAATACATGAGATTGACTTTTGAAACAATATATATAGTATAGAAATTGTTCACGATCAGTTACTTGGCGTAATGAGTAGGAGGATTTGCTTTCTTCAGAGTTCTCAATCGAGTTTCAGTTGACGAAGCATTCATCTTCGATGACAGTATTCTATCATACAAAATCTGCCAAAGAACAAATTGGAAAATGATAAGAAAATCTATGCTCAAGCAAAAAATTAAAAAGAATTAGAAAAACATACCCCTTACCTGGTGAAGCCTAAAAAGCAAATAGAAGGAAGAATTTCCATAAAAGATCCTTGAACCTCTACCTTCATGCAATTGTTTAGGCAAATGTTCAGCAAGAGGTTTAGAAATTTCTTTAAAAAAAGTTGAATTTCAATGGATCCTTGAACCTCTACCTTCATAGTCATAGTCAGTAGGAATTTCAATGGATGGATGGGCATTCTTATAAGAAATCAGAGTCGATCCCCTGAAAAATCAGAGTTTATATTGACAGCTATATTAAGTTATATTAGCTAAATGGCTATTGTAGTGTATTACCCATAAGCCTCATTTATGTCTCTTTAAGTATTACTCTGCTAATGTAGGGACTGGTGAGATAAACAAGGTCACAAACTAAAATGAACAACAAAAGCAATTGAAGCATCTTATCCAATATCAGAAGTATTAATTAAGGGAAATGATTTGAAGAGTGAATTTGGGAGAGTGAAAATTATAGTGAATGACGTGCAGTTAATGTGTACATGTTCGATCGTCGATCGGACACCACCGGCGGCCTCTGATTGTCGTTCCGAATCAAACTATACCTTGGGAGGACGGTGAACTCGTCAGGATCGCCGGCAACGGTGAACCCATCGAAATCGACGGTCAATGATGCGAGATCGCAATTGTGGCGATCCCCGACGGGTTCACCGTGCCCCCCAGGTATAGTTTGGTTCGGGGCGGCGGCCGAAGGCCGCCGGTAGTGTCCGATCGACAATCAGACGTCTGACGTGCCGTCAATTGACGGTCAAAGTTTTCACTGAGGCATTCACTTTCACTGTGCGTATCATTACTCATTAATTAATAAAGGACAGAAAGCACAACAATTAATAAAGGACTTATCGCATCTTATCCCTCGAAACACTTTACAGTAAATTTGCATTTCTGTAGTACTCACAATTAGTATCAACCATTAATAAAATTAGTCTCAACCATTAATAAACTACTGGACCGGGAGCGTGAACGCGAGGCGAGCGACGCGAGAGGCGACTGGCGACTGCGTGAACGTGAGAGGGACTGAGGGAGGACTGCGTGCCGCTGAGCGGCAGGAGGCGAGCGACGTCGGACGTCGGGAGCGTGAACGCGAGGCGAGCGACGCGAGACTGCGAGAGGCAACTGGCGAGTGGCGAGCACGTGAACGTGACTAGAGGGACTGAGGTCTGAGGGTGCGGCTGAGCGAGGGAGCGGAGCGGGGACCGAATTAGGGATTTTAGTTTTTAGGTTTAGAATTAGAACCAGCAGGGAGCAGCCGGTTCAGGTGTTCAGCCGGTCAGCCCCACTGTCCCCACACCGCCACACCCACACGGGCCACGGCCCACTCTGCGCCTGCGGACTGCGGTTCAGCTCCCACATGCACAGCCCACCGAACCGAAATATTTCGGTTTTTTCGATTTAACCGAATAACAGGGTAAAAAACCGAACCCGAACCGATATAACCGAAATAATCGATTTTTTAAAACCGAATTAACCGAAATTTCGAATTAACCGAACCGAAATGAAAAAATCGGTTGGTTCGGTCGGTTTATTCGGTTTACCCGAATTTTTGCTCACCCCCGCATATGACGTAGATTTTTTTTATTAAAAACACACCTCATTATAATTATTTAACTAACTTCCATTATAATATTTCTATTATTCTCTCTCATATAGTTTCTACTTAAATTTAAAATTTATTCCAACTGAGATCGCATAAGATTATAATAGCTATGATTTAGACTACTATAACAAAATATTAAACAAAATTTGAAACATCATAAATTTTAATTCAGATTGAATTACAAAATATATAATATATTAAATCAAAATTCATTCTAAAATTTATATTTATTACTAAGTGTAATTCATAACGGCCCAATTTTAAATTAAAAAATGTCGTTTAAAATTATTTCTGAGGATTTGAAATGGATCATGTCGTGTTCATATCAGATCTTCCATATGAATATTTATGCATGTATGCAAAGAAAAAAGAAAAGAGAGAGAGGAGGAAGGAAAAAAAAAAGTCAAATTTAGTAGGAGGGAGAAAAAGAAGAACATATAGTTGAATGCACCCTTTGATAAATATCAAAATTGTGTATATCTTTTGGTTAATTCAATCTACGTGCGCTTTTTGATAAATTCCCAAAAACTCAAAATGGATGCCCGTTTAAAAAATGACACTTTATCAAAAGGCATACCTAGATTCGAATTGACTAAAAAATGTACTATACTTTGACATTTACTAAAAGACGCGTTCACTTTGGTACTCTTCTCATTTATTTTCTCAATCATATTTTTCTTTTCTATCCTCTCTCCTATGCATGCAATTTCTCATGGTATTTTTCTGTCATATGCATGTAACCTCTCTTCTTTACCTCTCCCCTCTTCTCTTTCCTCTCTCTTTTGGATGGATGCATGCATGTATAATGTGGGTCTGATATAATTTCATATCAAGCCCACGAGAGTTAGGGTGTTAAAACCCCAAAATTTGGAGGGCTAAATTGGATAAAACCCCGAACATGTGGATGTGTTAGAAATAACCTAAAATGTGAGGGTTAAAATGCAAAAGGGGTTTTCCCCACTTACAAACCGTTCCTCCCCATCTTCGCAAACCTTACCCACCTGACTCCTCTTCCTTTTTCTCAATCCCGATCCCTCCCCATCGCACCAATGCCCTTCTTCCTCCCAATCTCCGCCCAACGCCACTCTACCTTTCTCAATGTCGACCGGATCTTGAGGTCCGCGATCTTCCTCCCTCATCCCTAGCAAGCCACTACTGGCAGCTCTTTCTCCCTTGAGATTTCTACCGAGCGGAGATGCTTGTTCTCTAATTGCACAAGAGATCTAACACCGGCTGATCCTGTCGACAAGTGGAGAGAGTTCTCGCTCAGATGACTTGGTCGGGTCGAGCTAACTCGAGTTGCGGCAGCATGTGAGTCGGGGTCGGGCTTAAAGGCTAACAAGACAAAGTTGGGTCGGAGTCGGACCAAAACATGGAACACAAGAGGTGGAGAAGGAAAACTTCAGCAGCAGGAGTCCCCTCTCTGAAGCACCCAAGGGGCTTTATATAGGGGAGGAGGAAGCCCCCTGTCCTGTCAATGCTGTCTTGTCTCATTAAAAACTGACCTGCTGACACCTTGATCCTTTGGCAGCCTTGATCTTCCCGAGTGTCTAGCACAGCCGCCTGACAGTCTATCCAAGATGTCACTTCTGATCGTAATTAATATCTGTTGCTTTGTCAGGATATGGTTATGACAGGTGTCTATTCTTTATAATGAGAAGATCTGGAGGATCTTAAAAGTCTGATCATGATTAAACCATTGGGACAGTGGGGTCACCCTAGCTAATCTTACTAGGCGCAGTGACCAATCCACCTGGATTGGCCAGCCGACCGGGAGTGATCACTCGGCGGGACTTGGCCACTCGGTCGTCACTCATCTCTTGAATGAGTGAGTGGCCTGAGCGGATTCAATTATTTCTATTACCAGCCAATCTATCCAACCGACCAAGCATGTCCAACCAGCCGGTTGAGTATGTTCGCCCGTCTGTCTTGGCCCGACCGATTCTCTGCCCGACTGAGTCCCGACCCGACTGAGCTTCCGACTGTCCCTGCTCAACTGAGTCCCAACCCGACCGAGTGCACGACTGTCTCTACCTGACTGAGTCCCGACCCGATCCGACCGAGTGCCCGACTATCTCTGCCCGACCGGGCTTCCTACTAGGTCAGATAACATATTCGACCGGATCACCGACGATCTTGTCACGGTGAGTGTTCGATCTTCCTGTGATCGGTAGGACTTCCATTTGTTTGGTCTTCTATCGGTAATGTTGTTCTTGGATCTGAACCGACACTGGGATGGACTGAGAGTTCTTGAAAATGACTGAAGGAAAGGGAATCTAGCATTAATTTATAAATTTGGGGGTTGATCTATTGGATCCGAGCCAAGGAAGCTCCATCGGCCCAGATCTCAGGTAATTGTTGTATAGTTATTGCTTTGGCAGTGATTGAGCAGAATGCTTAGGTTTGGTTTTGGATCGAATTGTGAGATGATTTTGCTTGAAGTTTTGATGTTGGATTTATGTGATTTGGGTGATATTACGGTAAAGTTGTCTAATTGTATTGATTTGTAATGTATTATTTTTTTTTGATCATTCAGGAGGTTGCAGTGAGATTTGGGATCACTGCTCATTTTTTGTTATGGTGAATGAATTGGTGTGTATATCAAATTTTGGAGCTTGTATCTTACAATTTGATTGGGAGCTGGGGTTTCTGCGGTTGTGCAGTGTGGTATTTTTCTGTAATAGGGTTGTTAACTTTGGAAATGATTTTGTTGATGTTGCTCAGTGGTGGTTTTGGATGAATGGATTTTGGGTGGGGTTTGATCTGTGTAGGTGAGTTGAGCAATCTAAGTTGGAAAGCTTGATTGATGGTGGTGTTGTTTAGGATCGTTGTTGCTATTTCGAATGGTTTTGAGATGGTAGATCTTGTGGTGTGGTTGTGCTGGCTACAGCTTGGGAAGTTACCTTGTATGATGAGGGTGGTGCTTGGATGAAGTGTTGGGGGTTTGTTTTTGTGTATATAGCTTAATTCTTGTGGTCTTGTAAGGATATGTCGTGAGCTTCAATTTGGGGAGTTCATCTTGAGGGATTGGTTTTCGGATTAGTTTTTGTTGAGTTTAAGGCCTAGGGCTGTGTGATACATTATTGGAGTTGTGAAAATGATTGTTTAGGTTTAGATAGGATTTTAGATCATGGAGTTGAACTTGGTTTGGATGAATTGTTGAGGGCATGCCGTTGAATTGGTACTAGTTTGCATGGGGTTGTGATTTTGGTTAGTAGGGTAATGCTCAGGTCGAGGGTTATTCTTGGGGGATTGATTCATGTTGGGAATTGATCCTAGCATTTGGTATAAGTGTTGATTGGGAAATTGGGATTGAAGGAGAGTAATCATTTAATTAGGGATAATTAAATGAAGACTCTAATTAGGATAATGCTAAATTAATTATGGTATCTATTTACGTTAGTTGTCCTTTGTTATGGTAGCTAAGAAATCTTTTGATACAGGATATTAATTTGGTTCGGACATCTGGACGAGAGGTTCTCTTCAGATACGACTTCTTATTGGAGGCGGGTGCCTCTCATTTGTATCCTGTAATTTATTGAACTTAAATGCATGATCTATTTTATTTCCGAGTATGATTGCTTTATCTTATTCTTGTTCTTTTGATATCATATGTTGATACTTTTCTTTACTTGGTTTTGGAGGTACTCCAATTTATGTCCATACAGTCACATCTATTGATTTCTGTTCTGTAAAGTACCGCTTATAGACGAGTACTTAGGAATAATCATTAAACACAATTAGGATTCGGTTGACATTAGATATACATACCTAGTAAATTAGTTACATGTTTGTTGACTTTGGTATTTATATTACATATCGTTGCATAGTTGTAATTTGGTTATTTGTTCATATTCGTATCATGCACCATACCTGCATAATTGCATGCAAACGAACATCGACTTTCTTATAATTAAGCCCGTCGTCAGTCATTTAGCTGCTTTGCCCACTCAACTACTCATGGGTAGTAGTAGTTGTTAAAGTGCAAGAAGTTGTCCTGTTATGCCACAGTCGACCACTCATGGGTAGTGGATGTTAGATTTGTAGGCAAGTAGTTGACACCCTCACCGTTATTTTCGAGGGATACCAGAGCTATTGGTGGCTCCACCTTTTTCCTGGGGTTTTGGAGTAATTGACTCCTCAGCATCCTGTCCACTCAACCACTTATAGTAGTGGTAATTATTGGAGTACGTACAGTTGTCACAACCCTACCTACTCGGCCTCACAGATGTGATGTGATGGCGGCTTGACAGACATCAGGGGTGACACATGTCATTGTATCATATGCATCTATTGCATCTTGCATTTTCTTGTGTTTACAGCATTTGTATGAGCTATGATGGTGACATTTTGTTGGCATACATGTACGGTTTATTATTGGACTATCATTCGGTTTTACACATGTATATATGATATTCTCTTTCGGAGACTGTATATTATTATTTCTACTTGCTTGTTGTATCTTTTATTATGTCATCCATTTATCTACTCTTATATCCGCAGAGTTCGCCCGGACTCATCACCCCTTGCCTCTATTTTTATTTTAGGAAATCGAAAGCTACGTCTCGAGCCGCCAGGAGAGGATCCAACTGCCAGTCCCCAGTCCTAGGTATTTTTGGTTGTTTCATAGTTTATATTTTTATTCAATATAACATGTAAATGTGTCTTTAATGTACTTATATTATTTTGTGGACTTTTGGTTTTATGCGTTTTATTTTTTTCTGCAGAGTTTATTTATGCTTAGTATTTATTTTTGGATATTAATCACTGTGGGGATGTAAATTTTATTATTTTATTACTATTGATGTCGACCGTGTGTGATTGTGCTTGTTATATGTATGAGATTGATGTAATAAATGTTTAAGATTGTTCGTCATATAGGGGAGATGCTGTCCATTTTTCAAGCAAACATGGACCCTAGAGGCGTGACATAGGGATTGGTTGATTTTTCTAATAAAATTTTTCACACCTCTGGAGAAGTCAAAATATGTAATGGACGACACCGTTGGATTCCTTACGGCCTCAGAAATCTACAAGATCTGAAATTTTATTAGAAAAATTAGGATAAACCCATTCATATCAAACCCACATTGGGCCTGATATGAATTCATATCAGGCCTACATGGGCCTAATATTTTTTTCATATTAGGTCCAATGTGGGCCTGATATGAATCTATATCAGGCCCAATGTGGGCCTGATATAATTCATATCATACCCACGGAGGTTAGGGTTTGGCTGATTTTTGGAGTCGGGAGAAATTTTATCTATATTTTCTTAAGCTTTATCATTGTCTTCAGTTGATACATCAATTAAACATGCTATTAAGGAAAAGGACATTAGAATACAGGTTTATGATTTATTCTGAAGATTGAGATTTCTCATTAATGATACGACTCTGACTTTAATTATCAGATCTTAGAGAGATTATTGGAAAGAGAGAGGGACGAGAACAAGAAGTAGAAACAAAAATGAAAAAAGTACAGAGAAGATAATTTTTGAACTTATTCAAAAAATCAATATGGTGAATTCTGATGATTCATTCATTGCCATAAAAGATATCTATGTCACCAGAGTTGTTAAAATATTATCAAAAAATCAATTAAACCCTAACTCCCATGGGCCTGATATGAATCCATATCAGAACCCATGTTGTGCCTAATGTGAAATCATATCAGGTACAATGTGGGCTTGACATGAATGAGTTTATCGTTTAGTTGATTTTTTTGATAAAATTTTAACACCTCTGGGGAATTCAAAATATACAATGGATGACACTGTTAATTAGACTCTTTGTACTCCCAAAAATACACAAGACCTGAAATGGTTGTAATATGAGATCTTTATGTTGATAAGTGGATTTTGATTAAGACCCACTCATGGACTTAGACAGATCTGATTGGACCCATTTCAAATCGTATGGATTTCTGAGACTGTAAGTAGTCCAACAATGTTGTCCATTACATATTTTGACATCTCCGAATGTGTTAAAATGTTATCATAAAAATTAACTAAACCCTAATCTCGTGGGCCTGATATGATTCATATCAGGCCCACGTTGAGCCTAATATGGAAAAATATGAGGCCCATGTTAGGTATGATATGCAATCATATAAGGCTCAATGCAAGCTTGATATGAATGGGTTTATCTTTTAGTTGATTTTTCTAATAAAATTTTAAAACCTCCGAAGTAGCTGAAATATGCAATAGACATCACCGTTGGACTCCTTACAACCTCAAAAATTTACATGGCTTGAAATAATTGCAATCTAAGGTCTCTAGGTCGATTAATGAGTTTTAACCAAAATTCACTGATGGACCGAAACAAGTCTGATCTGGCCTAACAATATCGTCCATTACATATTTCGACTTCTCTGAAAGTGTTAAAATGTTATTAGAAAAATCAACTAAACTCTAACCCCGTGAGCTTGATATGAATCATATCAAGCCACATTGAACCTGATATTTTACCATACTAGGCTCACTTTGGGCTTGATATGAATCCATATCAGGCTCATGTTGGACCTGATATAAAATAATATCAAGCCCAACACGAGCTTGATAAAGTGGGTCATATTAGGTAGGTATTCTTTGTGACTTGATAATCAATTCAAATGTTGGTTTGGCATTTATTTGAATATTGTATAAGAGAGAATTTATCCATGACTACATGGATTAATCACATGAGTTGACAAGCTATGTGAGATCATTTTCCATGTAGTCTAAGATAAGCAACAGTTATGCCCCCGGGGCTATGGTGTAGCGGTAGGGTAATTAGTTGTTAACCCAGGTATCCGCGGTTCGATCCCCAGTTACAGCGCATTTTGCAGGAATTTTTCCTCCAAATGGGGCGCAAATCCTTGAACGTTGGGCTTTTAGACTGCCCAGCGCAAACACTTCCCGATTTATCCTGGTGACCGATGGGAAACTTTCGTGGGGCCAGACCGGTCACCCCATAGAAAAAAAAAAAGAAGATAAGCAACAGTTATGAAGAAGTTGTACTTGCTGCAGATTCAGAATCACTGTCATTAAGAAAGTGGAAACTTAGGAGTCCTTTAACTTTGGTATTAAACAAGGATTTTTCTATGTTTATTTGGACTATTTGGCTAATGAAATTTACAATATTACTTCACTAATAAAATTCATAATATTATTTGTTATTTTTTTCATTTGTAAATCAGCAGCATCAATTGTGAAGTTAATAACTTCCCCTGCTATATCAATAGTAAATTCATCTTTTTTTGAATAATATTTTTGTTTTCATTCTCCATGATAAGAATGTGAGTAAAATTAAGCAGATTAAATTCAGTGTAGAGTCATTCCTTTATGTTTCTGGTGGAGACACACCTTCAGATTTTTCATGTCGTGAAGCACAAGGAACCTTCAGATTTGCAAGCGGACATAGAGCCTCCAAAAATGCATGCTGAGGTCATACCGTTAGATATGAAAAGTGACTGTGAGCACTCTTATCGATAGTTCAACAAGAGATAATGTACGTCATAGATCATGAGGAATGTTCTGATCATGCCCACACTGTAGTGGTGGAGATAATCAGCCGAAATCTAGTACTATTAAAGATCTAGTCAACATTATCATAAAGTTTGACAAGTACTTTAAGTCGATCAATGTGTTAGATCCGACATTTTTATCTCGCTCTGAAAGATTCTTCGGAAAAATTCCTAGAGTTCCGGGAATTCAAATGGAATTAAATGAAATATTCTGAGGTCTAAAGGGGCTTCAAACTTCGAATGTGTCTGGAAATAATAGAGCATAATTTAGAAGGAGTAAGTGGCTTAAACTTCATAAATTAAGGGTAGAACGGTAAAAGTCCGAAAGGTTTGGACTAAACTGCAAAATGAACCAACTTATATATTTTGACCTAAATTTCACTCGGCCGAACCACTCACGCCCGATCGCCTCCCTCTTCTCTTCTCTTCTCCTTCGTTGATCGCCTCCTTCGCCTTCCACCTATCCGGCGAACCCCTCGCTCGGGAAATCTAGCAAGCGTCTGAGCATCGGATCCTCCCTTCCCAAACCACCTAGCGAGCGTGAGTTGGGGATTGCCCCACTGCGATTTGAGTGGTCGATTCCAATTTGGGAGGAGTGTGCTGCGGGAGCTGAGTGGAGTCTCTGCCGGCAATCTATTGGAGATAAGGGACGGAGACGGTAATGGTAGTGGTGTTTGTTCCTGTTCTGTGAATTGAATTGGAGATGTTTCTTGTTTCCTCTTCAAGGTTGTGAATCACTACGCGATTTGGTAGGATCTCTTGAAGCTGAACCGAAGGGGGAGAAGCCAGTCGTGGTTTAGACCTAGAAGAAGGTTTCTGCCATGAACTTCCTAAGGCAAGCTCATGGTTCAGGTATTTAATTCCTTGGTTCGGTTTGAAGCTTTATCTTAGGATTTCTGCCGAGAGTTTTAGTTGATGGATTTGGCTTTGATTTGAACGTTGGCATTGGGTGGAATTCTTTCTGTCTCAAGTCTGATTTGCTGCCATTTTGGATTGGTGTATGATGGCAGATCTGATTCCGAAAGTTTAATTGGCAATTGGGCTCAATTTTTGCCTGCTGTGGTGATCTGTCGTTGAAGCTGGGATAAGAGGTAAGTTGAGTGGTACAGGTTGTTATTTCAGTTTCGATTAATGTTGTGTTTGTATTGAAGTTTGATTTTTGGTTGTGGATGTGTGGTGGAACAACTTAGGTTTTGTAAGAGGGTTATAGGAATTGAAATCAATCCTAATTGTATATGCGTAGTTCGTCATTCGCTTTAGCCGGACTAGGTTGTGAGTTTTAACACTTAGATCTTGTGATGTTGTCTCATGATACTTAGAATTGGATTGAAGTTTATGATTAAACCTAAAGTAAAACATAACCCTAAATCTTAATTACACGGGTAATTGGGAACCTATCATTTAATTAGAGGTAATTAAATGAAAAGGAAATGGTTAGGTTAACTCGACCATGGTTTAGGGATTTATTAGCTAGTTTTCATTTGTATAATAGCTAATTAAATACATCCTTGATACAGAAGCTTGATTGGATTATTGACGGGTAGTTCTTTCTGCTTGTGATACGGACTTCCACTCTTGGAGGCAGGTACTTCTTGATTGTATCTATAGATCCATTTTATCTTTATGCATGGCTAGTTATTTATGCAGTAAGCTGATATTGACCTTTATCTGCTACCGTTTTGTTATCCTGCTTGATACTTATGCTTGACCTTGAATATGATCTAACTTTTCTTCTATGCAGTCTCGCTTATTTGTTATCTGATTCTGTATAGCATTGATATGAGCATGAGTATGTGGATAGGGTTTAGCATACCATTATATGGTTGTATTGGTTGATTCTATTCATACTTGCACGTGTATCTGGATATAAGATTGATTGGGTTATGATGCATACATACGACCTGTGCATGATAGGTTGAGTTATGTGTCGATGACCTGGTAGGGGTTGCATGTGTTAGTCATGCACCATACCTGCACTGTTGCATGCCGGCGATCAGTGACTCCCTTGTGGTTGAGCCTAATCGTCTTCCGGCACATGATATGCACATACGACCACTCATGGGTTAGTGGATACCGCTGGGTGTGTGCATTTGCTCTGTACTGCTCCGCTCGTCCGCTCAGCGGTAGTGGTTTCGGAGCGTGGTAGCAGGCATGGATCCCTTCTCTTCCCATAGACCAGAGAAGATGAGAGAGATATCTCCCCCATATATACATGGGGCGGAGTGTTTACTCCACCAGCATCCTGTCCACTCGGTCACTCAGGAGCAGTGATGGCAGAGTGCGGACAGTGTCACAGCTCTACCCACTCGGCCGACACAGTATCGCCTGTCTCGGTGGCTTGACTGGTGTTAGGGGGTGACCATGACATTGCATCATGTGCATATGATGCATTTGTGCATTGATTGTGTTTGTTGCATTTACTTGCTGCACTTATTTGACATGCACATACAAGATGTACTTTTGGTATGGTTTGTTGACTCTGCACTTGCTCATATGGTACGAGTCCTATTATGATCATGATAGACTGATTTCTGGTATGTACAGTCCTTTATTATTTCAGTTATGCATACTTCTGATATTATTATGGAGAATGTATCCTGTTGTTTCTTTATAGCTGCTTTAGCTACTTTTCTGCCATGCATATCTTTCTATATACCCGCAGAGTCCACTTGGACTCACCACCCATCATAATATTTTTTGTTTCAGGTTGATAGCTCGCCGAAGGAGCCCAGTTGCCTGTCCTGGCCCCTACGACTCCGTGGTTGGGTGCTTCTGCATTGGTTTTCGTTTTGATAACATTATTTATGCGTTGTATTCGTTTTTCATATACCGTGAGCATGTATTGGATTTATTCGTACGGTATTGTATTTTTGAGTCCTCTGTTGGACTTTGTGTTTGTGGTTTTGCTATGCGTCTGTCCAGGGGGCAGCTCAGGTGAGTATTACAGAGTTTAGTATTTCGATTTGTTCATTTCCATATATTATATATTTGTATTGTGGCCTGAGGCCAATTTATAAACTGTATGGGTTGTGTGTATGTGTAAATTGTCCGCCAGACAGGAAAGGTGCTGTCCGAATTTATATTGGATCAGCGGCTCCATTGGTTTCGGGACGTAACACGATGAGAGAAGGAATTCAAAACCAACTGAAACCTAGATCATCACGCAAGCCTGTAAATAATTCTGGGTTGGTACCATTTGATTATTCGACTACAAGAGGATATTTTAATTTGGGAAAGATTAGGGAGGATGGTTAAGATGAAACTGAAGACAAAGGCAAAGCTGACGAACATATAAATGAAATTTCTCCTAACTCCAAAAATCAATTAAATCATAATTTTCTTGGGCTTGATATGAAAAAATATCAAATTCATATTGGGCCTGATATCAAGCTTAACATGGACTTGATATCAATGGATTTATCCTGATTTGTCTGATAAAATTTTAGATCATGTGGATTTCTGAGACCGTAAAAAGTTTAACGGTATCATTCATTACATATTTCGATTTTTCCGGAGGTGTTAAAATTTTATTAGAAAAATCAGTTAATACCTAACCTCCGCGAGCATATAGGACCCATGTTATACATACATGAGAGATAGAAAAAAAAATTGCATACATACGAGAGAGAAAAATGATGAAAAATTATATGCATAAGTGAGAGGAAATAAGAGAGAAAAATAATTGAGGAGTTAAATAGAAAAATAATAAATTTAAATATGTCATTTAATAAATACTATATAATATTTTTTTTTGATTAATTCATAAATTTGAATACACCTCTTAAGTAAATTACAGTTAAAAAAAGGACGCCTTTTCAAGTTTACCCCCAAAAAAAAAAAAAATCATCTGTAAAACGATGATGATTTGCTTACTTCAGCAAGTCTGTTCACAGGCCATCAAGCTTACAGCTTATCTACCGGACTATTTGTGATGCTTAGAAAATAAAAATAAAATAAAATAAATTTGATTTTATCTATCCTTTCCAATTAAATGATGTCACTCACCAACTCACCATCAGACTTAAGAGTTAGGACATCTAGATTTTTAAAGAACTTAGTGAAATGTGAAATAAAAAATTTGAAATCATTCTAGACATCAGAGTTGAGATTTTCAATTTAAAAGTAGATTTATATTTTTAAATTTGTATTTTTCTCTTGAAGATGAAAATTAAAATAAATAATATAATAATATTATAGATTTGACTTTCCAAGATAATTAAAAAATAAATTAAAAAAATTAAATATAATATTTTATTTTATGAATAAATAATAACGATTAAAATTACATTTTTAAAAAAAAATAAATATATTTGATAAATTAAAAATATATAAATAATTATAATTAAATTAAAATGTATAAGTTAATTAAATATTAAATAGAAATTATAAATTAACTTAAAATAAAAATCATATTTATTAATTTATTAATTAAAAATATAAATAAATTAATCATAATTATTTAAAATATTAAACGAAAATTATAAAAATTAAATTGAAAATTATATAAAGATACTAAATAATAATTTTAACTTTTAAAACTTAGCAAAAAAAATTATGTTTGTAATGTGATGTTGTATATTGAAGTTATAATAAAAAAATATTAATAATTTTAATCATTAAAAACTTTTTAATAAATTTTATATTTTTAATATGAAATTGATATGACACATTAAAAATTATAAAAAATCACTTTTTAAAAGTTTAACCAATCCTTAAAAACTAGGCACGGTAGAAAAGAGTGCAGTGGCGCAAAACCAAGGATCGGAAGAACTGACAGGTCTGCGGATTTAGTGGGCTTTAGCCATGTCGACGTCGTCGGTGCCGATAGCTTACCAGGGAAACACGTCGGCGGCGGTGAAGGATTGGCTGAACAAGGGGGACAATGCGTGGCAGATGGTGTCGGCGACGCTGGTGGGGATGCAGAGCGTGCCGGGGCTGGTGATCCTCTACGGCAGCATCGTGAAGAAGAAGTGGGCGGTCAACTCAGCGTTCATGGCGCTGTATGCCTTCGCCGCCGTGTGGATCTGCTGGGTCGTCTGGGCCTACAACATGTCCTTCGGCGACAAGCTCCTGCCTTTCTGGGGGAAGGCCAAACCGGCCCTCGGCCAGAAATTGCTCATCGAGCAGGCGGCTTTGCCTGCCACCGCCCACTACTACCACGCCGGCCAGGTCGAGACGCCTATGGCCATGCCGTACTATCCCATGGCCTCCATGGTCTACTTCCAGTGCGTGTTCGCGGGGATCACCGTCGTCATCCTCGCCGGATCCCTCCTCGGGAGGTTGAGCATCAAGGCGTGGATGCTTTTCGTCCCCCTGTGGCTCACCTTCTCCTACACCGTCGGCGCCTTCTCCCTCTGGGGCGGCGGCTTCCTCTTCCAGTGGGGCGTCATCGACTACTCCGGCGGATACGTCATCCACTTGTCCTCCGGCATCGCCGGCCTCACCTCTGCATATTGGGTAACCTAGGGTTTACGTTTTGCCCAAGGGATTTGGTCCCGAACACTAAGCTCATCGAGCCCGCAATTGGTACAGGTCGGACCGAGATCGGTGGGCGACCGCGAGAGGTTCCCGCCCAACAACGTGCTGCTGGTGTTGGCCGGCGCTGGGCTGCTGTGGCTGGGGTGGACGGGGTTCAACGGCGGCGACCCCTACGCGGCCAACATCGACTCTTCCATGGCGGTGCTCAACACCCATATCTGCGCGTCGATGAGCCTCCTTATGTGGACGACGCTCGACGTGATCTTCTTCAAGAAGCCGTCCGTCATCGGCGCCGTGCAAGGGATGATCACCGGCCTCGTCTGCATCACTCCCGGTGCAGGTACCAACTACCAACCCTAGACCTAAACCCACCCAAATATGTAATCGTGTCTCGAATCGGTGCAAACCCTAAATCCCCAAATTAACAAATCAGGACTGGTCCAAGGGTGGGCGGCCATGGTGATGGGCATCTTATCCGGCAGCATCCCCTGGTTCACCATGATGGTGCTGCACCGCCGGTGGTCCTTCCTCAGCAACATCGACGACACCCTCGGCGTCTTCCACACCCACGCCGTCGCCGGCCTCCTCGGCGGCGCCGCCACCGGCCTCTTCGCCGAGCCCGTCCTCTGCAACCTCTTCCTCCCCGTCACCAAC
Source organism: Boesenbergia rotunda (assembly GCA_024364735.1). Lineage (NCBI taxonomy): Eukaryota > Viridiplantae > Streptophyta > Magnoliopsida > Zingiberales > Zingiberaceae > Boesenbergia > Boesenbergia rotunda. The sequence continues at coordinate 286,730 of JAGFNQ010003437.1, read as the reverse complement.
TCCCGCGGCGGCGTCTACGGCGGCGTCGGCGGGGTCCAGCTCCTCAAGCAGCTTGCCGGCGCCGCCTTCATCGTCGCCTGGAACGCCGTCGTCACCACCCTCATCTGCCTCCTCATTCTCCTCGTCATGCCGCTGCGCATGTCCCACGAGCAGATGCAGATCGGCGACGACGAGGTGCACGGCGAGGAGGCCTACGCGCTCTGGGGCGACGGAGAGAAGTACGACGCGGCTGGGCACTTGCTGAGGTTCTCCGACGACGTGGAGCTGCAGCGGCCTCACGCTGCCACCGGTGTCACACAGAATGTTTAGATATCTTTTTGGCTTTTTCCATTTGTTCCCTTCTTCCACCAGATTAACCAACCAAAGAAATGAATCTGAAGTTGTATAATTTGCAATTTCAAATTTACCAATAAATTTCGAGCAGGCGTTCTTCTCCCTCCGATCCTTTTCTTTCTTTGTCTTCTCTTCTTTATCGGTTTCTCCTTCGCCTTTGCTTCAGCGCTGTGTATTACGTCGTCGTGCGTTATTATTAAGAAGCGCTGGAACAGTTTACGTATAGAGTTCGTGCAGTACACATTACGTTGCGGTTTTCTAACAACCCTATTTTATTGCTAGTTTGCACGACGAAGAAAGAGTGGAAGACGACAAAGTAGTAGTCAATTCTGTACGTGGGTTCGTCGACGCTGAGGGAGGGGCGGCGGCCGAGCCGAATGCGGATGCGAAGAGGAGGGCCGGTGCGTTGACTTTAATCTTGAAATCGGAGGAGCTATCGGTTGGTAGCTGCTGCCGCGGAGGCGAGGAGTCTCTTCTCCATTTTGTTGCTTCAGCTCGTAGGGATCTGCTTATGTGAGTCCACTTCTCTCTTTTTGATTCTTTCGTGGCAGTTGGAGAAAGTTGTTGAGATTGAATCTTTCAGAATCCACGAGGAAAGGTCGAAGCTTTTTGACAAAATCTGCATGTTTTTGTTCTGGTTATTGTTTTGTTTGTTCATAAGAGGGTGTGGTTTCATGTTCTTGGCCTGCAATCTTGGTAAAGGAATTGTTTGTTTGGTTTCTGTGTGAAACTTATATTTTAGTACAAGTTAGATCGGAGTAGAGCGTTTTAATGTTTTATAATTCTGATCTTGCTTGAACAATTAGACCTTCGTCCCCATTGACTTTACGTTTCTTGAAACTTTGGTAACTTTATCATTCGCTCAGTGGCCTCGTTCCTAAACATGATTTCTATTGCTAATATGTAATCATTTGTTTTTTCCTCATTTCATGCATAGCTTCAGCTTACTCTTGGTTTTCAAAGTGGCAGAACGTTGTAAAACGGCTTTATGGATTCTAAACAGATGCCAATTTTTGAAGCTTCCTCTTCGGTGGGAGATCAATCGAGAAATCTTAATCAGAACCGCCAAGTCAATGAGTCCAACTCCATAGATATATGCTTTGATGCTAGAAGTGAACAGTCCTTGATCAAGTTCTCATCAATCTTAGACAACTCATCGGATCAGTCTTACCAGACTCCACAATTCAAATTGAATTTGGATCCAAGAGCTATGCTTAACAACCTGGATTTCCTAGAGCAGAAAATCCATCAAATTCGGGACATAGTTCGTTCCACCCTTATCAACGAAGGCACGATCTCAACCCAATCGCATGAATTTGCTGCACAGCAGCAGCTCATAAACACAGATGTAACTTCTGTCATAATTCAGTTGATCTCTACAGCAGGAACCCTTCTGCCCTCGATGAAAAATGTTCTTGCAAATGGTGTCAGCTCTGTTGGACAAATCGGCAGTATTCCAGATTCTGCCTCTGACTTGGGACTTGTTGGCACTTCGCAACAAAAGTTTGACCTTATTTCAGAGGGAACTGAGCTTTCTGAATATGAAGAGCTTATCAAAGGTCTGGGTGATTGGGACGATAAGGGAATCAAATCAATGCCAGCAGATGACAATGATGTGAAGGATAGTGGAGATGGGGTAAGTGGAGAAAACCTTCCTCCTGGATCATATGAGGTTTTGCAACTGGAAAAGGAGGAGATATTAGCACCACACACACACTTCTGCACAATCTGTGGGAAGGGGTTCAAAAGAGATGCTAACCTAAGGATGCATATGAGAGGCCATGGAGATGAGTACAAGAGTCCATCTGCCCTCTCCAAACCACTGAAAGAAGCAAGCTCTGAACCGGTGCTTCTAAAGAGATATTCATGTCCTTTTGTTGGTTGCAAGAGAAACCGTGAGCACAAGAATTTCCTGCCTCTTAAGACAATTCTGTGTGTGAAGAACCACTACAAGAGAAGCCATTGCGACAAGAGCTACATCTGCAGGAAGTGCAACAACAAAAAGTTTTCAGTGACGGCAGATTTGAAAACTCATGAGAAACACTGTGGTCAAGACAAATGGCTTTGTTCTTGTGGTACTACATTCTCGAGGAAAGACAAGTTGTTTGGGCACATTGCACTATTCCAGGGTCACACGCCAGCACTGCCCATGGATGAAATTAAAGGTCAGGGAACCTCAGATCAAGGGCATAGCTACGACGGAACTACCAAAATGGAGGATGCAAATGATCTCTTCTCTGACAATGCAATTGGAGTTACTAATGTTTCAGACTTGGGAAGTGCTGAAGATGATTATGGCTTTTTCTCTATGAACATAGACTCCTTCAACTTTGGTGGAATTGATGGTTTTCAGTAACCTACAATTCATTGGATGCATCTGATAGTTCATTTCCTGTTCATGGTGTTGGACCTTGGTCAGTCAGTGTCAGTATTAAATGATCGAGTTGTTGTCATAGATACAGTACAAAATTAGTTCGCCACGTTCATTGATTCACTATGCTGATACCATTGCCATGTTCGTTATATGAGTTCCTTTGTTCTATATATTTCATAGCTTGTTCATTGTTTTTCTACTTTGTGTCATGTGTATTACAAGTAATGCATTTTATCAGAATGTTATAATATTTCCTTTCTTGAATCAATGAATTCCACTTGCTTTAGGAAAATATGGGAATATCATAATCCAGTACAGAAATTTCATTTCTGCATGGCAAAATAGAACAAGAACTAGGATTAATCGCCGAGAGTTTAATATTTGTTTTCCACTGCCTTCCACATTTTGAAATTGCAGCACCTGTCTTGTGTCTACAAAGTGCAGACAAAAGGATGCCAACTTGTCGGACAATTCTCATCTTGATTAGGTGAGAGGAGGCAAGATCTGAAATCTAGCTGTTTGTGTCGTCCCTTGACAACAAAGCACCCACTCATCTGATTCCAACTCAGAACATTGGAAGTCTCTTATTTTTTTTAATGATGCACTTCGAGAAGTCGAAAGCAGTTTTCGAGGCCATAAAAGCAAGATCTGTGGTTCCCAGGATAGTAAAAGGTGATTCATTCATCTTCAACGTCTCCGTTAATTCGTCTCAAGACTAACACAGAGGAGGTAGATCACGGGGGCTACTAATTCGAATGATGTGACTAGTACATGGAAAAAATGAGCATACTGACTTTGTCAGGATTTAACCTCAGACCTCTTGCCAAGATATGTGGTTCCCATGCACTGAGATTAGTACCGAAATGCAGTACTAATTTGTCCAAGTAATTTAGCTGCACTGCGTTTTCTCTGTGAACTTTGATCGCCTGCTGCGGAGTAGAAACAGACTCCTGGAAGATGCAATTGCAACGAGGAGTGAATGCCCCCTCCGAGCCTGAACAACGCCATTAAAATGTGCTGGAGTCAGTGTTAGAAGCAGAGAAAATTAAGAGTGTGGGGATCGATTAGGTAGACCATCAAGAACGATTGGACCTTTCACAATGAAAATTACTCATAGGAGATTTAAAAAATAGTTATTGAATTTAAATATATTCAAAATTCAATTTTAAATCTATTGAGATGATCTAAATTGATAATCTGGAATTGTTAAATAAGAAAGAAGAGTTGTTTGAAAAGCTAGGTTACTTGGAAGACTTGGCTAAGCTGAGCTGGTCTGAGATGGAGTTGAGCTATCTGAGTCCGAGTTGAGTTGAGGCCAAGTAGAGCTATCCAAGTCTAAGTTGAGTTGTTTGAGGCCGAGTAGAGCTGTCTTAGGCCGAGCTGAATTGCCCAAGACCGAGCTGAGATGCCTAAGGTCGAGCTGAGCTGCTAAGGTTGAGTTGAACTGTCCGAGGCTGAGTTGATGAAACACTTGGCCAAGCTGACGAGTGTTGTCAGCAATACTTAGAGGTTATAATGGACGTCTGTTTCCAAAATACAATAGAAATACCATGTCAACAACTAAATACTGGTTGTTCATGGCAAACAAAGTATACATAATTGCTATCACGAAAATTCTGTCGAGTGAAATGCACGACAGAGAAAAATTATGAGGATGAAGGTGGAAGAATTTCTTAGCTATTGTTTTTGTATTCTGTCTTCTTCTATCATAGCTTCCTTAAATAAGAGCATAAAGACGAAGCAACAAGTTGATTAATGGTCATTTATTGTCTTTACTCATCGAGAACAAAATGTAAACCGTCAACCACTAATGGTCAGCCATTGTCACTCGGCCGCCACTCGGCCAATTACGGATTCACAATTAATCAGTGATTAATTCATTCGTTACACATCAGTAACAAGTAAAAATAATTATCTACATGGCAAAATGTTGGTTATTCTACTTGGACAAATTTTACCGTAACCGGTCCAGCATTCAACATGCCCTGGTCGTGTTCGCACATGAGTTAACTTTGTTGAGTGCAATCTTGATCCTGAATTTGTACCTCCTATGGGCCCACATGTAAGAGAGAACATTTTCCCATGACTTTGTTCATAACTACAATGCTTGTGATGTTTAAATTATTACCGAACAAAATAAAGAAAAATATACTTTGATTATAAGGGATGAGATGAATTCCGAAGCCTTTTATTTTCTTATTTTTGCAAACGGAATTTCATTGGTTTAATTTGGGACTCTCCGACAGATCTTTGTTTTTCTACCCTAAAACAAAAGGAAGTGATAAGACCGAACTAGTCCTTTCATTTATTTGTGGCCATAAAGGAGTCGTATGAGGGTGAGTTCTCATGTACGATTTTGAAATAGCGATGGGAACAGTGTTGTTCTTATCGACTATAATTATCTAATAGTTCAAGTACAGTTGATATAGTTGAAACATAGTCCAAATATGATTTTGGGGGGGGGGGGGGTGGAATATGTGGCGTCAGCACATAAGATTTATGGTTTACACTATCAACCTTGTCTTAAAACTTTCAATATGATATTAAAGTTCCTATACACAATGGAGTTCTCTCAATCCACCTATTTATTCTATTCCCATTTTCAATAATCTCCCACGTGAATGAAAACAGGATATGTCACGCGCCCCAGAGGATCATGCTTGCTTGAAAATCGGGCAACATCTTCCTTGTACGGCGCACAAGTTAGGACATTTATACAATACTCTCACATATACGATGACTCAGTCATCACAAATACAAAATAAACTCACAACCACACAATTAATATCGTTAATAAAAATAAACAAATAGTAGAGAGTCCATATCCAAAATAAAACTCAAAAGTAAATCCAAAGATCATCACCAAACTAAACATAAGTCTACTGAGAAAAATAAACATCAGTCTATGAAATAAATATGGAACTAACAAAAGTGCAAAAATAAAGTAACTACGGAAAATAAACTAAACACTGCAACAAACTCCAAAACGAATTGACAATGTGGGACTGACAATTGGATCCTCTCCTGGCTCCAGGTAATGCATCTATCTACCACCTGAAATAAAAGTAGATTGTGGGGGTGGTGAGTCCGGGCGGATTCTGCGGGTATAAGAGTAGATAAATGCATGACATAATAAAAGGTAAAACAAACAGAAAGAATCAACCGTATACAGTCTCGAAGAAACAGAATAATAACCAGACATGTATGAACAGAATGATAACAGAATAGCAAAACATACATGTATGTCAACCAAATCAGTGCTATCATATCTCATATAAATACAACAACCACAAGAAAATGTAAAATGCAATAAATGCATATGATGCAATGACATGTATTACCCATGATGCCAGTCAAGCCGTCATCACATCACATCTGTGTGGCCGAGTGGTTAGGATTGTGACAATTGCACGCACTCCAACAAATATCACTAGTATGTGGTTGAGTAGACAGGATGTTGGGGAGCCAACTACTCCAAAAACCCTAGGAAAAAGGGGAAGCCACCAACAGCTCTAATATCCCTCGAAGACAATGGTGAGGGTGTTAATTGCTTGCCTACAACTCTAACATCCACTGCACATGAGTGGTCGAGTGTGGCATAACAGAATGGTTGCTCGCACTCTAGCAACTACCACGATGAGAGGTTGAGTGGACAGAGCAACTAAATGACTGATGACGATTTAACCATATGAAAGACAATACTTGTCAGCATGCAACTGTACAGATATGGTGCATGATACTAAATACACAATCAACCAAATAACAATGATGCAACGATACAACCAATAAGTACCAAAAATCATTAAACATGCAACAAACTACTAGGTAGGGTTTCTGTAATGTCAACCAACCCTAGTTGTGTTAAATGATCATTTTTATGTACTTACGTATAAGCGGTACTTTAGATAATAGAAAATCAACGGTGAGACTGTATGGATATAAAATACGATTAGCTCGAAGATCAAGCAAAGAAAGTATCAACGGACAATATCAAAAACAAAGAACAAAATAAAGCAAACCTACTCAAAATCAAACAGTCATGCATTTAAGAAAAATAATCTATAGAATACAAAAGTAGAAGTACCCACCTTTTATATTGTCTATGTATCGAAGAGAAATCTCCCGCGATCAATCACATGTACCCGATCAAATTCTTGTGTCGAAAAGATATAATTAACTATACATAAAATTGAGTGATTAGCTAAACTACACATAAATTAAATTTAGAATAAATCCTAAATTACCATTTCTTAACCTAATTTTCACAATTAGATTATAATGTTAATTTCCTAATTACACTAAGTCCCACGACTACAATCTAATCCTCACCATTTGATACAAACCCTAATCCCCTCATAACCTAGCTTGATGGTTAAAGAATCAACACAAGGTTCACGACAAGCATAAGGTCACAATAAGAGAACACAGAACAAACTATATCATGGCTGACACACTCCTATCCAGAAAACTCCCACACTTGAAATTGCTAACTAAATCCCAACTCGATCATAGACAACCCAGAAATCCAAAACGAGAACTTTCCAATCTAGAACGTTCCAAACCAATTCAAAGTAATCAGACATTCCTACTCACTGATCAAAACATTAGTAGTTCATCCTACTAGCACATCAGTACTGATCTAACAGTGATTACATGATACAACTAAAGGAAAACAACAGTGCAAAACCCCTTCGAGAAACCAAACCTAACATAACCAACCACGATTGGAAAACTTCACAAGCTAAATTTCCACATTAGATCTAACTCAACCCACTGGATCTAACAAAATCAACACCCAATAACACCCACAGAAACAATCAAAACCGAACAAGATCAGAAACTACTCACGTGAATCCATAAGCAAGGAAAACCCTATTCTAGTGGATCTTGCCTGACCTCGGGCCGAAGAAGGAGTAGCGTTGGACCGCCGGTTCCGAAGCTGAGCAGAACCGATCGATCCTCTAAGTACAAAAACAACGGCGAGCGGAAATTGGTGGCGACAACCTTGAGAATTCTCCAAAGGCATAGAACCAAGAGAAAGAGAATTCCGTGTGGAGGAGGAGAAGACGAGAAGAGTGGGTCGGCGCTTCGGCGTTACGTGGAGAAGGAGAAGTAACCGCAAGCATCTGCGGCGTTGGCGGTCTCAAAGAGACGGAGAAGAGGAAGGGCTGCGGCGCGAGTAGGGTTCACGGCCGGGCTACGGATCACCTGTGACTTCGACTTGCGCGAGGGCGAGGAGGTGGCGCTTCAACTTCCATCGCGTGTGCAAAGAGGGGAGGAAGGAGAGGGCGAAGGTGGGGGTTTGGCGAGGAGAGTCGTGAGATCAGGGGAGGAAGGCGTGCGTGCGAATGAAGGAAGGGAAAGAAATGGGTTTTTTGTATATTATAACCAACTTTGCAAAAAGCCCCTCCTTGTTTAGTTATTTCTAGCTACACCCTTAATTTTTAGGGATTTATGCATTCAAGCCCCTTTTTTCAGAACAGGATAAGTGATAGCATTCAACAATTGAGTCCAGTATAGAACAGGTAGGTTTTACCCTTTGAACCTTCTCTTGCGAAGATTTCTTTGCTTATTGGCTGACAATGGATATGATGTCCCTGCACTATTTTATCATCTGAGTAAGTATTAACATATCTCACTAGACTCTTCCTGATACAATTCAGTTATCATGAGTGTGCTCGTTCTTAGCCATGAACGCACCTAGTTCCGTGAAAAGTTCTAAGAACTATGTCTTTAACTCCCTTCGAAACGGTCCCACTTCTTTCTCGCATAGATGATATCTTAAAGTATTCCACGTTGCTCCATGGATCATTAAAAGACATATGTTTAACCTCCATCCTTTCATTATTCAATACAGTTAGGTTGTTTCATTGAACTTAGTTTTCGGGGTCTCCAGTTTGCTAAGGTTAGGTTTCCTTTGCACTAATATTTTTCATCGGTGTCAAGCACATCACTCACAATGAGGTTGCAACTATCTCTCGGTCTAACCCTTAGGTTAGTGGATCCCGATAGATTATCCTTTGACTTTACATAGTCAACAGTGATGATTCTCGTTGAGAGTAGTTGTCTAATGGTAATGTGTTTACGATGTATATGTCTACACTACACTTATCATTATACAGATGACTCTGTGCATGATCAATTACTGATTGACTATTGTAATGTATAAATTGACAACACAACTTTCGGCCATATAATAACATCTTCTAAGAATTGTTATAGTCATTTAGCCTATTCATCACATTTATCAAGAGCTACAGACTTAAATTCCATCGTTTATCTAGTTATTATAGTTTGTTTAGAAGATTTCCATAAAATAGTTGCACCTCCCAAAGTGAATATATATTTACTCATAGACTTCGAGTGTTTCATGCCAGATATTAAATCACATCGCTATATCTTTCAATCACAGCAGAATATCTCATATAATACAGTCTATATTCACGAGTATATCTTAAGTATTTTAGTACTCTTGTTATCCCTTTCTAGTTCTCAATGCTGAGATTACACGTATATCAAGTCAGTTTAGTTACTGCATGGGCTAGGTCTGGTCATGTATATATAGTTTATTAAGTACATCAGACTTCTAATCACTTAAGAGTACTTTATCTGAGAGATATATTCTTCTTAATTCTTCAAAAGATGATGACTCATATCAATCGACGTTTGTGTCAATGTAGTATCAACCTTGATGAATTTCTCAAGAATCTTATCTATCGATGTAATGGGGCTGACTTTCTAAAAATTTCAATTCCTAAAGTCACATCAGCTAAGCTCATGTCTTTTATGTCAAATCTTCAGCTCAATATATTTTCAATATATTTTATTATCTTATCATTACTTTTGATAAGTATGTCATTTATATATAGATACAAAATGGCATAGTCATTCTTTATAGTGTCATGTAGACATATTTATCACTTTTATTGATTTTGAAACCATATTCCTTCATGGCATTATCATTTTCATGCCACTATTTTAGTACTTGTTTCAAGACATATAACAGCTTCACCCATGTACAAATCTTATTTTTCTGCCTTGACACACAAAAAACAACCTTTCAGGTTGCTTCAGGTAAATTTCTTCTTCTAAATACCCATGTCTTTACATCCATCTTATATATTTTCAAATTCTATATAGCGGTGATAGTCAACAACACTCTAATAAAAGTTATTCTCGATAATGAAAAATATGTATCAAGGTAATCAAGGTCTTCTTGTTATCGGTAACCTTTAATTATCAATCTGGTCTTGTACTTATCAATTGTGTCATTTAATTTTATTTCTTTTTAAAGATCCACTTGCAACCTAATGGTTAATTTCCCCAACGAAGATCCGCATGTTCCTAAATGTGATTTTACAAGGCAGAGTCTATCTTAGATGCAATTACATCTTTCCAGTGATGCCCATCAAAAGAGCTTACTATTTCTGATTAACTTTAGGGCTCACTTTTCAATATAAAAGTGATAAAATTTATTGCATAGGATTTTTCGTCCCAAGTTCTTTTACTTCGTCTGAGCTCAATCTCAATTGGTTCATCATCTTTTTCTTCTCTTGTATTTCATATATCTATTTTGAGGAACTTGTTTTCTCTCGGGTCTTATACAGAAATACATGTTTGAAGAATGAGGCATTTCTCGATTCTATTATTTAGTTCTTGTATATATCCAATATTTGTGACTTATATATAAAAAATCGATACACACTGTTATTTTGTGAATATCCAATAAATATGTAATCAACAATTTTAAATCATATCTTAATCTTTTTCAGATCAAGCACAACACTTTGGCAAGACACCTCACATTCGTAAATATCTGTATGATGGTTATCTTCCATTTCACAACTCATAAGAGTTCTTATTTATTTTCTTTCAAGATACCTTATTTAAAAGGTAAATTAATTGTTAACACAGCTTCTCCCACATGAACTCTAGCAATCCAAAACTTAATAGAAAAACATTCATCATCTCTTTTAGAGTGTAATTCTTTCGCTTAAGTACAACTCCATTTTGCTAAGAAGTATAAGGAGCTATTATTTCATGTTTGATCTCATGTTCAACACACAACTCAACGAATGATGATACATATTGGCAATCTTAGTCACTTTAAATCACCTTAATATTTTTATTAAGTTGATTTTCAAACTCATTCTCATAGAGAATAAATTTCTTTATAACTTTATCCTTACTTTTGAAAAAAAAAATACACATATATAACAGCATTTTATGTTATCATCTACCAAAGTGATAAAGTATTTATTTCTACCACGTGTCGGTATACCTTTGAAGTCGCACATATCGATGTAAATTAAACCGAATGGTTCATTGCTTCTTTCAACATATTGAAAAAATGACCTTGTCATTTTCGCTTCAACCCAAATCTCACACTTGGGTTTTGGGTCAAAATGGAATTTAAGTATGATTTGCATGTTAATTAATCTATGTAACACATCGTAGTTAACATATCATAGTCTACTAAGTCATAAACACGAAGACTCAAGCATATAGATGGAAGAGTTTTCAATTTCATTAACCTTATGCCTAATAGTTATTACACCAAGCTTAAATAGCCCATCAATTACATAACCATTTCCTAAAAATACTCCATTTTTAGATAGAACAATTCTATCATACTAAAAAATAATGCGGAAGTCATGCTTATTTAATAGTGATCCAGATACTAGATTCTTCCGAATCTCCAAAATATATAGTGCATTGTTGACAGTCAACTTCTTGCCTAAGGTCATCTTCATCATCACTTTTCCTTGACCCATGATATCCAAGGTTGCTGAGTTCCCCATGAATAGTTTGTCCCTATCTTTGATTTCTTTAAAGTTATAGAGTAGCTCCTTGTTGCAACATATATATCTAGTGACATCGGTATTGAGACTACGGCGTAGAGATCGTCCATTTCGAATCTCTTATTCAAGTTGACCTCTTGCTTCTTCTTTGACTTTTTACACTCTAAAGATTCATGATCGACTCGGTCATAGTTGAAGCACTTCCCAGACAACTTTTTTTTACTTATGCCTCCTCTGGTCCCATCTTGCAAGACTTGGGATTCTTTTATTTCAAGTTTTGACCATGCACGATCACGTTAGCTTTCATAGTAGCCTATGAGAACAACTTTCTCTTGAAACTCTTGTTGTCTTTCTCAATTCGAAGTCTAACAATGAGTTCTTCCATGTTCATCTCCTTCTATCTCCATGTGCTTCAGATAGTTCTTGAACTCCTTCTAGCATAGAGGTAGCTTCTTAATGATAACAACCACTTGAAAATTTTCACTTAAAATCATACCTTCTGAGTAAATCTCGTGCAGGATTACTTAAGCTCCTGACTTGGCTGATCATCATCTTGAAATCAACCATCATGTAGTCCAATAATTGACCCAACTTGGCCCTTACATTCTTCGTTTTGTACTTCTTGTCTAAGGAGTCAAATGACTCCTTTAACGTTCTCTTTGTGCTATATACACATCGTATAGCGAGTTGACAAGACATTTGAGGATGTAGTTTTGGCATAGACTCTCAAAATGTGTCATGCCTCTACTGCACTGATGGTCTGGATATCAGTATCATCCTTAGTATGCTTAGAAGGGTCCTCAAGCAAGAATTGAGCCAGATTAAGTGTGGTCAAGTAAAATAGCATCTTCTGCTACAACCTCTTACCTAGTGAACTTCTCTCGCCTTTCCCGTGGTTGATTGGAATATTTCCAATCGAGGCAGAGGGGGGCATCACATGTTGAGTCTATTGCACCTCATTATTCTTCGTGGTCATCTTAATAGAAATGAGTCTATTTTAAGATTGTTGAACAATCTTGTATGATGAAAATTACTCATCGGAGATTACAGTGATAGTTCTTGAAATTGAAATATAATAAAAAACAACAACTTTAGACCTATTGAGATGACCTGAGTTGATAATCTTAGGCTTCCAAACAGGAAGGAAGAGCAGCCTGGAAGACGTGGCCGAGATGAGTTGGTCCGAGGCCGAGTTGAATTATCTGTCTGAGTTGAGTTGAGGCTGAGCAAAGCTACCTGAGTCCAAGCTGAGTTATCCTAGTCCGAGCTGAGATGTTTAAAGCTGAGCTGGGATGCCTGAGGTCGAGTTGAGATGCTCGAGGTCGAGCTAATGAAGCACTTGGCTGAGTTGAGGAGTTCCAAGTTGTCGGATGCTTCTTGCCAAGGCCGAGTACTCCTACCGAGTCCGAGTACTCCCAAGTCAGCCGAGCCAAGTACTCATGCCTAGCCAGAGTACTCTCAAGTCAGCTGAGCCGAATACTCCTATTGAGCCTGAGTACTTCTGAGTTAACCGAACCGAGTTCCAAGTTGGCAAGTGTCGAAGTCGAGTTGGCTAAGTGTTGAGTTAACGAGTGTCTAGGCCGAGTTGCTGAGTATCGAAGCCGAGTTGCTCAATGTTAAGGCTGAGTTGCCAAGTATCAAGGTCAAGTTGCCAAATGAAAGAGATTCTGAGGCCTATGATGAGCGCATGCAGTTTCCTTATAAACATATTCATCCTCCTCGGGCAATGTTTTGAGATTGTAATGGATATTTGTTTCACATGATACAACGAGAAGATCTTGTCGACAATCGAGCATTGATTGTTTGTGACGAACGAATTGTGAACTCGACTACTATCACATAAATTTTATCAAGCAAAATGCACGGCAAAGAGAAATTTTGGAGACAAAGGTTGAAATTTTTTTTACTATTACTTCTAAAATCCGTCTTCTTCTTCTTCTATCATAGTCTCCTTAACTATATAGGAGCTCAATGGCGGATTAATTAAGGACTATTTATTGTCTATACTCAACGAGATCAAAACGTAAATCGTCGATCATTAATGATCGGCCATTGCCACTCTAATTCATCTGTTACTCATTAATAACAGACTCTTAAGTCTGGATAAGGAACGACGAAACATATTACCTGAACATTTCTGTCGCTCTTCGGACGTGATAGTGCAGTTGAAATCTTCGCCCCCGGCCGTGATAAGTTCGATCTCCTTACTGTTCTTAGTCACTCATTAATCGTGGTGTATACATTAATAAATGAGTCATATATATCATTTTTTTTAAAAAAAGATATTTATTGAAAAAAATGATTAATGGGATTTTTCGAATCTCGGGCGATCGATCCGGCATCACGAAAATTTTCCATCGGCCGCAAAAACAAAAAAAAAAATATTTATTGAGATACACAACATGATGATCAATGTATAAAATTAAAGAGCTATGATAGGGAGAGTAAAAATGGGAGAGTGAATGGTAAAATGAATGATGTGACACTTTACATGTACACGTTCGATTATCGCTTAGACATCATCGGCGGCCTTCGGCTGCCGTCCCGAATCAAACTATACCCTGGGGGCACAGTGAATCCGTCGAAGATCACTGCATACAAAATGTCACGTCATTCACTCTACTATTCACTCTCCCATTTTGTCTCCCTATCATTTTTCAAAATTAAAATAATACTCTTACGGATAGATACTATTGGACTTATCCGCGACCGTGGCCACTCCACAAGATTATTCGCTTAGCACACTATTAGGAAAAAAAGGAAAAAGTCTTCCAGTATGAGTTACTGTGGGGCCCCCAAAGATCGATCAGGCAGACATAGATTTTGCGCTGTTTTATCCAGCAGGGGGGAGAGGGGACAAGTCAACTGCGCTTTGCTAGTTGACTTCGGTTTGTCAGTTCAATGAATGTGGGTGCGTTATCCTCCCTTGGTACCGTGTGGAATATGGCAAGGAAAAGATAATGTATTTCTTAATTCAGCGTAGAAGATTTTTATAATGTTTCGTTTTTATTTGGTATTGTAGATTAATTTTCTTGGCCTATCTTATCCTAGATCTTGTAGACCAATTTTGCCTTTGATATTGTTAGTGCCGGGCCTCCGTTTTCAAAATGCAAGGCTCAAAGTATCTTTAGTTTGCGTTAAATATAGATCATGATTATCGAAGTTAAATCATATGGCCAATTAATTAGAACAATATACACAATCTTTATGATGACATGATATCTAAGACATCTATGGATTTTAGATTTTCAGCTAACTAACGCCAAATTGATGACGCCTGTAGTTTACAATTGCTCTATATGTCTTACGATCAGAAGACAGACAAGTTTCAATAAAGGATTTGTAGTGAAGTCAAGGATTTAGAGGTGAATTCCTACACCATAGCAAAGGTGATGATGATGTGGTAACTATGAAGGTAGGATGGAGGCATCAACTAAGATCAAAGAGGGGAAGATAAGCCTAATGATATTAACAATATAATCTAAAGGAGTGGGCATCAATCCCAAACATTTACGGTTCGATTTTTAATTACGGTAAATTTTACAAGAATTTTTCTCCAAATGGAGTACGTAACCGTGAAATGTTGGGCTTTCTAGACCGTCCGCCGCAAGTGTTTCCCGAATTATCCCGACGATCAATGAGAAACTTTTGTGGAGCTGAGCCAGTCGCCCAGGTTCGACGCTATCCAATCTGATTAATCATATGAGAGGAACATTGCATGCCTTCACAGGTTGATACAATTAGAAAAAAAAATGATGAATCAGGCAGCAGACAAATTGAATCTGGTGTGACCGGCCGGACCCCACGGAAGTTTCCCACCGGTCACCAAGGTAAATCGGGAAGCGCTCGCGGTGGGTAGTCTAGAAGCCCAACGTCCCAGGGTTCGCGCCCCATTTGGAGAAAAAATTCCTACAAAATGCGCCGTAGCTGGGGATTGAACCGCGGAGGCCTAGATTTAAAATTTAATGGGTAAACTTTTTATAGTGACTAGCCCCACCGTCGAAATGGTCCCCTTTATTAGAAATCCCGGAACGGGTTTCTGGAGGCATAGTACCACTGATTGATAAGAGCATAATTATTGAAATAATATCCCACATATTATTGGCAATAATATTAGTTGCTAAGAGGACTCGAACCCAAAAGCTCATGCAACAATGTCTCAGTGCTTACCACTTGGGCTAAGACACTTTGACAAATTTATATGGATGGTTGTTTCAATTAATAGATCTTCGAGTTAATTCTTAACGGGTATAAAATATTTTGTTGTATGTCTGATATCTTTTATGTAAATGATCACTATGCTAAAATAAAATATAATACTCTTAAAATATAATGTTTATAATTTATCTATCTATATTTAATCGGAAAATCGATGATACTGTACTCTCTTAGATGAGTGTAACCATCTATATTCCAATAAAAAGAGTATTAGATGGTTTAAATTTGCTATAATATCATGTACAGATTAAAGGAATAAAAATAATTCATGAGGTTGGATAACATCGAACTTCAAAACATCAGTTCGATCCTATAGAAGTTTTTCACCGACCGTGATAAATTGGGAAGTGCTCACGGTGAACAATCCAGAAATCCAACGTCCTAGACCTGGAGATCAACCCGCAAATACCTAGAATGATAATTAATCATCCTTCCACTTACCATAATCTCAGGGGCATGTACAGATTAAAGGAGAGAATTATATAAGCATTAATCTTAGTATAAATAAATTATATTTATGGTAAAAAAAATTGATAAATTTTACTTTTTGAATAGGTCTTGTAATTAATTATCTATTTCATAGATTTAATCTTATAAACCAATTTTATATATTAGTCAATATTTACACACTATTGAATTATTGTGAATAATTATGTGTTAGGATGATTCTGTTTGCATATATTTTACGACAATTTATTAAAGGGCGTACCCAAAAATTGATATTTACCAAAAGACGTACCATGGTTTCATTGTTACCAAATAACGTACTTATTTTAGTGAACTTCCTCTTATACCCCTCCTGCCAAAGTACTGCATGTCATTCTCTTTCTCTTTCTCTTTCTCATTCTTAATAACGAATTCCGAGACATTTGAAAAGATTTTTTCAGATTTTTTATTTTAAAATAATATATTATGGAATCGGATAAAAAACGTAAGATAAAAATTGAAAAAATATTTCAATTAAAAAAATATCTCATCAAACGTGATTTCAAATATATGCAGAGATCATTTTAATAATTTAATAATTTTTAAAAATACAAATAAATAATTTTTTATATTTGATTAATATAAATTAATATATTTAATAATATTATAAATATATTAATATATAAAAAAATAAAAAAAGTTGAAGTTGATTTCAGGCCCACGCTGGGCCTAAAATAAAATATTTCAGGCCTAGCGTGGGCCTGAAATAAAATATTTCAGGCCCAGCGTGGGCCTGAAATATTTTATTTCAGGCCCAGCGTGGGCCTGAAATAGAAATAACTCAGGGCCTGAAATTAAATGATTTCAGGCCCTGCGTCGAATTGAAATCATGTGTTATGATAGGGTTTTTTATGTAGGTCTAAAATGTAAAAAAACATTTCTTTATATTTTTGAAATCACAATAAAAATCATTGAGGAAGATTATTTTACGAGAGGAATTCCAATTAATATAAAATGACCATTATATTAAAAACGAATTATATATATATATATATATATAAAGAAGTCAAATATTATTTATTATATTAATTTAATATTATATATTATATTAATATATTATATTTTAATAGATTTTGATTGGAGGGCCTGAAGTCAGATGACTTCAGGCCCTCCTAGGGCCTGAAGTCATCTGACTTCAGGCCCTGCGTAAATAATTAATTTAATAAAAATAATTAATTATAAAAAAACTTCTAATGATTATTTTTGGTGTCCAAACTTCTAATGATTAAAAATTATATTGCAATAGGAGTTTTCTAGGTCTATCAGTGGGTTTCGCTCAAAACCCACTGATATTTTTTCAGAAATCCAGATATGAGAGGTCCATCAGTGGGTTTTGCTCAAAACCCACTGATGGACTAAACTACACATATTCCTTTGGGAAAAATAATAATTTGAGGTTTGGACACCTAAATTATATTCTCCTAACTCTACCCTAACTATTGATAATGTTTTTTCAGAAATCCAGATATGGGAGGTCCATCAGTGGGTTTTGCCCAAAACCCACTGATGGAAGAACTAAATTACACCTATTACTTTGAGAAAATTAATAATTTAATAATTTTTAAAAATATAAATAAATTTTTTTTTATATTTGATTAATATAAATTAATATCTTTAATAATATTATTAAATATATTAATATATAAAAAAATAAAAAAAAGTTGAAGTTGATTTCAGGCCCACGCTAGGCCTGAAATATTTTATTTCAAGACCAGCGTGGGCCTGAAATATTTTATTTCAGGTCCAGCGTGGGCCTAAAATAGAAATAACTCAGGACCTGAAATTAAATGATTTCAGGTCCTGCGTCGAATTGAAATCATGTGTTATGATAGGATTTTTTACGTAGGTCTAAAATGTAAAGAAACATCTCTTTATATTTTTGAAATCACAATAAAAATTATTGAGAAAGACTACTTTACGAGAGAAATTCTAATTAATATAAAATGACCATTATATTAAAAACAAATTTTACATATATATATATATATCTATAAAAAAAGTCAAATATTATTTATTATATTAATTTAATATTATATATTATATTAATATATTATATTTTAATAGATTTTGATTGGAGGGCCTGAAGTCATTTGACTTCAGGCCCTCCTTGGGCCTGAAGTCAGATGACTTCAGGCCCTGCGTAAATAATTAATTTAATAAAAATAATTAATTATAAAAAAACTTCTAATGATTATTTTTTATGTCCAAACTTCTAATGATTAAAAATTATATTGCAATAGGAGTTTTCTAGGTCTATCAGTGGGTTTCGCTCAAAACCCACTGATATTTTTTCAGAAATCCAGATATGAGAGGTCCATCAGTGGGTTTTGCTCAAAACCTACTGATGGACTAAACTACACCTATTGCTTTGGGAAAAATAATAATTTGAGGTTTGGACACCTAAAATACATTCTCCTAATTCTACCCTAACTATTGATAATGTTTTTTCAGAAATCCAGATATGGGAGGTCCATCAGTGGGTTTTGCTCAAAACCCACTGATGGACTAAACTACACCTATTCCTTTGGGAAAAATAATAATTTAATAATTTTTAATAATATTATTAAATAATATATTTAATAAATTAATAAATAATATAGATTAATATAAATTAATATATTTAATAATATTATTAAAAAATTATTAAATATATTTATTAATATTATTAACCAAAAGATGTAATATTATTAAATATATTAATTTATATTAATCTATATTTTTATTAATTTATTAAATATATTATTTAATAATATTATTAAAAAATTATTAAATTATTAATTTTCCCAAAGTAATAGGTGTAGTTTAGTTCTTCCGTCAGTGGGTTTTGAGCAAAACTCACTGATTGACCTCCCATATCTGGATTTCTGAAAAAACATTATCAATAGTTAGGGTAGAGTTAGGAGAATGTATTTTAGGTGTCCAAACCTCAAATTATTATTTTTCCCAAAGGAATAGGTGTAGTTTAGTCCATCAGTGAGTTTTGAGCAAAACCCACTGATGGATCTCCCATATCTGGATTTCTGAAAAAACATTATCAATAGTTAGGGTAGAGTTAGGAGAATGTATTTTAGGTGTCCAAACCTCAAATTATTATTTTTCCCAAAGTAATAAGTGTAGTTTAGTCCATCAGTGGGTTTTGTGCAAAACCCACTGATGGACCTCTCATATCTGGATTTCTGAAAAAATATCAGTGGGTTTTGAGCGAAACCCACTGATAGACCTAGAAAACTCCTATTGCAATATAATTTTTAATCATTAGAAGTTTGGACAACTAAAATAATCATTAGAAGTTTTTTTATAATTAATTATTTTTATTAAATTAATTATTTACGCAGGGCCTGAAGTCAGATGACTTCAGGCCCAAGGAGGGCCTGAAGTCAGATCAGGCCCAAGGAGGGCCTGAAGTCAGATCAGGCCCTCCAATCAAAATCTATTAAAATATAATATATTATTATAATATATAATATTAAATTAATATAATAAATAATATTTGACTTCTTTATATATATATATATATATATATATATAATTCATTTTTAATATAATGGTCATTTTATATTAATTAGAATTCCTCTCGTAAAGTAGTCTTTCTCAATGATTTTTATTGTGATTTCAAAAATATAAAGAGATGTTTCTTTACATTTTAGACCTACGTAAAAACCCCTATCATAACACAAGATTTCAATTCGACGCAGGGCCTGAAATCATTTAATTTCAGGCCCTGAGTTATTTCTATTTCAGGCCCACGCTGGGCCTGAAATAAAATATTTCAGGCTCACGCTAGGCCTGAAATAAAATATTTCAGGCCCAGCGTGGGCCTGAAATCAACTTCAACTTTTTTTATTTTTTATATATTAATATATTTAATAATATTATTAAATATATTAATTTATATTAATCAAATATAAAAACATGATTTATTTATATTTTTAAAAATTATTAAATTATTAATTTTCTCAAAGTAATAGGTGTAATTTAGTTCTTCCATCAGTGGGTTTTGGGCAAAACCCACTGATGGACCTCCCATATCTGGATTTCTGAAAAAACATTATCAATAGTTAGGGTAGAGTTAGGAGAATGTATTTTAGGTGTCTAAACCTCAAATTATTATTTTTCCCAAAGGAATAGGTGTAGTTTAGTCCATCAGTGGGTTTTGAGCAAAACCCACTGATAGACCTCTCATATCTGGATTTCTGAAAAAATATCAGTGGGTTTTGAGCGAAACCCACTGATAGACCTAGACAACTCCTATTGCAATATAATTTTTAATCATTAGAAGTTTGGACACCAAAAATAATCATTAGAAGTTTTTTTATAATTAATTATTTTTATTAAATTAATTATTTACACAGGGCCTGAAGTCAGATGTGTAAAATACGACAATTCGAAAATTCGGGCCGGAAAATTTTTCGAGATTTTTCCGGATGGAGTCTGGGGTTTCCGGCCTATAGGAGGAGCAAAGGGGCCTTATTGTAAAAACTTAAAACGTATCAAGGGTTTCATGAAAGAAAACCTTAGGTTGACTTATGTAGATTTAACTAAAGTTAAGGGGGTAAACTGTTAAAAACCTTGCCCTAAGAGTAATGTTTGGATTCCGGAGAATTGAGGGACTTTTCTGCAAAAAGCCACCCCCCTTTTTATTTGAGTTCTTCCTTGCGTGAGCCCTAAACCGCAGCCGAGCAGCCCACCCGACCCGACCTTCTCTCCACTCGCGTGCCCTAGCTGCCGACCCGACCTTCTCTCCACTCGCGTGCCCTAGCCGCCGACCCCCTCAAGCCGATGCCTCTCCCTCACGCGACGACCTAAGCGTCGTCTGCCGATACTTCCTCTCCTCTGCGGGACTGTGATTGGTGTCGCAGTTCCTTTCCTCACACTGAGCCGCCGACCATGATCGTTGCTCCTGTTGTGCTCGTCCTTTCCCGATCATCGCCGACCGCCAGCTTCAAGCTCCATCCTGAGTTCGTCGGCACTGGTTCAGGTAAGGATTGTTCTTTTGATTGGTTGAGCGTGGATGAGCTTGCTGATGGATTAGGATTGATCAATACAGATAAATAAGTTTTGAATGAACTATCAATTTTAATCGCCATCTTAGATTGGAATCGTTTTTGTTTTCGGGTTTTGATTTGCAGCTTCGAGTTCCTACTATCTCATATAGGAATTCTATTATGAAATCACATTTAGTTATAGTTTTGTTGCTGAGATTATCTGTTGGATTGGTGAAATCAGTGTTGGTATGCTCTTGGGTTTCAGATTTGGTTTCTTGTGATCTGTTGAGGATTTTGTGAGCTATTGTTTGGGTAATTGGATTAAATAACTTGATGTGTGTTGGTGCCGATTAGATTGTAAATTTTGGAATTTATCTTTGAATGAATAGGATACTGATGGCTCCCCTAATCTTGTGATGCACTTATCGGTGAGCTACACATGGTTGGTTTTAATTCTGGATTACTTTACTGGATTATGGTGGCTTTGAGTTATCATGATTGGAATGGAGTTTCTGATTTGGATCAGAATTTAAATCTGTGCTTGTGATAGGATGAGGTGGGTTTTGCTTTCTTCTTTTGTCATGTCGTGAGCAAGTTTTTGGATGAGGTGAACGGGAATTTATTTGGTTGTAGATTGGATAGTATTTAGCTTTGATGATCCATGTTTAATGTTTGATTTAGATCTTGATATGCCACATCCATTAGAAGTATTGTGATTCAATGACAAGATGGATTCAGTGAATACACCTTGGGATGCAGGAGTGCACTGGAATGAATGATGTCATGTTTGAATTAGTGAACACTTGAGACCATTCTACTAGAAGGCTGACATTCTAAGAATGGAACTTCTGTGGTGGTGTCCTATTGGTTTAGGGATGATTTTGGGTGAATGGTAATGTGGGTGGATATATGAGATGAGCTTACAGTTGCTCCTACGGTTGTTTGGAGTGAGATTGGATAACTTACTTTCTTTTGTTTACATCCTATGTCAGGAGTTTGAACGAGAGATCAAGACTATGTTGGACCTCATGGAGGTTAACCCTTGGTTGGGGTTAATTTAGGAATTATAACTAAATTGAATTTAATTCCAAACTCGTGGGCTAATATCATTTAATTAGTAGTAATTAAATGAAATACGAGGATTAGGTTAATCCTAATACGGTTTAGGGATTTGTTAGCTACCTAATAATTGTTATGATAACTAAAACTATGTCCTTTGATACAGGACACTGATTGTTGCGGAGTATCAGACGAGAGGCTCTCTTCGTATACGGACTCCTACTTTGAGGCGGGTATCCTTTGACTTATCTTTTAGATATTGTCATATTGCTATGCATTGTCTGTTATAGATAGCAGTAAGTTTATACGCTATCCTGAGTTATATTGCCTGACTTGGATACTTGTTAGTTATTCCTGAGTCATTATGTCTGTTCTGGATACTGGTTAGTTATCCCTGAGTTATTATGTCTGAACCGGATACTTGTTAGTTATCCCTGAGTTATATTGCCTGACTTGGATACTTGTTAGTTATTCCTGAGTCATTGTACCTGTTCTGGATACTTGATAGTTATCCCTGGGTTATTATGCCTGTCCTGGATACTTGTTAGGTATCCCTGAATTATTGTACCTGTTCTGGATACTTGTTAGTTATCCCTGAGTTAGTATACTTGTTCTGGATACTTGTTAGTTATCCCTGAGTTATTATGCATGTTTTGGATAATTGATAGTTATCCCTGGGTTATTATGCCTGTCCTGGATACTTGATAGTTATCTCTGGGTTATTATGCCTGTCCTGGATACTTGTTAGTTATCCCTGAGTTATTGTACCTGTTCTGGATACTTGTTAGTTATCCCTGAGTTAGTATACTTGTTCTGGATACTTGTTAGTTATCCCTGAGTTATTATGCCTGTTCTGGATACTTATTGGTTATTCTTGAGTTATTATGTATCATACACCATCCTTGCACTGTTGCATGCCGGCGATCAGCGACTCCCTTGTGGTTGAGCCTAATCGTCTTCCGGCACATGATATGCACACACGGCCACTCATGGGTTAGTGGATACCGCTGGGTGTGTGCATTTGCTCTGTAGTGCTCCGCTCGTCCGCTCAGGGGTAGTGGTTTCGGAGCGTGGTAGCAAGCAGGGATCCCTTCTCTACCCATAGACCAGAGAAGATGAGAGAGATATCTCCCCCATATGTACATGGGGCGGAGCGATAGCTCCACCAGCATCCTGTCCTCTCGGTCACTCAGGAGCAGTGATGGCAGAGTACGGACAGTGTCACAGCTCTACCCACTCGGCCGACACAGTATCGCCTGTCTCGGTGGCTTGACTGGAGTTAGGGGGTGACCATGGCATTGCACCATGTGCATATTTTGCATCGTGCATTGTTTGCTGCACTTGATTCTTGCACTTGTTTGACATGCATATTCTGGAGACTTGTTATTTGAGATTATATGACTAATGATGTTTCCATGGTACTCATTGTCTTCTTTTCAGGTTGGCTGGATTCTGGTATGTATCTACCTCAGTATTTCCAGTACTAGTTTTTCCATATTGTTGATATGAGACTGTATTAGCGTAGATGCTTATTGTTGTTATAACATACTATGCATATCTGCTGGGTATTCGCTGAGTTTATGGACTCACACCGTTGCCATATATTTTTACTTCAGGTTGAGATACTTGGAGTCGCCAGAAGAGCCCAGCAGCCAGTCCCTACCCATCGCGACATGTTTTGTGTTGTACTTGTAGTGTGTTTGTTTTATTTCTTTAGCGATATGTATATGTCGTATGTGTCGTGAGCCCTAAGGGGTTGTTGTATTGGTCGTTCTATCATAAGTCGGACCGGTCCGCAGTCAGGTATGATTTACTTAGTTGTCTTGTGCATTTGTGTCGTGTCTATATATATTTTGAGGCCTGAGGCCAAATATAACTGCGTGGTATTGTTATATTGTGGTGTGTATGTGTAAATTGTCCGCCGGACAGGGGAGGTGCTGTCCGATTTTATATTGGAACAGCGGCTCCTGGGTCTCGGGGCGTGACAATTTATTTTGGTATCAGAGCTCAGGTTTTCGGATACCTTCGGGACTTGTGGATTACGGTGTCTAATGGTTTTACGAGTCTTGTCGGATTTGTTCGGATTGTTTTCTCGATGTGGTTGTTTGGGATTTGGTGATGGGACTTCTTCAGGCGACAGGTATTTCTCCTGATCTTTTGGATCTCTTATCCTATTTAGGTATTGGTTAGAAAATTCTCACATGTTATTGGACCATGTTACTATACCTGTGTATTTAGGTATGATTTAGAAATTCTCACATGTTATTGGATCATGTTTCTATACCTGTATATCTAGGTATGATTTAGAAATTATCTCGTGTTATCGGATCATGCTACCATTCCTGTATATTTAGGTATGGTTAGAAATTCTTTCAGGACATTGGATTAGGTTGTTATTCCTGTATATTTATGTATAGTTAGAAATTCTCTCATGTTATTGGATCAATTCATAGTAGCTCATGGAGCTACAAGTTTTTCTTATGTTGCGTATATCTGGACAGATAAGCTGGATGTCATGTTTTGAGAACATGATCTGCGTTGATGTAATAGGGTAGCATTAGCTACATATTATTATGATTAGTAGAGGATTGGTACAATCTGTTCCTTGGGGACTTTGACCATGGAACACTTGTACTTGATTGTTGACCTAGGAAGTATCTGTTGATGGGTGATTTGATCTAATAGGAGGAAGTGTGGAGCTAGTTGCTTGACACTTATGGATTACTGTTTTTACTTGGTCTGAATAACCAAGCAGGTATCTACGGACTTATGATTTGCGCGGAGGCAAATCACTTACAAGATTAGGTCACCTCTGGTTAGATGATATCGAGGGCAACCTATGGGAAATAAAGGAATTGTCTCATGAGTATGTGGAGATACTCCTAAGAGATGGCATGTCTCTAGCTCCTTGTTATGGAGTAGGACTTTAGAGGGTTTTGACCATGGAGTGGAGGAATCGAAGAATATTGGATTACGAGTCGACAGTCGGTGTGACTCGCTAGTTGCTATGCTAGTCTATGAGGGATTCTGACTCATAGATTGGGTCTATATAGTGGGATAATCTCGATGGTGCATCGGGATGTACCACTCGCTAGAGTGCAGAGGAGGTGGAGTTAGCTGTGTCATTATTTTCCGGTGAGATATTGGACATTAATCAGGAGGTCAAAGATGTCCACTGGTTTACAATTATTATCCCCCCATCGTGGACCTATTAGTTCACCGGATAATAAGGTTGTTATCACGGTGGACTTTCTCGTTGGTGTTGAGAGGTGGATGAGATGGACGAATCTCTATGATGGGTTATATTTTGAGGATTCTGTTAGTGGACATGGACCTATCGTAGCATTTTGGATGGATCATTTGGTGGATAAATGATCTTTCGGTGGATGATTATTTAGGAAGTTTGTTATTCATGGTAGCATATGGTACGACATGTGGGCACAATCTTTAATTTATATGTTGTCTTCTGACGGTCTATTGAAGGATATATATCTGACTTGTGATGTTTGGAGGATGTTACTGACTTGGGGATACTTGGGTGATACTCATGGATTTGACATTTTACGTTGAGGACCGGATTATAAACTTGGTGCCAGTGATCTTAGGGTTGAGCACCCTAGATAGGTGTGATGATTGATTGGTTGTTCGGGTGTATCTGGTTATTGAATGATAACCTTTGGATTGATATCTCCAGTTGTTCCGTAGCAGTGTAACCTTTGGGTATCAGACGAAGTGATTGCTAATGATGAGTACATACAGATTTAGCTACTAGTGTGTGTCGTGTGAGGAAGGATGAAATTTGGAGGACCAAATTTTTATTAGTGGGGGAGAATGTAAAATACGACAATTCGAAAATTCGGGCCGGAAAATTTTTCGAGATTTTTCCGGATGGAGTCTGGGGTTTCCGGCCTATAGGAGGAGCAAAGGGGCCTTATTGTAAAAAAAAAAAACTTAAAACGTATAAAGGATTTCATGAAAGAAAACCTTAGGTTGACCTATGTAGATGTAACTAAAGTTAAGGGGTAAACTGTTAAAAAAAAAACCTTGCCCTAAGAGTAATGTTTGGATTCCAGAGAATTGAGGGACTTTTCTGCAAAAAGCCACCCCCGTTTTATTTGAGTTCTTCCTTGCGTGAGCCCTAAACCGCAGCCGAGCAGCCCACCCGACCCGACCTTCTCTCCACTCGCGTGCCCTAGCTGGCGACCCGACCTTCTCTCCACTCGCGTGCCCTAGCCGCCGACCCCCTCAAGCCGATGCCTCTCCCTCACGCGACGACCTAAGCGTCGTCTGCCGATACTTCCTCTCCTCTGCGGGACTGTGATTGGTGTCGCAGTTCCTTTCCTCACACTGAGCCGCCGACCATGATCGTTGCTCCTGTTGTGCTCGTCCTTTCCCGATCATCGCCGACCGCCAGCTTCAAGCTCCATCCTGAGTTCGTCGGCACTGGTTCAGGTAAGGATTGTTCTTTTGATTGGTTGAGCGTGGATGAGCTTGCTGATGGATTAGGATTGATCAATACAGATAAATAAGTTTTGAATGAACTATCAATTTTAATCGCCATCTTAGATTGGAATCGTTTTTGTTTTCGGGTTTTGATTTGCAGCTTCGAGTTCCTACTATCTCATATAGGAATTCTATTATGAAATCACATTTAGTTATAGTTTTGTTGCTGAGATTATCTATTGGATTGGTGAAATCAGTGTTGGTATGCTCTTGGGTTTCAGATTTGGTTTCTTGTGATCTGTTGAGGATTTTGTGAGCTATTGTTTGGGTAATTGGATTAAATAACTTGATGTGTGTTGGTGCCGATTAGATTGTAAATTTTGGAATTTATCTTTGAATGAATAGGATACTGATGGCTCCCCTAATCTTGTGATGCACTTATCGGTGAGCTACACATGGTTGGTTTTAATTCTGGATTACTTTACTGGATTATGGTGGCTTTGAGTTATCATGATTGGAATGGAGTTTCTGATTTGGATCAGAATTTAAATCTGTGCTTGTGATAGGATGAGGTGGGTTTTGCTTTCTTCTTTTGTCATGTCGTGAGCAAGTTTTTGGATGAGGTGAACGGGAATTTATTTGGTTGTAGATTGGATAGTATTTAGCTTTGATGATCCATGTTTAATGTTTGATTTAGATCTTGATATGCCACATCCATTAGAAGTATTGTGATTCAATGACAAGATGGATTCAGTGAATACACCTTGGGATGCAGGAGTGCACTGGAATGAATGATGTCATGTTTGAATTAGTGAACACTTGAGACCATTCTACTAGAAGGCTGACATTCTAAGAATGGAACTTCTGTGGTGGTGTCCTATTGGTTTAGGAATGATTTTGGGTGAATGGTAATGTGGGTGGATATATGAGATGAGCTTACAGTTGCTCCTACGGTTGTTTGGAGTGAGATTGGATAACTTACTTTCTTTTGTTTACATCCTATGTCAGGAGTTTGAACGAGAGATCAAGACTATGTTGGACCTCATGGAGGTTAACCCTTGGTTGGGGTTAATTTAGGAATTATAACTAAATTGAATTTAATTCCAAACTCGTGGGCTAATATCATTTAATTAGTAGTAATTAAATGAAATACGAGGATTAGGTTAATCCTAATACGGTTTAGGGATTTGTTAGCTACCTAATAATTGTTATGATAACTAAAACTATGTCCTTTGATACAGGACACTGATTGTTGCGGAGTATCAGACGAGAGGCTCTCTTCGTATACGGACTCCTACTTTGAGGCGGGTACCCTTTGACTTATCTTTTAGATATTGTCATATTGCTATGCATTGTCTGTTATAGATAGCAGTAAGTTTATACGCTATCCTGAGTTATATTGCCTGACTTGGATACTTGTTAGTTATTCCTGAGTCATTATGTCTGTTCTGGATACTGGTTAGTTATCCCTGAGTTATTATGTCTGAACCGGATACTTGTTAGTTATCCCTGAGTTATATTGCCTGACTTGGATACTTGTTAGTTATTCCTGAGTCATTGTACCTGTTCTGGATACTTGATAGTTATCCCTGGGTTATTATGCCTGTCCTGGATACTTGTTAGGTATCCCTGAATTATTGTACCTGTTCTGGATACTTGTTAGTTATCCCTGAGTTAGTATACTTGTTCTGGATACTTGTTAGTTATCCCTGAGTTATTATGCATGTTTTGGATACTTGATAGTTATCCCTGAGTTATTATGCCTGTCCTGGATACTTGATAGTTATCTCTGGGTTATTATGCCTGTCCTGGATACTTGTTAGTTATCCCTGAGTTATTGTACCTGTTCTGGATACTTGTTAGTTATCCCTGAGTTAGTATACTTGTTCTGGATACTTGTTAGTTATCCCTGAGTTATTATGCCTGTTCTGGATACTTATTGGTTATTCTTGAGTTATTATGTATGTGTATCTATCATACACCATCCTTGCACTGTTGCATGCCGGCGATCAGCGACTCCCTTGTGGTTGAGCCTAATCGTCTTCCGGCACATGATATGCACACACGGCCACTCATGGGTTAGTGGATACCGCTGGGTGTGTGCATTTGCTCTGTAGTGCTCCGCTCGTCCGCTCAGGGGTAGTGGTTTCGGAGCGTGGTAGCAAGCAGGGATCCCTTCTCTACCCATAGACCAGAGAAGATGAGAGAGATATCTCCCCCATATGTACATGGGGCGGAGCGATAGCTCCACCAGCATCCTGTCCTCTCGGTCACTCAGGAGCAGTGATGGCAGAGTACGGACAGTGTCACAGCTCTACCCACTCGGCCGACACAGTATCGCCTGTCTCGGTGGCTTGACTGGAGTTAGGGGGTGACCATGGCATTGCACCATGTGCATATTTTGCATCGTGCATTGTTTGCTGCACTTGATTCTTGCACTTGTTTGACATGCATATTCTGGAGACTTGTTATTTGAGATTATATGACTAATGATGTTTCCATGGTACTCATTGTCTTCTTTTCAGGTTGGCTGGATTCTGGTATGTATCTACCTCAGTATTTCCAGTACTAGTTTTTCCATATTGTTGATATGAGATTGTATTAGCGTAGATGCTTATTGTTATTATAACATACTATGCATATCTGCTGGGTATTCGCTGAGTTTATGGACTCACACCGTTGCCATATATTTTTACTTCAGGTTGAGATACTTGGAGTCGCCAGAAGAGCCCAGCAGCCAGTCCCTACCCATCGCGACATGTTTTGTGTTGTACTTGTAGTGTGTTTGTTTTATTTCTTTAGCGATATGTATATGTCGTATGTGTCGTGAGCCCTAAGGGGTTGTTGTATTGGTCGTTCTATCATAAGTCGGACCGGTCCGCAGTCAGGTATGATTTACTTAGTTGTCTTGTGCATTTGTGTCGTGTCTATATATATTTTGAGGCCTGAGGCCAAATATAACTGCGTGGTATTGTTATATTGTGGTGTGTATGTGTAAATTGTCCGCCGGACAGGGGAGGTGCTGTCCGATTTTATATTGGAACAGCGGCTCCTGGGTCTCGGGGCGTGACAAGATGACTTCAGGCCCAAGGAGGGCCTGAAGTCATCTGATTTCAGGCCTAAGGAGGGCCTGAAGTCAAATGACTTCAGGCCCTCCAATCAAAATCTATTAAAATATAATATATTAATATAATATTAAATTAATATAATAAATAATATTTGACTTCTTTATATATATATATATATATATAAATTCGTTTTTAATATAATGGTCATTTTATATTAATTAGAATTCCTCTCGTAAAATAGTCTTTCTCAATGATTTTTATTGTGATTTCAAAAATATAAAGAGATATTTCTTTACATTTTAGACCTACGTAAAAAAACTCTATCATAACACATGATTTCAATTCGACGCAGGGCCTGAAATCATTTAATTTCAGGCCCTGAGTTATTTCTATTTCAGGCCCACGCTGGGCCTAAAACAAAATATTTCAGGCCCACGCTGGGCCTGAAATAAAATATTTCAAGCCCACGCTAGGCCTGAAATAAAATATTTCAGGCCCCGTGTGGGCTTGAAATCAACTTCAACTTTTTTTATTTTTTTATATATTAATATATTTAATAATATTATTAAATATATTAATTTATATTAATCAAATATAAAAAATTATTTATTTATATTTTTAAAAATTATTAAATTATTAAAATGATCTCTGTATATATTTGAAATCACGTTTGATGAGATATTTTTTTAATTGAAATATTTTTTCGATTTTTATCTTACGTTTTTTATCCGATTCCATAATATATTATTTTAAAATAAAAAATCTGAAAAAATCTTTTCAAATGTCTCGGAATTCGTTATTAAGAATGAGAAAGAGAAAGAGAAAGAGAATGACATGCAGTACTTTGGCAGGAGGGGTATAAGAGGAAGTTCACTAAAATAAGTGCGCTATTTGGTAACAATGAAACCATGGTACATCTTTTGGTAAATACCAATTTTTGGGTACGTCCTTTGGTAAATTGCCGTATATTTTACTATAATTTCACTGTTTCAATTGTCTTTTAATTTTATTTAGTCTTTTATTTTATTTGGCATCGAGTAAGCTCTATTTTATACAAGTCTTTTTCACTTTACTATTTTTATCTTTATCATAAGCTTTTAATTTGTACAAGACTTTTACGCCTTTGATAAGAAAAAACTATAGTAGCTTTTTAAAGGGTGACTCATCTTACTTTATCGAATAAGGCTTGAGGTTTTTGAATCACATTAAAGGAATTAAGTTCAGCATTGATTAAATTATTTTTCTCTATCTTATTTTTGTTTTACTTTTTGTTAGTTAAATAATTTTTTAGTTAAGCTTTGCTTAAATTAATTTATCAATTTCTAAGATTTATATATTGTAACCACTCATATGTCTCCATGTGTCTCTCCAACATATTTTCACTAATTTGATCCGATGTAATATTCATTAAGTTATGATAAATCCTTCATTTTCATCTGAATATTTATTCTTATTATATTAACCTTAACTTCTTTTATATATATATATTAATTGTCAAAAAATTTGATTCAATAAAAAAATCACTAATCTTAAATTCACATCAATTTGAGTGAACCCGAATCTAATCAGATCCTAACACAATCCAAAAACTCTGATCTGAACCTCGAAAACTCCCGATCCGAATCCAATATTTTTTGGATCGAATCTGGATAGCGGTCAGATTCTTTTTTGACACGCTACATTAATTAAGCCCATACTTAATTTCAACAATTGCAAATTTTGCAGGAATAAAATGACAGGGACTTATGAAAGTTACAAAAGTTGAAAGCAACTGTCAAACTAAGATCGGAGATTCATACAAAGCGCCATAAAACAACTATGACAGGGAGGGTTGTTCTCGCTTGTTTCTCAAGAAGCTATGAAACAAAACGCTGCCGAGCAAGTAGCGACGGTGCAGCTTCATACAAAACGGCTCTTGTAAACTCATTCATATGGCCATGTTCCATTTATTGAACCGTATCTACTTTCTGACAGGATCAATGTACTTCTGGTGTAGAACAGTGCGTCAGCTTTAGAATTTAATGTACTGTCCATGACCCATTGATGCTTGGCCATGTCACAATGTGTATCACATACACCTACCTACCTCTTCTGCCTGACCAGAGATCATTGCCGTGCACAAATAGAAGAAGGGCAGAGGTGTGTCATGTGGAGCAAGTGTGTAGGTCGAACTAACATGGCCAGTGTCTCACATCTTTATTCCAAGAACACACATGGCCGTAGTGTGGGAGCTGAGGACACCCAGGACATTCACTGGCTGGTGGTGGGTTGGTTGGTACCCTTTTCCATCTCTCATTGATCTCTTCCTCTCCATTTAAACCATTTCAGTCGGATGAGTTCAGATACAGCTGAGCATGTAATTTGTTTTATTCATTGTAAGAATAAGCAATTCATATAGTTCTATTTGATGCTGGATCTTTTTTGATGGAGTATCTCTACCTACCAATTGTTATTTCGCAATCCATAAACAGATGCTAATCATATCATCGACGTCTGTCTAATAGCAAAAAGTGATTATGAATGGATAATGTATGTTCTTGTGAATATAAGTGAAGACGGCAATGATTCTAGTTGAATGGACGAATGAATAAAGATTGTTCACCCAAAATGAACGGATGCACTTTCATCGAAAACATTGATATTTTACATGAGTTGGTGGTTGTAAGAGCTGGTCGGTCGGGAGCTCCTCTTATACAAATATGAGATTGGAAACAAAAATGAAAAATTTTAATAATTTGTTAAAAAGTAGTCCCGCCTACCAAATCCAGCCACAGCAGCTCAGTAACTCGAGTGAGCCCCTCGAACACGATTGGCAGCTCATTAACTGCAACACACTTACCTCCTCTTCCTCGCATATATATCAAATGTCTTCCCTCAACCCCGTCTCCCATCCAAATTTGTTATCTGATTGATTTGTGTTGGAATGGGGAGGTCTCCATGCTGCGAGAAGGCTCACACGAACAAGGGAGTTTGGACCAAGGAGGAGGATGAGAAGCTGATCTCCTACATCAAGGCTCATGGTGAAGGATGCTGGAGGTCACTCCCTAAAGCTGCTGGTACTCACCTTTTTTTGTTGTGTGTCAGTTTGATTAATTCTTTGTGTCTTGTTTCATGCTCTGAGATTTGGTTGGTTCCCTGTTGTCGAAGGCCTGCTTCGATGCGGCAAGAGCTGTCGGTTGAGGTGGATAAACTACCTCCGACCTGATCTCAAGCGTGGCAATTTTACTGTCGAAGAAGACGAGCTGATCATCAAGCTCCACGGCTTGCTCGGAAACAAGTGTGTGGTTAAATCCCCTACTCTAGCTAATTGCTTAGCTTAGTTTCAGCAGTTGAGGAAAATAATTGATCTTCTTTGTCAAAAAAAACAAAAAATTTGTTGCCTTCAGATGGTCTCTGATAGCGGCGCAACTGCCGGGGAGAACAGACAACGAGATCAAGAACTACTGGAACACGCACATCAAGAGGAAGCTCCTCAGCCGAGGGCTCGACCCGCAGTCTCACCGGCCGATGCCCGACGACGATGTCGATCGCCGCTTTGACACCCTAAAGCAATCGTCGGTGACCCAGGAGGCCATGACGTCGAGCGTCACGGGGAACATCTCCGGCGACGAAGGCGGCAGTGGGAGCAGGGACAAGGGCCGTCGCTTCTACCTCGACCTCAATCTCGATCTCACTATCAGCCTCCCTTATAATTGATCAGCAAAATCCCCCAAGCAGGCACGCACTGCTTGCTCGCCCAAGCATAGATCCATCACACGGCCATTCTCAACCGATTAACATGTATGACTTAATTAATCAACTATCTTGTTTCCAGTCCTCAAATGAGATGAGTAAATCATGCTGAACTTCCTTTAAAATCCCAAATAAAAGATTACAGAGGCGATGCAAACAACAATTTCCATCTGGTAAAAAACTGAAACAGGAATAGCAATTCAACTCGGCGACACTGCAGCTAGTTGCTAGAACACCCCCCAGTTGGTAGATAGACATTGATTGCAGGCGCAAGCGACAATCTAATTCGATAGTTCGATCGGAAGCAAATGGGTGGAGCTTTGCAACATCCTCATCCATAAAGCGAAGAGGACAAAACAATTGCATCCAAGCTTTGTGCATCCTCATCGCTTTACCAGCCACTGTGGGATCGACACAGCTAGCTTGGGCGGTGGTAGTTGGTGGTTGGTAACCAAGTGACATCCCACGTCTGTCCTCTACCTCGTGGACTCATGAATGCGCTTGTTGCCTCTGATGCTCCTGTTCTGCTTTCTTTTTTTTCCCCCGGATTCCCCTGTTTCATTGGCTCCGAATGGAGTCGGTGGTTTTCTTTTTTTTTTTCTTCCAATACCTTTAAACCTTATATTTTCTAATAGTATTTATGTCTCCTCTGTATTTTAAAAATAATATTTAATTTTTTTTTACCAAAAGCACTTATAGAAAATTATATATATATATATATATATATATATATATATATCCGAAGCAACGATGATGACGAGTCACAAAAGCCACCCATGACGAGATGACGAAGAGGATGCCCTACGAGATTAACACGAGCGTTAAAAGGAATGCACCAGGAGATTTTCCGGTGGAGCCCTCTCCGACGCTCAAATCAGAACTCTATCTTTTTCGGAGGACAACGAGGAATCAATTGCTGTAGTTTTGGAAAGCTTGCCCCCTTACCTGGATGTCGAGGCATCTTATATACCTGAGGTCTTTATCATACGTGTCCCCACGTTCTCCTCCACGTTCCTTAATCATCGGTTACTTGATAGATATTCTGTCTTTTGACGGCCACTGCGATCATTAAGGCCTTAATTATCGTGCGTTACGATCAATAATTATCTGATGACCTTCTTGTTCAGGAAAGGAGGAACGGATACTTGAAGTCGGGTTTTTGATCCCTATGTTGACCTTTGGGCTCTACTCTCCCGAGTCAGTCTCGGAGTCTCATCTCCCGAGCTGACCTCGGGGCTTTCATCCATTTTCCCAAAATAGTCATGGGAGCCCAATTCTCGGTCTGACCTCGGGGGCTTTCTTCCATTCTTTCGAGATAGTCTCGGGAGCCCGATTGCCGGTCTGACCTCGGGGCATTGGTTCGGCGGCCCTACCACGTAGCTTCCCCATTCCACATGTCTATCCCGGGATGCTCATCCCTATCACAAATCCTCCCCTTCAAGTCTAATCGAAGAAAGTGTGGCTGACTGATTAGGTTAGTGGCTTGATGAAGGGAAGCAAAGTATCTGCGGGACCCATATTACCATTCATTCTCTCTTGATGACTTGTCGGTTCCTAGGAATCGAAATATTCGTTCCTTGGCCCCGAGATGATCCTTTGAATTAATCCAAGAGTCCTTGCGAGTTCCGAGACCCGGTAATGATAGTTGTCCATCACTCATTAAGAGCACATAGGGCGTCTTAATGGCGAAAGAGCGTTCTAGCAAATAGAGTACTGTCATGTGGTAGGGTCATTTCTACGCGATCTCCCCCTGATACGCTTAGTAGGGCTATACCAACCAACGACCATAATGGATGGCGACTCCTCGAGATTTGCAGTTCTTACCGTTCACATGTAGCGCTTTTATTCCTGCACGAGAGCGGCTCCTTCCCTATAAAAGGGGAAGATGAAAACGGTCTTCCATCTTCTTACACCGCCGATTATCAGAGCTTGTGCGTCCCTTTTCTGCTTACTAGAGCTCCCTCTTGCTAAGGCTTCTTCTTCAGCGTAAGTCTCGTTCACCTCTGTCTTCCTCTCCTCTTTGTCACCATGGGCAAGGAAGGAAAGTAAAAGAAGGACCAAGGTAGGAAGGAGAAACCAGAAGTGGAAGGGGTTTACCGTCCGAAGTGGTACGAAGCCACTTCGTCGAAGGTTAAGTCCGCCACCTTGAGAGCCGCCTGCGAAGCGTACGACATTCCGACAGAGTTAGAGGTTGAGGTCCCTAGGATAGACCAATCTCCCGTAGAACCTCCCTTAAGGTTTTTCACCTTTTTCTTAGGACAGGTAGAGTTTAGCCTCAATTTTCCTCTTTCTCCCTTTTTCTTGGCCATATCTGAGTACTTCGCTATTCTCTTACACCAGACGGCTCCCAACGTCTTCGCTCAGATGGGCGGGGCGTTTATCCTTTTCAAACTTTTCAATATACCTTTGACCCCTCACTTTTTTCATTTCTTCTTCCTCCCAAACTTGGCCTTTAGAGGGGCATTCAGCTTTACCGCTTGCCCCGATCATAAGTTTATAGGAAGCCTCCCTTCCTCCCATAAGGGATGGAAGGAGCACTTCTTCTTTATTAGGCTTTCCGAGCGTCCCTTCTGCCCAATTTGTTGGAGAGAAGACCTACCCCCCTCTTCCGGAGCTGGGCGACTTCCAGCAGGACTCGGGGTATCAGCGGGCCAGAAGCATCTTGGTCGGTATGGAGTTCCATGGTCCTAACGTGGTGTAGTGTGAAGAACCTCTGTATCGAGCTGGACTTAGCTCCAAAGCCACATGCCTTAGCCATAGCCTCAGTAAGTTCAACATTTTGTTAAACACTGTTGATTCTAACTGATATTTTATTATTTATGTGTTGCAGAGAATGTCATGTTATCCCGGCAATGAGCAAACTCCTTAAGTGGGAGCTGGCCGACGAACAAGCTCTTGCCCCTCCTTCAGCTCCCACCGCCTCGGTGGTCGATCGGGCTGAAGGCTCGGAGCAGATGCAGGAGCTGCCCGGTGCTCAGGGAGCTGATCCCTCCCCCGCTCCCATTGGGACGGGATGTGAAGATGAAGAACCTGCAACTCGGGTTCTTCCGTCGGCGACAAAGCAGACTGGGAAGATGGGGCGAAGACGGCTTGTCTTGCCCCGGGAGGACGACAAGGAGAGGCGACCAATGCCTCCTGCCCCTCGAAGAGGAGAACCCGCGTACCTCCAGCGTCTCCCACAATCATAGAGGAGGATACTATTCCCCTCTCGAAGCGCCATCGACGGGTGCCTTCTCCCATGGCGGACCACCTTGCCGCAGTCGCCACCACTGCCGACTCACACGACGATTCCAGAGGCAAGCGGGCAGGATCAGTAGAGCCTCGCCTGACGAGCATGCATCTGCGCCGAAAAGTCTGGGCGACGGAGAAGGCAGCCTCTCTGGGCCCTCGGCCAGTGGAGCTGAAGGAGCCCCTGGTCGAGGATCATCCTTCCGGGGGAGCATCCAACACTAAGGAGGACATTCCAGACCCCTCCATAGTACCCCTCGAAGCACCCAGTGTCCAACCTCTCCCTCTCTGTCGCTCCGAAGGCATATCTGGCGCACCTTCTTCGAGGAGTCGCGAAGCCACGAGAGGGAGGACCACAGGCGCTTCAGCTGAGTTAATTGTCAGTTTACATGAGTCACTCCTCAAGGTAAACGTCTTGTGCTTTCTCATTACAGTCTTTTTCTCTTCTAACTCTTATTATTTGTTGTGGCAGGCCGCGTCCGACTGCCTTCTCCTGGGTAGCCACCTGTCCTCCGAGCAAGAAACCAACGCACTGCGCCAACAAGTAGCTGAATTGGAGCCAGAGGTTTTCCGTGCTCGTGAGGAGGGTCTAATGCAGGCAGAGGTCAGCAGGGGTCTTCAAGTTAAGGTGGAGCATTACCTGGACTCCCTGCTGGCCTCCGAGTACTCCCTACACTGTTCGCCACCAGGAACGCCTATTATCGAGCTGTCAACAACCCTCATAGAGGAGGTGAATCACCTAGCTCAGGAGAAGGGGCGTTTCGAAGAACGGGAGGTGAAGCTGTCGGAGGACGTCCGACTTCTGCAAGAAGACTTGGAGCGGGCTAAGTCGGACCTCCTGACTATCTCCGCACAGCTTGAGGAGGTCCAGGCGGCTCGGGACCATCTGTCCTCTGAAGCGCCTAGCTGAAGACTGACCGGGACCGAGCCTCAGAAGAATTGAAGACGTATAAGGCTGACGAGGAGCTAGTCCCGACAGGTGGAGGCAGAGGCGCATTCAAGGCCAAATTCCTCCAATCTGAGGAATTTGACGAATTTTGGTCGGACAAGTCCTGAAGCGCCTGAAACAAGGCTTTAATGGGACCGTCCAACAACTCTAGTGAGCCAAAGTGTTGAAGCCAGAAGTCGATCTGAGTCTCCTGAGCGTCGGTCGGGCCTGGGAGGAGCTGCGGCCCGAGGAGGAGTTGTAGCTGACACATTTTTTTCTTTTTCTTCTTTTGTATTTTGCCTTTTATTCTTTTGCTTTCGGATGTACTTCAAATGTAACCTCCGATTCTGAATGAAACATTTTTGTCTTCTGTACTACTTTCCTTTTATCTTCTGTACCTTGTCGAATGTATCCTAAATGTAAGCTCTAATACTTCGCCCCCTCTCTTGTGCTAGCAAAGACAGGACTCAGCCTCTTCACCACCTTGGTCAGGCCAATATATCTTGGGTGTCGTCAGCACCTTCCGATGGTATAGTTCCGGGTTGTTCCCGGCCGTGCTTCCTCAATACCATGCCATGGTCCACTCATCTCGGGCATCCTCGGCGCCACAAGATGGTAGGGACTTATACTGCTCCTGGTTGGGCATCCTCGGCACCACGATCAGATCTACCCATCTTGGCATCCTTGGCACCACGAGATGGTAAGATCTTTGCCTGTTCCTGGCCGGGCATCCTCGGCACCGCGACCAGGTCTATCCATCTCGGGCATCCTCGGCACCACGAGATGGTAGAGGCCTAGGCTACTCCTGGTCGGGCATCCTCGACACCACGACCAGGTCTATACATCTCGGGCATCCTCGGCACCACGAGATGGTAAGATCTTCGCCTGCTCCTGGCCGGCATCCTGGCACCACGGCTAGGTCTACTCATCTCGGGCATCCTCGGCACCACGAGACGGTAGGGGCTTAGACTACTCCTGGTCGGGCATCCTCGACACCACGACCAAGTCTACACATCTCGGGCATCCTCGGCACCACGAGATGGTAAGATATTTGTCTGCTCCTGACCAGGCATCCTCGCACCATGGCCAGGTCTACTCGTCTCGGGCATCCTCGGACCACGAGACGGTTGGGTTTAGGCTACTCCTGTCGGGCATCCTCGGCACTGCGACCAGGTTACACATCTCGGGCATCCTCGGCACCACGAGATGGTAAGATCATCACCTGCTCCTGGTCGGGCATCCTCGACACCACGGCCAGGTCTACTCGTCTCGGGCATCTTTGGCACCACGAGACGGTAGGGGCTTAGGCTACTCCTGGTCGGACATCCTCGGCACCACAACCAAGTTACACATCTTGGACATCCTCTGCACGAGATAGTAAGATCTTCGCCTGCTACTGGCCGGGCATCCTTGGCACCACAGTCAGGTCTACTCGTCTCGGGCATCCTCGACACCACGAGATGGTAAGATCTTCGCCTGCTCCTGGCCGGGCATCCTCGACACCACGGCCAGGTCTACTCGTCTTGGGCATCTTCGGCACCACAAGTCGGTAGGGGTTAGGCTACTCCTGGTCAGGCATCCTTGGCACCACCACCAAGTCTACACATCTCGGGCATCCTCGGCACCACGAGATAGTAAGATCTTCACCTGCTCCTGGTCGGGCATCCTCAGCACCACGACCAGGTCTACTTGTCTCGGGCATCCTCGGCACCACGAGACGGCAGGGGTTTAAGCTACTCCTGGTCGGGCATCCTCAGCACCGCGACCAGGTTTACACATCTCGGGCATCCTTGGCACCACGAGATGGTAAGATCTTTGCTTGCTCCTGGCTGAGCATCCTCGGCACCACGGCCATGTCTATTTGCAGTGCTTTATGTGTCCTTGGGTTCTTGCGGGCTTCTGTTCTGACCTCCCTGTTGGAGCAATCTAGGTACATTAGGTTTTGATATTTGGTCAAAGGTTTAAGTTAGGATTATTGTTGTATTTGATATGCATTGTAAGTATGCAGGATATAGGTACAACAAAGGAGAAAAGTCCAAGTGACATCTTGACAAAGGAAAACTCGACAATAAGGACTGAGGCCGAACGAAGCTCCAGAAGGTAAGGCGTGAAGGATGGGGAGGCATCCGAGTGACGCAAGGCTGATGGAGGAGGCTAGAAGGCTAGGTCTAGGTTGGTCGGGCGATGACTAGTGTTTAGTGACTATACTCGGGGTTGAAATCTTAGGTTTAGGGTTTGGGTAGTCGACTGCTACATGTAGCAGTCGATTGGTGTTGGGCACAAAAAGATCAGTCTATTGATCTTCTGTGCAGTCAATTGGTGTCGGCTGAAATTTGAACGTTAGGTTGTAACGTTCGAATCCG
Source organism: Boesenbergia rotunda (assembly GCA_024364735.1). NCBI lineage: Eukaryota > Viridiplantae > Streptophyta > Magnoliopsida > Zingiberales > Zingiberaceae > Boesenbergia > Boesenbergia rotunda. Next base: position 246,712 of record JAGFNQ010003437.1, on the reverse strand, counting down.
AGTGGACCAGCCGACTGATGTTGGCACTAGTCGACTGGTAACGACTATTTCAGGGTCGAGCTCTATTTAAGAGAGTTATTTAGCTGGGCAAAGGTTGATGAAATAAGTTTGGGTAAATCTTATTAGTAGTCTGCAAGTGATCAGGAGTTGTTGCAAGGTTGTGCGCGGTTTCTCCACCTACAAGGAGCGACGTGAGCTAGTCGGAGGCTTTCCGGGGAGTCATACACCGACGGATCGGGATCGTCCACTTACGGACAGCCGTGGAGTAGGAGCTTTATCTCTTAACCACGTTGTGTTCTTCCTTGTTAGTTATAGTTTGTATTGTATTTCGTTGCGCACTAATACGTGTAGGAAGAAAATGTGTTTGAAGTGGGTGAACGGCTATTCACCCCCTCTAGTCGTACGCATCAATCCCTAACACTCCCCACTGTATCACCGTCGGGAGGCCAGTTGGTCTCCTTTGACTTAGGTCACCCGCTCTCCCACCGGGAATTTGATCTTTTGGTGGTAGACTGAGACACCGCCTGAAATAGGCTAAGCGCCGGTTGCCCCAGAATGGCATTGTAGGACGAAGGAGCATCCACGATCATGAAGGAAGTCCTTCTTGTGCTCTGTAGCGTGTCATCCCTTAGCGACAGGGACAGGGATATCTATCCCATCGGTTGTACTCTGTATCCGGTGAAGCTGAAGAGAGGGGTGGAGACAGGATGCAACTCATCCTCGTCTACCTGCATCTGGTCGAGAGCCACCTTGTACAGAATGTTGACGGAGCAACTTGTATCCACAAAGATCCGTTTAACCTCGTAATTAGCTATTTGGGCGAGGATTACCAGTGCATCTTCGTGGGTGGGGAGGGGGGTTCCACATCCTCCAGATCGATCGTCAGGGTCAAAGGAGATAACAGGGCCCCAGCGCTTCTCCTTGTCCATCCCGATGGCATAGTTCTCCAGCCGACAGGTATGGGCTTTCCTTGCCCGATGAGAGTCTCTCCAGTCGGACCTCCTGAGATTACTCCCACATGGCCCGATGGAGGTTCCGAGCCGAAGCCTTGCGTTTCTTAGGGTCCCTTTCAGGGGAGATAGACTGGTGGAACACTATCCCTCGACTTCTTCCCCTTGAAAGTGACTGAGTCCTTGGTGAAGGCCGGATGAGGATCTTCGAAGTGGCGGTTGACACATCCTGAGCCACCTTATTGAACCATTGGATATAGTCCTTCAGCGGTTCTTTGATCTTCTGCTTGAGGGCGAACAGGTTCAAAGTCGTCTTCTGGTATCGCCAGCTGCTAGCGAAGTGGTGGAGGAAGACGATTTTAAACTCCAAAAAGGAGTTTATCGAATTTTGGGGCAGCCTCTGAAACCATCTCTGAGCGGCCCTTAATAGGGTGTTCAAGAACACTTGACACTTCACACCATCTGTGTATTAGTGCAACAGAGTCGCGTTCTCGAACTTGTAGATGTGGTCCTCCGGATCCGTCTTTCCATTGTAATTAGCAATTCCTTGACCGTGAAATTGCTTAGGCATGGGATCCGTCATGATGTCCGGAGAAAAAGGAGTAGATGGGGTCAGGAGAGCTTTGGAGGTCTCGATCTTCCCTGATCCCTCCTCGTGTCGTAAAACGCTGGAGGCGATGGAATGTGCCCTCTCTATTTCTCCCATGGAACCTTGCCTAGGCACTGAAGTTGTCATTGTCGGTCCCGCCGGTGGCGAGACGGATCTTCGATTTCGATGGTGCGAGGCCGACATTCTTAGGATTTCGACTTGCCCCGAAGCCGGTCGTTGCGATGTGGCTTGCTCGATCTGATGCTACTCCAGTGCTCCTCTGACGGCATTGGCAACTAAGCGATCCAACTCCTCCTGCGTCAGAATGATGGGTTGTCCCTCTGGGTCTGCCATCATTGTGTTCCTTCTGGTGTTTTGAAGTTTCCCACGGACGACACCAAACTTGTTCAAAAGCGAACGACGGGGATGGCGAGTCACCAAAAGCGTAATCCATGTCGATGATGAGGGGGAGAGGATGTCCACGCCCTGCGAGATTAACACGAGCGTTAAAAGGGATGCACCAAGAGATTTTCCGGTGGAGCCCTCTCCGACGCTCAAGTCAGAACTCTATTTTTTTCGGAGGACAACGAGGAATTGAATTGATGTAGTTTTGGAAAGCTTGCCCCTTACCTGGATGTCGAGATATCTTATATACTTGAGGTCTTTATCAGACGTGTCCCCACGTTCTCCTCCACGTTCCTTAATTATCGGTTACTTGATAGATATTCTCTCTTTTGGTAACGACCACTATGATCATTAAGGCCTTAATTACCGTGCATTGCGATCCATAATTACCTGACCTGTTCAGGAATGAGGAACGAATACTTGAAGTCGGGTTTTCTGATCCCTATGTTGACTTTGGGGCTCCACTCTCCCGAATTAGTCTCAGAGTCTCATCTCCCGAGCTGACCTCGGGCCTTCATCCGTTTTCCCGAGATAGTCTTAGGAGCCCGATTTTCGATCTGACCTCGGGGGCTTTCTTCCATTATCCCGTGATAGTCTCGGAGCTCAATTGCCGGTCTGACCTCGGGGCATTGATTCGGCGAGCCCTACCATGTAACTTCTTCGTGCCACATGTCTATCCCGGGATGCTCATCTATATATCTATATAGATTAACTAATTAGAATATATTTCATGAGGTATAACTAACATAATATAGGTAAAATAATACTAAAGTTATTAATATGAGGTTTTATGTTTTTTTGATGTTTTTTTTCATTTTTGGTCAAAATTCTTTTTTATATTTACAAGAGAGTTATTCATTTTTTCTAGTAAGTATTGTGATTTTTAGTGTGTAATTAATATTGTGATTTTTAGTGTGTAATTAATATTGTGAGTTTTAGTGTGTAATTCTTGAACTTTGGAAGGTAAAACTATTAAAGTTGTATGCTTCTTCCTCTATTTCATTCATCTATCGGAAGAATCCAAATTTATTATTTTGTTTACACGTAAATAATAGTTGACATCCATTAGATATTAATAATTTTTTATTTATGAGATATATTAAGATGTTTGAGCACTAATTTTGTAGTCACAATAACCTATAACCTAAAAATATTTTTCCTGAATTTTGTAATGTCTTTGATGTACATATTGGCATAATTTTATCACATCAATAATTGACTCCTACTTCATTATTTATCATATTTGATGATGAAAAGTAGATTTTTAATAATGAACTTTGTTTCATCTTTATTTGATTTTGATTTATTAATTTAGAATTTTAGATCTTTTTTGTTTGATGAGAATGGTGAAATGAATTTTTGGCTGATACTTTTTTGATTTAACAAGGGTGGTGGAATGCATTTTTGACTTATTATCCCTTTCCGAGTTTGTTAACTTTTTATTATTTATGCTAATGTATATATGAATTCTATGAAAATTTTTATCAATGATCAATTATATATGTTACGAGATTATAACGGAAAACAGCAGCAAGAACAATAGAGAACACACCAGATTTACGTGGAAAACCCTTGACAGGAAAAAATCACGGGCAGAGGAGGAAAAATCACTAAGAATGACGGAATACAAAGTCAGCAACTCTTATATCATAATAAAGTAAAGAGAAGTGGAGAAAAAAAAGAAGTAGAGAAAAGAAAGAAGAGATAACCAAATAACTTTCTTGATTGATTGATTCAACTTGTCTTTGAGATATACAATTTATAGGGACCTTAGAATACTTAGTCAAATAAAAAATTAATAACGAAACTGTTAATTAACATATTTATAAAGAATCTGTTAATTAACATATTAATAAGAAAATATCTAATAAATATTAATGGATTAAACAGAATTCGGGTCACCAAATTCTAACAATCTCCACCTTGGCGCAAATTCCACAAATCTTCAAATGAACATTCTCCATCTTTTCCACAAAAGTCCCACAGGCAAATCTCAGCATTTAGCATCAACCAAGTCCAAGTAATGCTTTGTCCTCTCATGAAACATCTGATCCTTCGTAAGGAAAATAGCACTCTGACTATCACAAAAGACTGTAGTAATATGTAAGTTTTCGCTAAGCTCACTGAAGAGTCCTTTCAGCCAAATAGCTTCCTTACAAGCTTTCCGTAAGTGATCTTCTTTTATCCATATCACCTTGTGACAGCAACATCACCTATTACTGTGGATCCCTGCAGAACATATAAACTGGCGGTTCTCCTTAGTCCCTTCATCACAACAAGAGACCCTTTACTGACTTTCACAGCTCCACCTTCACCAGTGTACTCGTATCCTTTAGAATCAAGAACGCTCAAAGAGATCATATTTCTCTTCAAATCAGGAACATGCCTCACATTACCAAGTGTCTGAATGGCACCATCAATCATCTTAATATTGACCGTATCAATACCAGCAATTCTGTAAGATGTATTATTGCCCATCAAAACGGCACCATTCGAAACCGTTTCATATGTTGAAAACCAGTCCCGATTGGGACACATATGAAACGTACAACCAGAATCAAGAATTCATTCCTCACTCTTCTTCAAATCAGCATCAGAGGCAACGAGAAGTTCACCGTCACTGTAATTTTCGGCAACATCAGCCTCACCAAACTTCTCTGGTTGTTTTTCCCTCGAATTTTCACCTGCCTTTTATTCTTATTCTGCAGCTTGTAACATTCTGATTTGATGTGACCCTTCTTCTTGCAATAATTACAGATCTTATCGCTATTTTTGGATTTCGATCTGCCCCTGATATTACCATCAGAGTCTTCCTCCCGAGTCCTTCCTCGAATAATAAGACCCTCACCCTGAGTCTCAGATTCTTCGACAAGCTGTTTCATTTTGTCTTTTGAAAATAATGAATCATAAACTTCATTCAAAGTAAGAGTATCACGACTATATAAAATAGTATCTCTAAAAGCCGTATATGACGAGGGTAAAGAACACAGTAAGATCAATGCTAAATCTTCATCATCATATTTGACCTCCAAAGCCTCTAGGTCAGAGACAATTTTCTTAAACACGGTCAAGTGATCTCTTAATGATGTACCTTCTGCCATGCGATGAGAATACAAACGTTGTTTCAGACCCAGTATGCTCGTAAGACTTTTTCTCATGCACAATTGCTCTAGTTTTAGCCATAGTGCAGCAGCGGATTTCTCCTTCAAAACATCCTGTAAAATCTCATTCGATAAATAAAGGTAGATCTAAGATAGAGCTTTTCGATCCTTACGATCCTTTTCCTCCTTTGTCCATGTCGAGGGCATGTTGTCTATCCCGAACAGTGCGTCGTCCAAGTCCAGATGTGCTAGCATCACTCGCATCTTAACCTGCCACAGCGTAAACCTGGTGTTGCGATCCAAAAGCCGAATATCGTATTTCATGCTTGTCGTTGTCATTAATCCCGATTGAAATTCTCAAAACCAACCTTGCTCTGATACCACTTGTTACGAGATTATAACGGAAAACGGTAACAAGAATAATAGAGAACACACCAGATTTACGTGGAAAACCCTTGACAGGAAAAAACCACGGGCAGAGGAGGAAAAATCACTAAGAATGACGGAATATAAAGTCGACAACTCTTATATTATAATAAAGTAAAGAGAAGTGGAGAAAAAAGAGAAGTAGAGAAAAGAAAGAAGAGATAACCAAATAACTTTCTTGATTGATTGATTCAACTTGTCTTTGAGATACACAATTTATAGGGACCTTAGAATACTTAGTCAAATAAAAAATTAACAACGAAACTGTTAATTAATATATTTATAAAGAATCTGTTAATTAACATATTAATAAGAAAATATCTAATAAATATTAACGGATTAAACAGAATTCGGGTCACCAAATTCTAACAATATATATATATATATATATATATATTTATTTATTTATTTATATATTTGTTGAGATCTATCAAAAAATGATTGATCCTGTCGCAAAATGAGGTGGATTCCCAAGAGCAACGTGGTCTCCCGAAGGTCGCGAGCTGCTGATGTTGGCTCCGATCTGCAAGAAAATGATCATTAGCAACCCACCGGGAAAAGTCCCCGGTCAGGCCCTCCGACGGTCAAGTAAGTATCCGCAGGAATGTGGTAAAACAAAGGAAGTAGTAGACGAGAGCACGATCGTGCATACCTGCGGAATAAGGAAGGAAGGGGTTTATATAGCTGGGGAGCTGACAACTCTTGCCTATGCCAACCGTCTTCTCGTACCCGTATAAGGCGGGGGCATAGGCGCTGTCAGCTCACTGTATGGCGTCAAACGGCGCTGCTCAGCCTGACGCAGAGAAAGGGGGTGTGGTGTGGGGTGTCCAAGCGCGCCAGGTGAGTACGGAGCCGATGAGATAGCCGTGATGTGTGCTATATATAATTAGGTAAGGTCTGCGCCAACCTCCGTACCACGGCTACTAGTACAACGTCAGGGAGCAGATGTTGGAAAGAGGGGGGCAAACCCTGAGGCGGGTTGCCGACCGGATAATCCGAGTGAAACTGGTTCGGGGCAGGGTGGTTGAAAGCCCGGGGTTCTCCAGTTCGGGAGTTCTCAAAATCAAGCATTTCGCCGTCTTGGAGGTCGGCCTCTCGGCCAGGGTCGGCCTCTTACCACTCCTCCGTAAAACGGGTCGGGCTGCCCAACCATCGACTCGGGTAACTCAGCTTGCTAGGCACGTGGAGCTTTTTGATGGGGTGTCAGACTAGCTGGCCAAGCTATACACAAACTGAGTCAGGATCAATGATAAAAAAAAAATAATGTCACAATTATTTTTTCATGGAATGATTCCTCTTTCTTTATTTGTTGATCTAAAAGGCTTAGCAACTTTGTGAGTGGGACGGAGGATTTGGTTCCACGTTGGATTTGGTAGGCTTGAGTTCCCACTAACATTGATGGGGTTGTCTCTATTAGCTCGTTTGATACCTATCCACATATCGACAGCTGATAGATATTTTTATTTAATGAATTTGTTTGTTTATTGTGAGAAGAGGACTCGTTTAGTCGTTTTCAGCGCCTCGTGGTTTCACTCATTGCCTCAATATTTGAGATTTTCAACCTACTGTGTTTACTTGAGGTAATGATTAATACTTTATATATATATGGTAATGATTAATACTTTATATATCTATATGGCTGCGTTTGGTAGGGTGTAATTCACTCTGTAATGTAATCAAGATTACATTACAAGTTGAATTCCTTTGTTTAGAATAACTTTAATATTGTAATGTAATGTACTCTCGATTACAAAAGAGGTTGATGATTTGTAATCTGGATTACAAAATAAAACCTCTGTAATCTGGATTACATTATAGCTTGTAAAGTCGTCGGTCGCCGGCGGTTCGCCGGTCGCCGGCCGGTCGGCGGCGGTCGCCGATCGCCGCCCGCCACCGGTCGCCGATCGCCGGCTGCCGGCCGCCGCCCGCCGACCGTCGGCCAGCGGTGGTGGCGGCCGGTTGGCGCCGGTCGCCGGCCGGTCGATGGTCACCGGCCGACCGGCGGCAGTCGTCGGTCATCAATCTTGATTACATTACAGGATGGATTACCCCTCACCAAACAAAGGAATTCAACTTGTAATGGTTATCAAAGATTACATACAACTCATTACCAAACATAACAATGTAATCAAGATTACATTACATTACAAATTAACTTGATTATATTACAGACCTGATTACATTACCCCTATCAAACGTAGCATATATATATATATATATATATATATATATGGAGATTGTTCTCCTGCAGGACAGACCACACGCCAACATTCTGTCCGCCGCCGCCGCCTTTTTTTTTTTTTTTTTTTTAGAAATTAACAATTTCTCACTAAAATAATTTTTATTAATTTATTTTTTTTCTCCTCCCCACTCGCTGCTAGTCTTCTTCGCTGGCACGACAGACGATGGGCGACGGGCAGTGAGGACAGACGCGGCGACGGCGGCCGGAGGCGGCGACAGCGGCCGGAGGCGGCGACGGCAGTCGGAGGGCGTCCTCTGGTTTGGCGTTGTCCTCTCCCTTCTGCTCTCCGCTGTCGCGTCTCTCCCCGACGGCGCCAATGGCTTTAACGCCGCTACGACGGCGAGAGGCCGGAGGACGCGTGCCGCCGGCGTGAGCTGCAACCTGTTCCAGTGCAGCTGGGTTTACGACGAGTTGTACCCGGCCTACGACTCCTCCGCCTACCCCTTCATCGACCCCGAGTTCGACTGCCAATGCTACGACCGGCCCGACAAGGACTACCTCAAGTACCGGTGGAACCCCGACTTCTGCAGCCTCCCGAGGTTCGCCATCCTGCTCGTCGCGGGGGACTCTCTGAGCCAGAACCAGTGGTTCTTTCTGGCTTGCATGCTCCACGGCGTCGTGCCCAACGCCAAGAAGAGCTTCAGAAACTCACTCCCTCTCTCCACCATCACGTTTCAGGTCTCTCTCTTCTCCAGTGGGGATGGGCGACAGCGTTGGTGTCGTCGCCTCCGGCCACCGTTGCGTCTGTCGCCGCCTCCGTCTGTCGCGCCAACGAAGAAGACGAGCAGCGAGTGGGGAGGAGAAAAAAAACAAATTAATAAAAATTATTTTCGTGAGAAATTGTGAATTTCTTTAAAAAAACAGAAGGCTGGCAGAAAGCTGGGCACGCGTGGTTTGTCCCGCAGGAGAACAATCTCCATATATATATGGAGAATGTTCTCCTGCGGGACAGACCACGCGCGCCCATGCGCGCCAGCCTTCTTCTTCTTCTTCTTTTTTTTTTAGAAATTAACAATTTTTCACGAAAATAATTTTTATTAATTTGTTCTCCTCCCCACTCGCTGCTCGTCTTCTTCGTTGGCACGGCAGACGACGGGCAGTGAGGACAGACGCGGCGACGGCGGCCGAAGGCGGCGACGAAGGCGGCCGAAGGCGGCCGGAGGCGGCGACGACGGCGGCCGGAGGCGGCGACGACGGCGGCCGGAGGCGGCGACGACGGCGGCCGGAGGCGTCCTCTGGTTTGGCGCTATCCTCTCCCTTCTGCTCTCCGCCGCTGCATCTCTCCCCGACGGCGCCAATGGCTTTAACGCCGCTGCGACGGCGAGAGGTCGGAGGACGCGTGCCGCCGGCGTGAGCTGCAACCTGTTCCAGGGAAGTTGGGTTTACGACGAGTCGTACCTAGCCTACGACTCCTCCGCCTGCCCTTTCATCGACCCCGAGTTCAACTGCCAATGCTACGGCTGGCCCGACAAGGATTACCTCAAGTACCGGTGGAACCCCGACTTCTGCAGCCTCCCGAGGTTCGCCATCCTGCTCGTCGCGGGGGACTCTCTGAGCCAGAACCAGTGGCTCTCTCTGGCTTTCATGCTCCACGCCGCCGTGCCCAACGCCAAGAAGAGCTTCAGAAACTCACTCCCCTCTCTCCACCATCACGTTTCAGGTCTCTCTCTTCTCCAGTGGGGATGGGCGACAGCACTGGTGTCGTCGCCTCCGGCCACCGTCGCGTCTATCACCGCCTCCGTCTTCCGTGCCAACAAAGAAGAGGAGCAGCGAGTGGGGAGGAGAAAAAAACAAATTAATAAAAATTATTTTCGTGAGAAATTGTTAATTTCTAAAAAAAACAGAAGGCTGGCAGAAGGCTGGCGCGCATGGCCGCCCGTGGTCTGTCCCGCAAGAGAACAATCTCCACACACACACACACACACACACACACACATATATATATATAATTCTGATCTGCTGCGAATCGCGTGCGGACCACAACGCTAGACCGATCAGGCAACTGCCTGATCGATCACGTAGGGCACTGCGCCGATGGTGGTCGATCGTCGATCGGACACCATCGGTGGCCTTCGGCAGCCGCCCCCTAACAAAACTATAATCCTACAGGGGTGCGGTGAACCTTATGGGTAGCGGCGAACCTGTCGGGTACGTTGAACCCGCCGGGTAGCGATGAACCCGTCGGCATTGGGTAACAGCTGATCGGTCAGGGACTTCCCTGACCGATCAGGCAGGTGCCACGTATGTGGTCCGTACGCGGTCCGCAGGAGATCATTTTGCTATATATATATATATAGCAAAATGATCTCCTGCGGACCGCGTACCTGACCGATCAACCACCTGCCTGATCGGTCAACCTGACTGATCATCCGTTACCCAATGCCAGACACCTGCCTGATCGGTCAACCTGACCGATCAGCCGTTATCCAATGTCGATGGGTTCACCGCTACCCCGACGGGTTCAACGTACCCGACGGGTTCACCGCTACCCCTAGGGTTCACCGCACCCCCCTAGGATTATAATTTTGTTCGGGAGCGACGGCCAAAGGCCGCCGATGGTTTCCGATCGACGATCGGCCACCATCGACGCAGTGCCCTGCGTGACCGATCAGGCAGTTGCCTGATCGGTCTGGCGTTGTGGTCCGCACATGATCCACACCGCACGGTCCACAACAGATCAGAATTCTATATATATATATATATATATATATATATATATATATATATATATATATATATATATATATATATATATATATATATATATATATATATATATATTTCAGCGCCTCGTGATTTTACTCATTGCTTCAATATTTGAGTTTTTTAACTTACTGTGTTTATATATAAACAAGTATATTTGAGAGTTTTTAGTTGCTTGTTTAAATAAATTTCGTCCTATAAAAATTTTTTATTAATCATGAAAATATATCAAAACGTATTCACTGAACATTTTCTTTGACCATCACAATATATAAAAAAGTACTCTAAGTAATCTAAAAATCTAAAAATCCAATATTTCATAATTAAATGTTTCATTTTTAAAAAAATTATAAATACGTCATAATTAAAAATTAAATTATACTTATTTAAAGATAATTTAACATCTTCCCGTTATAAGAAAGCTGCAAGGCTAATTAATGATTCACACTAACGCTTGGTAAGCAGATTTAGAAGGTAAGAATGAGAATGAAATATATTTCATTCTCATTAATGATGTTTGATATACGGGTAGGGATAGAAACAGGCCAGGCGGCCTGTCAGGGGCCTGTGGCCTGGCCTGGCCTGTTAAAAATTAAAATAATAAACAGGCTCTTTTGAAAGCCTGTTTTTCTTATCAGGTCAGGCCCAGACTCAATATAAAGCCTATAAAGCCTGACAGGCCGGCCTGGGTCTGTTAAACATGTATTCTATAAATTACCAAATGTCAAAATATAATGTAAATGTAGAGTTTCGATCCTTAGACTCCCGCCCAAGCCAATACTTATCTACACCCACCTAACCAACAGATCACAAATCTTTGATGTATTTTTATCCAAAATCAGAATATCTGTATCTATCATGTTTTTGAATTAAATTACAGGCTTTGTAAACAGGCCACAGGCTAGGCCAGGCTATAGAACAGGCCAGGCTCAGGCCTAGAATAAAGCCTGTAACAGGCCACAGGCCAGGCTCAGGCCTGTTTGCTATTATACAGGCCTGGCCTGTTAAGGTGAAAGCCTGGCCTGGACTGGCCTGTTTCCATCCCTATATACGGGATTGGAATCAAAATATATATATGATATCCCTGATTTTATAACCCAGCCCCCACTAGGTTATTACTAAACCCATAAACCCTTCAATCAAAATTTATTATCATTCTCATTTTCGAATGTATACCAAGTACCCTCTTAATTTCAATGAAATTATAATTTGGAAAATAATTATCATTGTTATGTAGATAACATTGAGAATATATGGGATTAGTAATTTATTAGTTACTATAATTCCACTAGACTCAGGGTTCATAGATGTATCGTAATTAAAATTCAAAATTTTAATGTCTCATTCGTGATGAAAGGTGATTTGTTCGTCTCAACGCCCTTGTCAATCTATCTCAGGACTAATACGGAGGAGATAAATCACGGGAACTACTAGCCCGAATACTGTAGCTAATGCGTGAAGAGAGTTGATATATTAATTTTACCGATTTTTAATATCTCATGATGATAATATTTAATCATCAGTTAATTCCATTAGGATAATTTTAATATCTCATTATCATATAAAAGATATACTCGCTGTACTTGTTCTTTCATGATTAAAGTATTAAGCCTACACAGTTATTCATGCATTGGTTATATTATATGAATTAATACTTTTGATTCCATTTATGATTAAATTAATATATTTCAAATATATATATATATAGGACAATTTTAAATATCTCATTCATCCTATAAAAGATATACTCGCTGTACTTTTTTTTTTCCTTTCATGATTAAAGTATTAAGCCTACACAGTTGTCCATCCATTGGTTATATTATATGAATTAATACCTTTGATTCCATTATGGTTATAATATATATATATATATATATATATATATATATATATATATATATATATAGGGTAAATTTTTTTAAACTCCCCACTTACCAAGTCAATTTTGCATACAATCCCTACCCAAATATTTCTTTGCATGCAGTCCCTGATGTGATGTTTGGTGAGTATTATTTGAAGAAAATTGAGTATAAAAGTTAGAAAACTGAGTATGGCAGTTTACATCCACCACATCAATAACCCTGTACTCAATTTTCACTCTTTTATACTCAAGTTTCACTCTTTTATACTCAGTTTTCACTGATGTATACTCAATTTTTACCCTTTTATACTCAGTTCCATTAGGGAGCAAAAACAAACAAAAACTTATGTGGGGAGTGAAGGTAAAGTTTGACTCTCCATTAGGGATTTAAAACAACTTTACCGATATATATATATATATATATATATATAGCACATCATATTTGAGCGCCCAACTTACTCTCACAGCAAAAAGCATCGGGTGCCCGGGTCAACTCGGGCACCCGAGTGCTACAAGGATCACTCAAACATGAGCGAAATCCGACGTGAGTGACCTGACATGGCCAAAACTAAATTATTTAAATTTCTCTCTCATTTTCATGTAACACTTTTTCTCTCTTTCTTTTTTCATCTGCATGATTTTTCTCTTTTATTTGCATATAACTTTTCTCTCTTACCTCTCTTATCTATATGTAATAATTTTTTTCTTTTTCCTCTAAAATTCTCTCTCATTTAATTGCATACAATTGAAGTAGTTGCTACAACGTAGCTACTTGTAGTAGCTACTATGTGATAGTTACTACAACGTATAGCAATTATTCGATAATATCTACTTTAATTGCATAGGAGGTAATGCATATGTAGAGAATTTTATTTTTTACATATGGGTGAAAGAGGAAAGAGATGAGATTTGATATCTGAGTCAAAAATTATGATTTACGAAAATTTACTATATAATTATAGCAGCTACTATTGCAAAATTGCTACAACGTGTAGCAGCTACTCGGCAATAACTGCTACAACGTAGTAAATTTTTAAAAATCATAACTTTTGGTTCAGCTATCTAAATGAAATGATTTTTTTTAATTATAGATTTTTGAACGAGCTTCGATTAAAAAAAATGTCTAATTCTGATATCTGAGTTAAAAATTATGATTTTTGAAAGTTTACTACACAATTATAACGCTGCTATATGTTATAGCAGCTATTTAATAATAGTTGCTACAATGTGTAACAACTACTGTGCATTAGTAGTTATACTATGGGAGTGTTTGGGAGAGCTTTTACTTCTTGAAAAGTGATTCTTGTAGTGATTATCTTGAAGTTAGTAAGAAGCTAAAAGTAAGCAGTGTTTGAAAATAGAAGCCAAAAGCTGATACAAGATAAAGTTTGAGTGTTTGGGAGAATAATTGCTTCCAAGCTTAATTTTTAATTGAATGACAATAATATCCTTAAACTATATAAATTAATCATTTTTTAATTATTTAAAAATAATTTCGATACTATCAATAATTTGTTCACGTAATTATTATTATATTTTAAATAGTGATATAATTATCATTATATTTTAAATATAGTATTAAAATTAATTTTTTTATAATTTGAATATTTGAAAAAATATATAAAATTAATAAAAAAATAAAAAATAAAAAATAATATAATTTATATAAATATAATATATATATAGCGGCAAGTGGCAATCAGGTAAAATGTTATATTATTTAAGGATATAAATATTATTTTTTAATATTATATCATAAATAAAAAAACAGAAGTAGGTAGAAGCATCAAATTCTTGCTTCTAACTTCTGAGCAAAAGTAACAAAAGCTAAAACAGAATCTAACCTTCCAAACACTCAAAAGTGATTTTGTGTAGTCAGAATCTAAAAAGTAGGTAGCAGAAGCTCTCCCAAACACTCCCTATGTAGTAGCTATTGTTGAGTTATGTGTTTGTCTACTTCTCTTAATTATATATATATTTTTAAATATTAATTCGATATATCGTATTAAGAATAATAATTTTTTAAATACAAATCAAATTTTTTAATTAATTGCTAGCTAGAGATTGTAACATTAGATTTGGAATATTTTTATAATATTATAGTGTAGCAATCAATTAAGTAGCTGCTATACATTATATTAATTATTATTGAATTATGTATTTATCTAATTCTCCTGATTATATCTATATTTTTAAATATCAATTCGATATATCTATATCTTTAAATATCAATTCGATATATCGTATTGAGAGCAATAATTTTTTAAATACATATCAAACTTTTTAATCAATTGCTAGAGATTGTAACAATTCATTCGGAATATTTTTATAATGTTATAGTGTAGTAATTGATTAAAACTTTGTTTTAGAATAAATAATTAAAAAGCCGTATGATAAAAATTAATTGTTCTTAATATGATTTATCAAATTGATATTTGAAAATATATAATTATAACTTAAAAGCTAGAAATAATATGAAAATCATATCTTTATGTTCATATCATTTTTTATTATATTAATTCCCTAAATATATTATAATAAGAATAGTAATTTTTTAAATATAAATTAAATTTTTTAATCGACATATTTGTATTCCGTTGAGTAATGTCCAAGTTCTCTAGCAACCGATGCGGAGGGATAAAAATTAAGGAGACATTTGATAAATAGATTTATAAGACGGAAATAAAAATAAAATTTATTTTATTCTCATTTATGATACTTAGTATACGAGGATCGAAATTAAAATATGAATATGATATCCTTAATTTTATAATTTAATTCTCATTAGATTATCATTAAATTTATAAAATTTTAAATTAAAAATCCATTACGATTTTTATTAACAAGTATATATCAACCGTCTCCTAAGATAGATTATTTGAATATTTCAGAAAGTTTAGTACGACCAATATAATTGGGTGTCTATTTTATTTTAGAAAAATGATATGCAGCAAGAATTTGTAACATGAAACCCAATATGAATGACGTGACATTCTAATTATAGCGATCCCCGACGGGTTCACTATGCCCCCAGGTTATAGAATGGTTCGGGGCGGCGGCCGGAGGCCGCCGTTGGTGTCCAAGTGATAATTGGATGCGTATATAAAAAGTGTCACGTTATTCATATTGGGTTTCATGCTATAAATTCTTGTTACGTATCATTACTCTTTATTTTATTTGTTCACTCCTAATTCTGACAAGAACCTAATCAAAATGTTGTTTAAAAAAAAAAAATCAATACAATCTGCGGGAAACTATCACAATTCAGCACGTAACAGCCTGTAGAAGCGGTTGCGCCTGCCGGAGTCTGAAGAAGAATAAACGAACCTTTTTATTGTCAACTAACGCTTTAGAATCCACAAAATCATTAATATAATCGGATGGCTACGCTTCATTTTTGATGCCATCTAAGTGCGTGGTTCGTCGATTGGACGGTGAGTGATCGGTTTCCTGGTAAGTCCGAAGGGTATTTTGGTAATCTCATAAGAAGACTGCTTCAAGTGAAGTGATATTGACCCCTCTCTCTCTCTCTCCCCCTCCCCCTCCCCCTCCCCCTCTTCTAGCGTTTCCTGTCGGGGGCGCTGGGGGCGAGCGTAATCGCCCCCTCTTCTAGCGTTTCCTTATTCTAAGTGATAAATACGAAGACATATATTATCTAAGATTTCGGATTCGAATCCTCTTAGCGACTAATATTTATTAACTGAGATATTATTATCAATAATATGCAAGATATTATTTCAATAATATACTTGATATTATTTCAATAATTATGCTCTTATCAATCAGTGATACTATGTTTCAAGAAATCCCGAAAAAGGATTTCTGATAAGGGGATCGTTTCGACGATGAGGCTAGTTACTATAAAAAGTTTACCCATTTATTTTAAGCTCTCACAGGCTGAATCAGATGGTAAGGCGTCTGACCATTTATTTCTGGGTCACAAGTTCGAAAATCGCCAGTTGCGTATGGGAATAAAACCCTGATCTGCTGGCTTTAATCCGTACGAAAATAAAACCCTGGTCTGCTGGCTTTAATCCCCTCGACCCTCTCGACCCTTGGCGCCACACCATACCAGTGATAACCGTGATTTGTTTCCCTCTGGATTTCTACGAGGCCTGAGCCGAGGCGAGGCCGTTACGGTGGCGGTTCCATTTTTTTTTTTTTCCTTCTCTTCTAGCGTTGCCTTCCCCTTCATGCTGGTAAAATCGCAATCTCCGCCCGTTCCATCAAGATTTCGACTAGGAATCGAGTGTGGAACTCCAGCTAATCTTGCGATTTGATTCGGTTGATTTATTGGACGCATGATCTAGCGACGGGACGCTGCCGATCGAAACCCTAGTTCCCGGTTTCAGGGGATATTAGGGCGGAATTGGCCATGGTGGATCGCGAGGACGAGGATCTTCAGATGGCGCTGCGAATGAGCCTGCAGAGCTTACCGCCGGAGGCGAAGCGGAGCAAGCCGCTGGATATAACGGAAGAGTCCGTCGAGGCGACGAACCGGAGGCTGCAGCGCGAGCTCATGGCGTCAGCGGCGGAGAAGAGGATCAGGGCCGCCGCGGCTTCTGGAAATAAAAGTGTCAACCCAGCAAAGCCCGCGAGCGCGGGAGAGGATGGGGGGACTAGGATTGGCTCGATGGCGTCAGTCGTTAAGGATCAGACTAGCAGCACGCATTTAGAGAAGTTGGGGGAAGGAGCGGAAGGCATGCGTTTTGGTTTCGGAGCGGCTCTCTCGTTGGCAGATGCCGAGAAGCTGTTTCTCATGGTGTTCGGAAATTGCGTGTCGAGGGATGTTCTAGCACAATGGAGTAACCAGGGAATCAGGTTAACTCGCGAGTTTATCCATCTCTGACAATTTTATTCATTTGCCGCATAGGATATCATTTGAATCATCATGCGTCAGTTGTGCCTGTAGCTATGGAAATCAGTCTCATTGACTTTATAAGCACTGTTGCTATTAGACTTTGGAAGTTTAGCAAAGGCCTTGTATTAAAATTAAAGCACTTAAGCTTATGATGTGATAGAAGTTTAAAGTTGTTAATGTATCTCTGATACGGTTCTATGTCTTATTCACAATCTCACAACTTCGCAGTCTTCTGCATTTTCTTCAGTTTATGATGTTTACTTCAACATTAACTATAAAAATGACTCGTGATATTTGCGAAAATTCTACTTGTGATTACACTATGCAGCTAACTTAGGATTATGGTTCAACTTGCCTTTGCAGTACGTCGTTGAGCATTATTCTTGAAAGATATATAAATAATAGCTGGTGAGTGAGGACCATTTTCTTTGTTATGAAACAAACCTGTTTATGGGAAATGCAAATGGTATATAAGCACACATAATATTTACTCAATACTGGGGCGTCTATTTTAACACTAGAAGGCAGGACATTTCTGATTTCAAGTTAATTAGATTGTGGAGAATTCATTCCTCTTTTTTTTCCCTAAAAGAATGTTGAAGATTACTTCCAATGATCACATTCGGTGGAATTTTAGCGATACTTTCTCATTCACCTTATTCTTTTGCTGACTATTTTTTTTGTTTACACTCATTCTGCAAAAGCCAAGTCCTCTTCCTTAAATGCATTCTATATAGTAGGAGGAATGGCTTCAGCCACTTCATTCTCTTGATTATTGCAATTGGGATAGGTTTTGGCAACCAAGCGTGATTAAGATGTTCACATAGAATTCATCTGGAAGCAGAAAATGAGATTATAATTCAATGTATATATCATAACAAAGAATTCATTTGGGTTATTATGAATGTAATATAGGTTCTATGTGAGCTGTTTCAAGTTGATGAAAATAAGAGTATCTTGTGTGTAGGACATGGCTGTTGATTGGGCTGCGCACTTTCCTTATTCATTCAAGGATACCTTTTTGTCATGTGACAATTTATTTATTTATTTTATTTTAAAAATGGAGACTTCCATTTTTTGGTCTAGATATGTTGTCATTTGACTGCAATCTTGTAATGAAGTAGGCAAATTCATATGGGACAAGAAACTTGTGCTTTCAGGTTATTCATGAATCACCAATTCACTGACAATGATTTTGTGTGATTTGTAGAGCCTCGTGTTATGTTTAATGGAGATTCACTTGGCCATAGTTAATGTATGGGTCAAAGTGATATGCTGTTCTGTTCATATGGATAAATGAGGATTCAGTCAGGTTTATATGTATACAAAGCACTTAGAAAGTTCTGAAACGAGAAATTATCCCAGATATGTGGGAAAAAATGAGGAAATTTTATTCTAGGATATTATCTTGCTCCTGAAGTCAGGGCATACTACAATTTATGTTTAACCCACTTGAGATCCAAAGTTTGAAGGAAAATGTCTACTATCAATTTCTACATCCACTTAAAGTATTAAACATCTTTCTCAAAAAATGGTTTCTTGACAATTTATTATTTCTTGTTTGGAATCTATTGAGAATTTATAGACCCCTATCTGTCTAGGTGTTTCCTTCTTTTGGTACACCTAGTCTTAAATATGTGGGATTTATAAATATTTTGGATGGATGTTTGCAGGATAATGCCTATCATATGCCATAGGTCTGTTTCTTGACAATTTATCTATTTTTAAATAAAATCTGTACTGTTTGTAAAACTTCATGCAATCAACACATGGATCTTATACTACTTAGATTTGGGTTAGGGCGTGGGTGTTGCCACCTTGAGGTCTTGGGGTCAAAACCTGGCAAAGCCAGTGTGCCCACCCTCCCCATGCGCTAGCCACAGTATCCGGGCTAGTAGCCTCCGTAATTTACCTCCTCAGTGTTGACCCTGGGATGGGTTGGCGGGGGTGCTGGGGGGAGCGAATCGTCTTTTGCCACCTTATACTACTTAGATTTGTCATTGGTCAGACGTAAAAGACTTTCACTTGTTGGAGCAAAATCAGTGCCATACCATAAATATTAATATATTAAATAGACCTTTGTTAGAAATTCTTTGATGCAAATTTAATTTTTGTTGGATTTTATTTATACTTGGTGAATTTGGTAGATGGTTTCTCTTAGGATTACCCAACATGATAGCTACATATGTCATGTACAGACTATCTTGTATTCATAAAATACTAAAATCCCAAGTAGCTATAAATGATGCAGGCTATGGATGATATCTTCTTTCATTTCTAGTGTAATCGGTCACCCAATGCATTATCTTGTCTTTCTTCTGTAGTTAATTTTGTATGAACTAATGCTTGTAGATTTAGCTCTGATCCGGAGACTTGCATGGGATTGGTTCAAGAGGAGGGGGGTCCTTGTGGTATCTTGGCCACCATTCAGGTTGTTATCTTTTTTCTTGTTCTGTATGTCTCTAACATGTTTGATCTCTTAAATCTTTTATTATCTCCTCTTGGTATTATATTTTTTCATTTACTTTGGCTACTATCTCTTCTATTTTTCTCATTTTATGATATATATATACACGATTGTTTATGATTTGTGGTTTTTTTTTTCTGCTGATCAGTTAAAATTGCTGCTTTAAATATTTAATATTATGAAGTACAGATTAGCCTCCTTTAATTTTTTTCTATTGATATTTCAACATTTTTTTGAAGGGGAGTCTTGGCGCAATGTTAAAGTTGTTGCCATGTGACCTTGAGGTCATGGGTTGGACTCGCGGAAACAGTCTCTTGCAAAATGCAAGGTAAGGCTGCGTACAATAGACCCAATGTGGTTCAACCCTTACCTTACATTGGCGGGAGATTCATGCACCGGGCTGCCCTTTATATTTCAACATTTTATAGTTTGTGCACATTACACCCTCCAATAATTGTAGTTTGTACCACTTAGGTTAAAGAAATTTGTTTGACAAAGAAGAGATGTCACCAATAACAACTTGTTTGCCTTTTTTTTCCTTTCCATTTGATTGCCACACATATCTAAGGTAAACTTTTATATAGTTGAATACAGTAGTTTCTTTACACTAGAGAATTGAGTCGACTTTTTATATGCAATGTTTAGCAGTAAATTCCGTTTTAGCCTCTAGAATTTTATAGTTTTCTGAATTTACCATCAAAATTTGTTGTCTCAATTATTGTAATAGGATGATTCACGATTTAAATTTTCTCATTCAATTTGATTCAGATGTAAATTCATATGAACCATATGTCTGAATCAGAATTGATCATGAATTGGTCAAATTTGACGGACAAATACGAAATGAATTGCAAGAGCAGTGATTCAACTATCTTTTTATAAATCCATCTTAACCCCTCGTCAACAAATAAAAGGGGCCCACATAGTAATTCAGGGTTTAAAATTACCTCCTAGCCGTGATTCTTCATTCCTCATTAACTGCTGCTTCAACTTCTCTTTGACACTGCCCCAACCTTCCGTAGCTCCACCTCCTCCACTGCAACTTTTCCCAGCCTAGCTACCTTTTACAACCCTCAACCATATGATGCCAGTGAAGCTGCAGCTGGATTTCCTAATAGACTTTGCCTGACGATTTTTTTTGCTAGACTTCTCAGTTCAATACATCAACCGAACAGTGGTGGACAATGGAGATTTCCAGGTGCTCATCACTCGTCAGGATTCAGCCATTCATGTATAAAATTATTTTTCTTAATTTTAGTCATATAAAACTCTTTTTCTTGTAGAAATTAAATTAATGATTCACTTTATTCATGTCAAGGTATATCAGTGTATAACTATTTAGAAGTGTATAATTGTTCTGCAATTTTATTATTGTTGGAATGCTTAATTCTTTTATTGCTGTTTGAACTTAATTAATCTAAAGCATTAGTATAAGTATATTTGTTTTATTGCTACATTGAACTTAATTTGAACTAAAGTGTTGTGTTACTGCTTGAACATAATTAATTTGAAGAATTAATATAGGTATAATTCTTTTATTACTTTTTGATATTTTGGCAATGTACTTCATCAAGCATACTATGGCGCAAAATAAGATGTTCTTATATGTATTAGTATGGTGATTTTTTTTTTACTTATATTTATATTTTTAACATGAAATGTACGATTCATGATTTGCAACTTTGTCTTATTATTATTTTTAACTTCTCCTCTTTGTTCTTCATGCAACTTTGTCTTATTATTATTTTTCTTTTTTGTTGACACTGTATTTAGGATCACTTTCTTAGCTTTTTGCACTTAATGGTATTAAGTTCGTTCTTGTTAGAAAGATATCCATAATTCTAAGCCTCATAAGTTGAGAAGGATGATTTGTAGCAATTAGAACTTCCATCTTGTGCTGAAAGTTGTTCCCATGTTTTAAGTCACCAAACAATAAAAAACGCAAGAAAAATGCAAAATTTGAAACAATAAGACTACATTAAATGCTAGATAAACTTCAACAATTGTAAGTTGCAAGATAAATTCAAAGCTACTTGATTAGTATTTCCCTGGATCAATTAGCAATAGTGATCAAATAGCTGATTTAATACTCATCGTTTTAGTATTTCATCAAACTGAATATCTCAGTATTTTTCAGATTAAATGCTGATGGCTGACTTTAATACTGATTAGACCAGAAGGAGTTATTGTAAGAAAATTAGCTAGCTGCGGCATATGAAGGGGTGTTGGTTTGGGAGTGATTGGGAGCGACTGATGTGGTGAGTAAGAAGATGAAGATGGACAAAAAATTCCATCAGGAGGAGAGTCCTGTGGTTGTCAGGTCTGGAGCAGCAGAGGAGTTATGCTTGGGGAGTCATGTGGGTTAGGACTTGAGAGAAACAGGAGGATTTAGGTTATGGCTTATTAAGCGAACCAACTATTTCAAAAATCCAGTTTTTTTCCATACTAAATCAGACCCTCGCCCAGGTGGGCTGCATGTGCACCCAGGCAGGCTGCCTGGCCTGCTTTTTAAAATACCTGCTTAACAGGGTCTGCTTATCCCCTAGGCAAAGCAGACCCTATTCAATTCTGCATAGTTGGCAGCCTTCTCCACTTTTTAAATCATGGGTATGTGAAATGTGCTTCGGTTCCGTTTAAAAGATAATATAAATGATAACTCTGCCTCAATTTATTCTTGCCTCTACAAATTATGGAATCTTAAAATGGTTCATTTTACATGAAAAATTCAGCTCAGGTTTGATGTTCCAACTAAAATCAATTTTCAATCTAAAATTCATGCATTATTAAAATTCTATAATTGTTCTAATGGGCTGTTTAGACTGTACTTCTCATATCTTCTGTCATAGTGATGGAAAATTTAGGACATGGAATTTCAGGATGTTGACTGGGTTTATATATTTGACAAGTTCTGATTCTCACAGTGTTTTTTGTACTCCAGTGAAGCACAATTTCTAATTGATCTTGTTTGCAGGCTTATGTTTTGAAGTATCTACTGTTTTTCTCACACAATTTTGGTAAAGTAGATGTGAACACGCCACTATATGAGCTAGGTCAGAACAAAGTTCATCAAGATTCACAAATAGCAAGCAACAATTTTGCATCTATTACTGACTACAAAAAGGAGAGGTGATTGAATTTTCCATTAATGTTTCAATCTGAATTTTTCTTCGTCTTGTGACTTTATCTGAATGGTGAATTGTTCTCATCAAAGAGAGAATCCTAGAGTAACTCTTGCACCATAGATTAATGCTTCTAATTGTTTCTTAGGGAATTCTTAAATTATTCACATTTCAAAACTTTGATTACATATCTTATCAGCACACTATTAATTATATTCCGTCATATAGTTCCTTTTCTTTTGAAGAAATACCTGCTTCAGTGTTGATACTGCTAATCCAAGTAGATTTCTGCAAGCTCCACACACCTTTTCATATGCTTAAAAGAAATGGAAAGTGTGTCTCATCATGATCAATTGCACTAATATCTCTGTAAGGTGGCATAAGTAATTAAAGGGCATTACTTCTTTGAACAAGTGGAGAAGAAAAAATTAAGGAATTGTGAGATGAAATAGAAGCAAGGACAGAATATTTGACAGGCAGGAGATAACTGAGTGGTAACGATGCAACAAGAATGAGATTGCACTGTTATGCAGAATACATTTACTCCAGAAAACAAATTAATTAACAAAATTCCTGAAGAGTTTTTTTTGCCATTCATATATGGTTCGCATACTATTTTTGACAGGCATGATTGATTTATCAATTATGAATTATAGAAGTAACTTTCTAAATTCACCTTGCCTTGAAATCTATAGTCCTATCAAAACCACAGGGAAAAGTGAAAATGCCGAAAGGACTTGACCAACAACTAATACTTCCTTTTGACTGTGTTCTGTTATGTTTAGTTCTCAGAGATAACTTTTGATTTAAATCTAACCAAAATAATGACAAGTTCTTGGACCACTGTTGATAAGAACCTGAGTTATGATTAACTTATGAGTTATACCTTTTCTTCAATGGAGTAATTTTGGGCATGAAGACCTAATAACATGTTTTTTTTCCAGAGCTTTGGTTTACAGTATGGCTGAAATATTATTCCTGTGTGGAAGTGGTAAACAGGCTGTGGTTGCGACCATAGGAGTTGACCGTCATGATCTGGAGGGATATGAAGGTGATCAAAGTGAGGTGACCATCTCAACTATCTCCTTATTGTCTTTTGGTTTTCATGCATATGCTATCTTATATCACTATTTGTGGTTTCTCAATGTAAGTAGGTGTTAGCAAAAGCTCTGAAAGATCTCTCTATTGCAACTGCTTCAGATTTGCAGAAAATTTTAAGGATTAGTACATACAATTCACAAGCAACCGCAATGCGCCAACTAATAAAGACACTTCCTTTGTTTCAAAGCCGCATGGGAGCAATGTTGTTCCTTATATCTGCTCTACTTTCAAGAGGACTGGTATGCATAATTGTCGACATGTTTTCCTTTGCATACTCTTTTGTGACATGAAGTGTCATTGAATTTCCACTAACTTTTTTGTTTACATTTTTGGGGGAAAAAATTAACCATATTATTGTTGTTTGCATTTATCTCATACGCAATCCTATATTTATATGCAACCGACACTCAATGTTTAAAATCAATGTTGTATCTCGACTGGGTTAAACTTAAAGAGAGTATAGATGGTCATCCAATCAAACTTAATATGGGTATTGTACAAATAGAGTTCTTCCTGGACACTTAAACTTTAGAAAGGGGCCATACAATCAAAGTAAAAATTAGTAGTTTATCTTTACAGAGAAGCTATTTCAATTCTTGGAAAGATTAATATTATGTTGTAGTTTTAAGAGTAACATGTTTAATAGATACACGAATGAATGAACTAGGAACATAATTGCTTCGTTACTAGGGTCACAATTTTCTCAGCTAATAGGTGTCCCTGCCAAATTGTATCTACTCCACTCGTATCCCTAATATACTCGAGACAACAAATATGGATGGGTAGTTAAATCCCTTCCCAGTCCATTGCTGTCCTTATTGCTTATGGGTAAATTTTAGAAATTGTTGTGTTGATTATTGTATTGGTGCAATCAGTGATTGAAATACCGTCCCGTGTCGGGCGGCACAAACGGTTTTTACCTCTTCGGCACGAGAGTGAAATCGGCACAACATGCCTCATTAGGTGCGTCAGGCAACAAAAGGAATCGAGCACGCAGGTCGCGTGACATGTGGGTCAGAGGTGTCCCAGAGTTGTCGCAGGACGTCACCGCCGCAGGACGACACCGCCAGACGCGCGCGATGCCATTCCTATTTCGAAAATTAAACATACTATTTAATTAATTCAAACAATTCTCAACTTAATGTGATATTTCGAACATATTTTCGTAAATCCTAATTAACTTATCCCAATAAAATATATAAAAAATATAAAAAATTATTTTTTAATTGATATTTTGAAAATTCTTCTATTACTGTTTTAAATTTTATTTATAAATTTTAAAAATTCTAAAAAATTATAATAAATCATATTTATATTCTGATAATTTTTTTATTTTTTATTTATCGTTTTACTGTTTAATTGATATTTTGATTTTTTTTACTATTTTGAATATATATTATTTAAATTAATAAATATTTATATGAATGATTATTTAATTTATATAATTATTATATATAAAATAACATCTTTGTATTAATTTATATAATTATAATTATTTAATCTGGGCATTGGAGAACTATGAAATTGACCTAAGCAGAATGTTACAAGAGTCAATGCTTCCATCTGATTCACGTCATTTCTTTTGATATTAGTAAGGTAACATATTATCAATTATCAATTTTAATTCGAGTTATTGATTAATCAATTTTCTTTAAAGAAAATTATATTTAATTATTTTTTTAACAATATTAAGTTGTCAATAACGGATAACTTATATAAAATCAATGTACAATTTATTTTTAAATTATACACAATAAACATATTTATCTAATAATTGCTATATATAAATAAAAAAATACTGAAATTGTATCGACACGGTACGATACGATACCGAAACCTCTGCATGGGTCGAGATTTTAAATCTTGGGTGCAATGATAGTGATTGTGTAACTGAGTTGGTCGTCTAAATATAGAATTACTAGCTAATAGGGATTTTACATTGTGTGTGCGCCTTAGTGATTGCAATGATTGTGATTGTAGCCTACTGCTGCAAGTAAGATGACTATACTATTGGTGCAGCGGAAGGGGTTCGAAGAATTAGAGTGGAGGGGTGAATAGCGATCGACAAATTAAAACGATCTTTTCTCTTGCTAAGGATTTTAGCAAGGACACACATTAAAAATAAACACAACATAAAAGAAAAGAGGCACAAAGAATTACTTGGTTACAACCCTCGGATTGTTAGTCCAAGACTTACGAAAATCTCCTTCTATAAACACAAGTCAGTGACGGAGAAGCCCCTTATAGTAGTTGAGCACGACAATAATAAAACCGAGCTGAACAGAAATGAATATGAGTGTGTTGTACTCAACTTTAAGCCTCAACCCTCCTTTTATAGCATTTGCCTTCAATTGACCGTTTTCTGGCGTGACACTTTCCAGGCGCCTAAAAGCAGTCTGGGCGCTTGGACTTGTCGAACTCGATCCACACGATAACGGTCCGCTCAACAGCTCTAGATGATTTCGAGCATTCCGGGCGCTTGGAAGCGATCCAGGTGCCTGGAGTCTGCTGACGTGAACACCGTCATGATCCATTTCGGCAACGGCTCCTGTTGACGTGGTCACCCAATTCGCCTAGATCGCCGACGCCTATAAACGTTCTAGGTGCATGGAGCTGACCATTTTCTTCTTCAGTTGTCCCCAACTTGATTTCGTTCTTCTCTAGCAGTTTTCCTTCCGGCTTCACGCCCCTCGAATGCAACCCTTGCGTCATTCATGCTCCACCGAAGTACTTTTCCGCAGCTCCTTGTACTTCAGATGCACCAAGCTCATCGACTTCTTTCTTGTGTCATCCTTCTCGCTTGACTGCGTCTTTTGCCGTCTCCGATGCTTCATAGTCATCGAGTCCCTGTATGTTCTCGTAAGTTTCTGCACACTTAGACATACAGATCAAAACACATCAAGGTCCTAATTGGAACTTATTTGACAACTCATCAAAACACAACTAGGGGTCCTAACAAACTTTATTTGACAACTCATCAAAATACAATTAGGGATCCTAACAATCTCTTCCTTTTTGATGTTCGTTAAACTAAATTTAAATTAGGGCAAATCCGCATAAAGCAAATAATCCTAACATTGCAATAATTCAATCAAACATTGCAAGTGATAACTCCCCCTGCATTTATGTCTAATTTTCATTTTCTTCTCCCCTTTTGGCAACAACAAAAATATGAGGTTCGAAAAAAATTTGGGAGAAATGATCCGATTATCATAATATTCTGAAATAATTTCAGAATATGAAGCGCAATATACTTTATCGCAGAAAATTAATTTGCACCAAAAATTCGTTTTCATTAAATTCCTAATTTCAATAAACATATTTTTCTAAAAATAATTGTAGAAAAAATGTCCGTGCATCACGAAAATTTTGCTACTAATAGAAAACATATCATATTTTTCATGAAAAATAATTTCCAAGAAACTTTTCAACCGAATGTGCTGAAATAAAATATTTATTTCTAATTATGCATAACAAGTCAATCAATTGTAAAAATTTGTTTCTATGGTTGAAAAAAAATCTAAGTCATTAGAACAGATTTAAGCATCCAAAATAAATTCATGCCTACTGGATTTATCAAATATTTTTGCAGAATAAAATATTTTGGTAATTTTCTGATTTCACTCCTAGGGCATCTAAAATTACAGTTTGGTCCTTCATATCGTAATCGATTTTGACTAAATTTTGTTCTTTGGTTCTTTTACATGATATTCATATTATTTGAACCAATAGAAAAATTTTCTAATGCAAATTTTTGAGTTTCTATTTTTTCCTTCAATTTTGCATTTTCATACCTTGATTTTTTCAAATTCTTTCATAGAGCATGAATTTTCTAATATTTTTTCTAATTTACTTTTTATTTTTTTTTTCAATTCTACATGCGTAGTCCTTAGTTTGCATAATGAACTAGAAAACATTTTTATTACATTGTAAAGTTGATCTGAGGGTAGATTACGCACCTTACTTATCAATTCGTCGGTTGAGACTCTCCCTACACTATTGCTTTCTTTGGATGAGTTGTACCCTTCATCTTGATGAGTCGCCATCATTGCAAACCCCACTATATGCTCTGACTCTGAATCTTCGGAAGAGTCGTCCCACATTACTTTTAGATTCTTGTATTTATCTTGTTTTTTAGTCTTTGCATGTTTCTTTCTTCTTTTTCTTGAGTTTGAGGTAGTTGTCCTTGATGTGACCTTCTTCATCACAGTTGAAGCATCTTACTTTTCTTTTCTCCTTTTTTCTTAGCAATCTTGAAGCCTGTTTCTTATAAACTTGTTAGAATTAAAGAATTTCTTCATTTTCTTACTAGATATGCTTCATCTCCATCCAAAGATGTGTCTGATTCTGACTCAATCTTCTTTGCTTTTAGAGCGATGTTGTGGTTCGTCGTTCCTGTTTCTTTCGTACCTGCACATCTAGATTCGTGTAATTCCATAGTAGAAAATAATTCTTCTAAGCTACTTACCTCGAGATTTTTTGAAATATAGTAAGAGTCTACTATCGATACCCATTTTTGAGTTCTTGGAAATGCATTGAGTGCAGATCTGAGTATGTCTCAGTTTGTGATTACTTCTCCAAGGTTGCTAAGGTGTGAGGATCTCTTTCAATTTTGCATGTCATTATGCTACCTTCTCATCGTTTTCTAGTCGAAGGTTGCTGAGTTGATTTCTGAGCAGATCTCACCTTGCCAATTTTGCTTCCGAGGTTTCTTCATGGAGTTCCAGGAACTTTTCCCAAAGATCTTTGACGGACTCGTAGATGCTAATCCGGTTGAGTTCTTGTGCTGGTAGTACGCTTGGCAAGTGAAACTCAGCCTTATCATTTGCCGTGAACTCGTCTCGTTGCTTTTTGATCCATAGTTGTTCCTCTATTTCTTCACCATTCTTGTTCCTAGGCACTTCGAAATCATATTTTAGACAAAGCATAATATCAAAGTCGATTTTTAAAAATATATCAATTTTCTTTTTTCATATTGTGAACTCTCCCTCGAACTTAGGTGGATGGATGTTTAATCCGGCCATTTCTCCCAGTTTAGTTGCTTAGTCGACGATTAGTCTTCTGAGCGGTCGGGGCCTTGATACCAATTGTTGGTGCAACGGAAGTGATTCGAAGAGCTAGAGAGGAGGGGTGAATAGTGAGCGACTTGCAAATTAAAACGATCTTTTCTCTAGCTAAGGATTTTAGCAAGGACACATTAAAAATAAACACAACATAAAAGAAAAGAGGCACAAAGAATTACTTGGTTATAACCCTCAGGCTGTTAGTCCAAGATTATGAAAAGCTTTACAAAAATCTTCTTCTTCAAACACAAGTTGAAGGCGGAGAGGCCCCTTATAGTAGTTGAGCACGAAAATAATAAAACAGAGCTAAACAGAAATGAATACAAGTGTGTTTTACTCAACTTCGAGCCTCAACCCTCCTTTTATAGCCTTCGCCTTCGGCCTGACCGTTTGTTGACGTGGCACCTTCTAGGCTCCGGAAACAGTCTAGGCGCCCTGGACTCATCGAACTTGATCCACTCGGCAACGGTCCGCTCGACCGATCTGGATGACTTCGGGCATTCCGAGCGCCTGGAAGTGATTCGGGCGCTTGGAGTCTACTGACGTGGGCACCGTCCTGATCTGTTTCGGCAACGGCTCTTGTTGATGTTGTCACCCAATCTGGGCGGAAACATTTTGGACGCCTGGAATGGACCATTTTCTTCTTCAGTTGTTCCCAACTTGATTCCGTTCTTCTCGAGTAGTCTTCCTCTTGGCTTCTCGTCCCTTGGATGCAACCCTTGTCTCTTTCACGCTCCACCGGAGTACTTTTTCGTAGTTTCTCGTACTTCGGATGCACCGAGCCTATCTGCTCCTTTTCCGTGTCATCCTTCTCGCTTGACTCCGTTTTTTGCCATCTCCAATGCTTCTTAGACATACAGATCAAAATACAACAAGATTCTAATTTGAATTTATTTGACAACTCATTAAAACACAACTAGGGGTCCTAACAATCCATTGTATGAGAAAAAAAAAGGATTAACTACCTGGGAAGCTGGGTACACGATGGTTTCAAATCTGACCAGAAAAGTGACCTTGGTAGGTACTATACTAAGATACAAATTTGGTTGGCCGATTTAACTAATGAGAAGATTTTTTACATCGACAAAGCTTTCTACCTCTGGCCTATAGGCAAGTTTAACCTTCCATTTTATTAAATTAATCTTGGTTTAGACATCATACAAAACATGAATCATAATGTTCATCTCTTTTTTAGTTGGCGACTGCTTCTAGGGTTTATCTTTTGGTTCGGGGTTTTTGTAGTAATTATCTGGCTGCTTAATATTGGACCAATATTTAGGAGAGTAGTCATGGTTGCAAACTGATGAAATATTTATGTCATTATTTTTATCTAATCATATGTTCATCATGGGAATCACAACTGAATAACTGGATAGTGTATCCAAAGTTTTGTTGCTAAAATAACAATTGTTGGATATGTAAATATAATATGTATTTTAGTTTGTGCTTGGAACCTATTTGGTATTCTGCAAAAACCTGCTGCCGAAGCTTCTTTCATCACTTTTACCAGGAGTCCATTCAGGCAGATAGAGATGACCCGAGCCAACCATTGGTCACAGCTCCATTTGGGCACGCCTCACAGGTATATCATTTCCTCAACTGCTCATACTGGAAGATTTTTATTTCGCAAAATTTCCATAGTTTGCTGGGGGAAAATGTGAAAGATGTTATAAAATTGTGATAGTTGTACAAATGTTGCCGTTGCACAGAGGTAATCTCCCTTTTTGAGTAAATGTGCCCCTCTGGT
The DNA here is from genome assembly GCA_024364735.1 of Boesenbergia rotunda. NCBI lineage: Eukaryota > Viridiplantae > Streptophyta > Magnoliopsida > Zingiberales > Zingiberaceae > Boesenbergia > Boesenbergia rotunda. The sequence goes on along the minus strand of JAGFNQ010003437.1, from coordinate 216,077 downwards.
GAGGACCATACTGTCGTGGTCAATCATATGAATATCTGTTAAATGCAAAGTAAATCTGCTGCCGAAGGAGGGCATCTAAAACTTGTTACTTAAGTGATTGTATAAAGTACTCGTTTCTCTTATTGCCTTAATGTATATTTTTCCTGTAATTGGTACCCACCACTTCTTCCTACTAAACCTTTTTACTCTGCATTCTTATTTATCTTTCACTTCCGATATTCTTTTGTTAATCCTTTTGCATTTGGTTTTCCAGCCACGTACTAACTTTCTAAATAGAGAGATTGAAACAATTGGGTCTCTGCTTTTCTGTACTACCAAACGATCATATTCACTTCCCCTTGAAAACCATAGTGCCTCTGAAAATTGCTAAGTTGTGCTTCAAGAATTTATAATCCACAAATCCTAATACATTTCCATCTAATTCTTGTAACTGGTCATCACAGGAAATTGTAAATCTGCTGCTTTGTGGAGAGGCTGTGTCCAATGTATTTGATGGCCGAATGGATGTTGGTGATGGCTTGTTCGTGAAAGGTGTAGCTATGACCCCAGAGATTGGGTTCATTTTACTTCTGGAATCTCTCAATTTTTGCAAAGTTGGTCAGCATCTAAAATGCCCTAGATGGCCCATATGGGTAGTGGGGAGCGAGTCACATTACACTGTTCTTTTTGCTCTCGATCCTGCCGTGCAAGAAGAGAATGAGCTGGAAGAGCGAGAGTCAAAGATTAGGAAAGCATTTGATGCCCAGGACCAAAGTGGCGGCGGAGGGTTTATTGGTGTGGAAGGATTTCAACAAGTCCTCAGGGAGGCAAACATCAACCTTCCTCCTGCAAAGTTTGATCACCTCAGCAGTTCAGGTTTCATAGTGTGGAGTGAATTCTGGCAGGTGCTGTTGGAATTAGATAAAAGTTGCGGAGGCCTCAAGGACTCATCCGGATTAATGGGCAAGAAGTTATTTGATCTCTACCATTTTAATGGCATTGCAAAATCAGTATCCAGCAGTACTGTTGGCGGTGAGAGCTCCCAGCAGAAGCCAAGGCTCTGTAAATTGAGCGTGGTAGTGCCACCTCGATGGACACAGGAAGAGTTTCTTGCCGATGTGGTAAGTAGCTCAAGCAATGATCAAAGTGTGAGAGATCCAGGGATTTTAGAGCTCAATCAGCCTCCGCAGCATGCACCGCTAGTTGACTGCATCAGAACTCGTTGGCCGCGAGCTGTGTGCAGTTGGGTTGGAGATGCCCCAAGTATTGTGTAAAACCAAGACCCAATCGACGCCCTCCTGAAGGAAAACGCCCAGATGCCTAAAGTTGTCTGATTGTTGTAATGCTACTGTCAATTAATTTGTTTATTTATGAGAAGTGTAATTTTGTCTCCGGACTGACATTTGAGGTTTTTTCTTGTCATATTTAAGGCCAGCTCAAAAAAAATCTCAGCCGTTTGGCACGAGAGTCCAATGAAAGCTAAACTCGTTGATAATTTGAGATATTATAATTTCTAACACGATTTTATTTATTAGTTCTTATCGAAGGAACTACAAGTGTGATTTTTTGAATATCGAGTTATTAAGCAGGACCAACGAACTTAAAATTAGATAAGAATAAAACACAATTAAAGGTAAACATATAAATCAGCTATTTCAAGCCGTTTAAATTACTGATAATGAACTCGCATATACCAACCCAAGCATTAGTGATGATTATTAGATTTACTTCAAAATAGTATGGCGATGATCATGTATCGTCCATGAACAGGCATTGCTCAGATTTGAAATGAATCTGGGTTATCGTGTCTTCTTCCTCCCAATAGATGATAACTCCCGTCCTAGAGTCAGCCGGCTTTAGGGGAAAAACGAAAGAGATAAATCACGATGACTGAACGGCAAGTGACAGGATGATCCTGTCGACAAGTGGAGAGGAGTCTTCCACTGATAACACTATAAAGTGGAGGAATTGCAGGTCGACGCGTGTAGTCAGACTGAATACTTGGTTGATGGTTGACTCCCTGTGAGCTCGAGTGAGGTCCGCTGTGTGAGAGAAATGAGGAGGTAGCAATCCTAGAGAAGTCAATTCCCTTCTCAAAGCTTCAGGAGATCCTTATATAGGATGGCAGACCCCTCCTTCTGCTTTTGTCATCTTCTCTCATAAATGACTCAATCTTTTGGCAGGTTCAATCTTCCCGAGGGCTAGATTGAGCAGTCAAACGTCATTCACCTGTCTCTATTACTTTTCAACCTACCTTCGGCATCAGTGACTGATGCATGGGAGAAAGTGCTTACGGCTAATGTTTTTTTTCATAATGAGAGGATTTTGTATATCTATTCGTACCTGACTGTGTCTAATCCTCATTAAATGGTTCTAATCACATAGACTCATCCTCACCCCTTTATCATTTAGCCCCCTGCAACTCCATCCCGCTCGGTCAGTCGATCGAAAGAGCGCAACCAACCGGCGATCAATTGTCAAGACACAAGATGACCCCTTGGGTGCTTGGCGAACCGTTCTTGAGCGCCCGACCATCCGATAGGCCGAGAGGTGTGGTCAGCCGACGCTCGGTTACCAGAAGATAAGGTGACCTCTTGGGTGTCTGGTGAGCCATTCTTGAGCGCTCGACCATCCGGTTGGCCGAGATGTGGGGTTGACCAGCGCTCGGTCACCAGAACATAAGGTGATCTCCCGAGTGCACGGCAAGCCATTCTCGGGTGCCCGACCATCCGTTCGGCCAAGAGGTGTAGCCGATCGGTGCTCGGTTACCAACAGGTGAGCCTTTGGGTGCTTGATCAACTGAAAACGTCGTCCGGGCGACAATCCAGATGGCCGAGATGTGGGGTTGACCAACGCTCGGTCACCAGAACATAAGGTGATCTCCCGAGTGCACGACAAGCCATTCTCAGGTGCCCGACCTATCGTTCGGCCGAGAGGTGTAGCCAACCGGTGCTCGGTTACCAATAGGTGAGCCTTTGGGTGCTTGATCAAATGAAAACGTCTCCGGGGCAATGATACAGTGGTAGGACGACTAGATACTATCTTAGATATCCACGGTTCGATCTCCAACTACGACGTATTTGTAGAAATTTTTCCTCCAAATGAGGTGTGCACCCTGGGACGTTAGGCTTCTAGACTGCCTACCGCGAGCGCTTCCCGATTTACCTTGGCGGCCAATGGGAAACTTCCATGAGATCTGGCCGATCGCCCAAGGTTGGAAAATTCTCGTTAATCAGTGATTAGGAGGGAGAGAGACGCCCTCATCGACTTAGTTAAGTTGGTAAATGGATATATATTCATTAGGTCGGGATCCATTTATGGTGATTGACAGAAATAAATTCTTGCACTCCGTGACAAAAAATCGACCTTCTCCTGTGATCCGGTCGCTTGATCCAATAGTATGGCTTAAGATAAGCACGTGACAAGGTCAGGATCAAATGTAGTCGGAAAGTCACCCGGATGACGTTTTCATTTGATCAAGCACCCAAAGGCTCACCTGTAGGTAACCGAGCACCGGTCGGCAAGGGCGGAGCCACGTTTCACTGTACCCGGGCTGTAGCCCGGGGTCCATTTAATTACATCTCTATTAACTTTATTTTAAAACAAGCTTGAGTAATTAAAGTTAATGTTTAGCCCGGTAACCTGCAAATAAGATATCCCGGTAGCCCAATTCTGCAAAAAGGATAGCCCGGTAGCCCAATTCTGCAAATAGGAAAAAGGTTCTACAAATAAGAAAAAAGAGGGAATTTATTATCCCTAATCCTTCGCAGTTTGCATCCGCCGCCTCTGTCCGACGAAACTTGGAGACTTGGAGTCCTGGACGCCAAACTTCAGAAGGCGACGCCACCATCGGAAGTTCGGAACTCCTATTTTCTCTTCCTCCTCCAGTCTTGCTGTTTGGTGCTCCGGCGGCCGACCGCTATTTGGCAGGAGATCTACACGTCGTGACGCCGATCGATCTTCGGTATAAATTGACGAAGCAGTCAATCTTCTAACTCCTTCTCGTTACAGTGAACTCCGACCTATGCTAACAATACACTGAAATTGAATACAGGATCTCCGCTCTTTGGTTTTCCTATACCGTATATAAGGAATCTTTCTTTCACCTTATTTCTTCTTTTTTCTTACTTAAGAAAGAAGTAAGAACAAAGAAGGTTGTATAAGCTTTTTGGCTGTTCACTGCTGCCGTAGCATCCATTGGCATTTGACCTTACAATTCAATCGTGGACTTTAAAGTGAATGAAGAGAAGTGGACTTTAAACTTAAAGTGTTGTTTGATCATTTGATGGGCTTTAACCAATGAGGCTTACTTGATGACAGTACAAAGAAGGGATGGGATGTGCTAACTGCTAGAAAGGCTTAAGCAATATTTGATAAGGTAACCTTTTGTGTTATTTGATTAAATAATATTATTAGTCATCTTTCAAATTCGCAGTGATGGTTTAACTTTGTTGAAGAATATAGACAAAATTAATTAGTCATCTTTCAAATTCGCAGTCAATGTTCAATTTTCATAATTCATGTAAGTTCATTTTGCCAGTTCTTGGATTTATTTATTATGTTTGGATTAGATGTCCTACTATCTATTAGAAATCGTTATTTAAAATTTATAAGATTCTATGTTAATCATGTTAAGATTTATTTGTGTTAGGTTATTTTAATGTCAAATCAAGAGAGAAAAGGAGGAAACAATATTCTGTCATTCTTTAAGCCAAGAATTGATAATCCTTCATCATCCGAGAGGGCCAGGACTAATATATCCGTTCCTAATGAGGAGTTCGAACCTCCTTCTAAATCTCAAAGAGTTGAGTTTGATGAAGCATCACTTGAACGAGATCCTGGATTGCGTATTTCCATGTGGCGACATCATGTTAATCATCGTGATGAAATTAGACGAGCTTATATCAAAATGGGGACATATCAACCTAAATTGCAAGAGTACCCACGATCTGAATCAGGAAAGCAACATCGTCGATTTCAATATGCATGGTTTAAAAAATTTCTATGGTTAGAGTACTCTCCTACAAAGGATGCAGCATTTTGTTTTCCATGCTATCTTTTTGAAACAAGTGAAGCACAACAATCTGCATTTACAGTGGAAGGGTTTAAAAGTTGGAAGCGCGTTAATGATGGAGCCAAGTGTGCCTTTTTATCTCACATGGGAAGTTATAACTCAGTGCATAATAAATCTGCTAAATCTATTATTGATGTGATGAATGCAACTCGACATATAGATAAAGTTATGAATCGAGAATTTTCTGAACAAATTCAAAAGAATCGATTAAGGCTTGCAGCAACAATTGAGAGTGTCCGTTGGCTTAGCTTGCAAGCATGTGGATTGAGAGGTCATGATGAATCTTTAGATTCCCAAAATTGTGGTAATTTCATTGAGATGCTAAAACTTTTGGGAAAATGAAATATTAATATTGGCGATGTTATCTTAGAGAAAGCTCCAGGAAATGCAAAGTATACCTCACCAGAAGTTCAAAAAGAAATCCTGCATATTATTGGTAATAGAGTCAGAAATAAAATTCGTGATGAAATTGGAGATTCTAAGTTTTGTATTTTGGTGGACGAAGCAAAGGATGTATCTAACAAAGAACAAATGACAATAATTTTGAAATTTGTTGATGTCCATGGTTATTTATGGGAGCGTTTTTTTTCAAATTGTGCATGTTCATGACACCACAGCTGCAACACTTAAGAAAGAGATATGTGATGTCCTCACTAGATATAATTTAGAAATACATAATATGCGGGGTCAAGGGTATGATGGTGCTAGCAACATGAGTGGTGCTTTTAATGGATTGCAAGCTTTATTTCTTAAAGATTGCCCCTATGCATATTATGTACATTGTTTTGCTCATCGACTTCAACTAGTGTTAGTTGCAGCTACTGAAAATGAGACCTTTATATGACTTTTCTTTTCAAATATGACAACCATTGTTAATCTGGTTTCTTCTTCTTCCAAACGCAATGCTGAGTTACAATCTACTCAAGTTAATGAAATTGCACGTTCTATTGGTGTTGGTGAACGCGAAACTGGGAGAGGAGCTAATCAAATTGGTACTTTGCATCGAGCAGGAACTACTTGTTGGAGCTCCCATTTTGATTCTATTTGCAGCTTAATAGATAAGTATAATGCAATTATTGATGTGCTTGAAAATATTATCACTGATGGTTCATCTACTTCAATGCGTGCGGAAGCTAGTGGTTCTTTAATAGTGATGAAGTCTTTTGATTTCATTTTTATTTTGCATTTGATGCATAAAATTATGGGGATCACAAATTTACTTTGACGTGACTTACAAAAAAAATCTCTTGATATCATAAATGCAATGGATTTGGTCTCTACAACTAAAGCACTTCTTCTCATATTGAGAAATGAAGGTTTTGATATTCTTCTTTCATATGTCAAATCATTTTGCACAAGATTGGACGTTGATATACCAGAGATGAGTGCTCGTTATAAACATTCTAGTCGTTCATGCCAGCAAAAGGATACCATCACAGTTGAGCATCACTTTCATTATGATATATTTAATGCCGCAATAGATTTTCAATTGGAAGAGTTAAACTCTAGATTTAGTGATGAAACAGTAGAACTTCTTATGCTTAGCTCTGCTTTGGATCCAAAAGATAACTTTAATTGGTTCAATATTGATAAGATTTGTACTCTCGCTGAGAAGTATTATCCTGAGAACTTCACCGAACAAGAAATGCATAATTTGAGATGTCAACTACAACATTATGAGCTTGATGTGATTTGTCATGAAAATTTTCAGAATATGTCCACTATCTTAGAATTGTGCCAAGGGTTGTTTGAAACAAAAAAATTCCAATACTATAATTTGATTGACAAGTTGATTCGTCTAGTGTTAACTTTGCCTGTTTCTACGGCAAATACAGAGCGTGCATTTTCGGCTATGAAGCATGTCAAAATAGTTCTTCGTAATAGAATGAGAGAGGATTTTCTGACAGATTCTATGATTATCTACATTGAGAGAGAGTTTGCTTCAAATATTGATTCAGATTCTATAATTGATGAATATTATACTTTGAAGAATCGTAGAGCACAACTTAAATAACATGTGTATGTATATATCGATCATAAAATGATTTTTTTTACTTTGTGAGTTATCTATGCTAATTTTTTTTCTATTTTTCTGTAGGAAGTTGATGGCGTGAAAGTTCTTCAATTTGAAATTACAGCTAGAGCGGCAATTAAACTGTATTAGGTAATTGTTTTATTTTGAATTTGGATACGTATTTTATGTGTAGTTGCCTCTACTCTGTAATATAGAACTCGAACTATGAATTCGGAAGTAATTTATCCACTTTAATTAGCGATGTTATTTTTTAGTAAACTAATATCCATATATTATTTTGTGTCATTAAACTCATCTGATTTTTTAAAATTCTTTCCTTGCAGAATAGGTGGAAAATTTAAATAGGTGATTATACTTTTTTTTTGGAGGAAGACGTGTACCATCTATTGTTAAGTATTTTCTTTGAAATTTTGAATTTTAGTTGATTATCTTGAAATTTTGTATGGATTTTGGTTCACAAAATGCATTAATGATCAAATAAAATAATTATTATTTGTTCAAGTGTCTTAAAAAATTTTTAGCCCGGGTAAATTATAATTTCTGGCTCCGCCATTGCCAGTCGGCTACACCTATCGGCCGAACGGATGGTCGGGCACCCGAGAATAGCTTGTCGTGCACCCGGGAGATTACCTTATGTTCTGGTGACTGAGCGCTGGTCAACCCCACATCTCGGCCAACCGAATGGCCGGGCGCTCAAGAATGGCTCGTCAGACACCAAAGAGGTCACCTTATCTTCTAATCGTCCTACCACTGTACTGTTACTCCGGAGGGATCTCTCTCCCTCCTAATATACAGACATGTAGTGGAGGCTAGGGGTGAGCAAAATTCGGATAAATCGAATAAACCGACCGAACCAATCGATTTTTTATTTTCGGTTCGGTTAATTCGGAATTTCGGTTAAATCGGTTTTTAAAATTCGATTATATCGGTTCGGTTTCGGTTTTTAATGTTGCTATTCGGTTAAACCGAACAAACCGATCGGTTCGGTTTGGGTGGGTTGGACCGGCGTCTGCTGCGGACTGCGGTGGGCCTGGGCTGGCTGCTGGTGTAAGCAGACGATTCTTTTCTGAGGGTCAACTCGCGACGAGTTGATTTCCAATTCCGTGAATCGTGAGTGACAGGGGATGATCTCCCACTGGGCCCGCATTGTCCGTCCAATGGGGACGCCGCACACCCAGTGCATTGTCGGCAGTAGGGCTGCGACAGGTGCCGGTTGGCCTCCTCTCCTAGTCTCCTTCGCCGCGGTTTCCACTCTCCATCCCTGCCTTCACCGGCTGTACGCCTGTACCAGGTTGCCTCCCCCACGTGGCCACGCCTCTTATTGCAATAAGATAAATTGCAAGTGTTTTAAATCAACGTTTTTTTTTAATCAATTTAAATTGCTTCCCCCACGCCATCCCTGCCTTCACCGGCTTTTTTTAATCAAATTAAATTGCTTCCCCACGCCAGCCCTGCCTTCACCGGTTTTTTTTTAATCAAATTAAATTCGACTTTCTTTTTATAAATCAATATTTTTTTATTAAAATTATTCGATTAAATCGGTTAATTCGATTAAAAACTGAATTAATCGATTTTTAATCGGTTCAGTTTTGTCGGTTATTTTGAAAAAATTCGGTCGATTCGGTTTTGTTGAAAAAATTCGGTTTATTCGATTTTCGATCTATTCGGTTCGATTCGATCTTAACCGAATATTCATCCCTAGTGGAGGCAGAAGAACTAAGAGAAGGCTAAATGGCAGAATTAAGTCTAATTTTCTCGTGGCCAGCATTTTACTTCATAGAAGAAAACAAGTGAAAATTTAATCGGTTCTCTGTTTTTTTTTTCTTTTTTTAAAGTTAGTTTATGATTAATTTTAAAATGATCAATTTAATTATATAAAAAAAATTTATCCACAATCAAGATAAATAAAAAATACTCATAATGAACGATTCATCAACCATGCTTCAATCATCCAAAAGAAAAACAATCATCTATTAATTCATATTAATTCATAAACTCAAAATTTAAATGTCTAACACACTGCTAAGACATCTGTCACTATATAAATGTCCCGGGACTATTAGGTTCGCTTTCCTTTCCGCCGTTGGAGGATAACGTAAGAAAATTAGCTTTCATCGCGTTACTTTCCTTTCCAACGTTGGAGGATAACGTAGGAAATTTGCGTTCATCGTGTCCTTGTAGGGCGGTTTGTTTTTGGCCGATGCCTTCTCCAACAGGAACTTGTGAATAATATGTCAGGTTTGCTAGCAAATATCAGGAGTCACATTGATATTGTATACTACACAACCAATAATCAAACAAAAAAAAATGAATTTTAATAAATTCACAACTTTAATAAATTCGTTGTGAATTTTAAAATGAATTTTATTTTCGTCGCCAAATTAATTGTAATTTTGTGACAAAAAAAATTCTTCGCAAAATTGAGAAATGTAGGTTTGCGATGAATTTTTTTGTCCCAGATTTAGCGACAAAAATACAAATTCGTCACAAATTTTGCAACAAAAATAAATTTTGTAGCTAAAAAACAACTATTAAATTTTGTCACTATTTAAAAATAAATTTTGTTACAGATTTCAAAATTCGTCGCAGGAATTTTACGACAAATTTCAAAATTCGTTGTAAAATTTGCGACGAATTTCGAAATTTATCGTGGTATCTGTGACAAATTTCTAAATTTGTTGTAGAAAATCTACGACGAATTCAACAATTTTTGTAATGAATTTAAATATTCGTCGCAAATATTTTACGATAAAGTTTTAAATTCGTTCTAGAGTTCAACGATAAATATCTAAATTTTTTAAATTCGTCCCATATATGCAACTCTTGTACAATAAATTCCACAAGAATTTTTTTTTTTTTGATATTCATGGTTCAAATATAGTGAAAAGGTCTTGTTCACACCCAAACTAATGAAAACGATTAATGAAGTTTTTTCAACCTTAGATGATCAGCTCGGTCTCACACCCAAACTAATGAAATCTAATATAAAATTTACTTTAAATTTTAGAAAAGTTAATTAAAAAACTTTTACATAAACTATCCTACCATTTTCTAAATTCAAATTTCATGAATAGTAATATTTTTAATTTTAGAGGATAAAATTCATTTCTTAAATATTAAAATATTATTTAATTTGGATGAGAGAAAAAATAATGAAAATAAATCGAATATTGAAAAGTGAATATTAGATAGAGAAAGAGGAAAAATAATAAAAAAATAAAGATATGATAAATTATAGAGGAATTGATTTATTATAGTGTGAAAAGTAAATATCCAAATGTAATAAAATAATTCTTCTATTTTACATTTTAAATTTTGGATAGAAAATCCTCTATGGATCGGGCTAAGATTGGGTCAAAATTGAATCATCTTGACCAAATAAATCGAAAATCGAATAAATCAAAGTGTTTTCGAACTAAAAGAACCAACCGATTTTTTCTAGAAAACTGAATCGATATTTTATGAGTGAATTCAATTTTCGACAAAATTAATCGAAATTTTAAAATCTTATTCGATTTTAAATAAAAAAAATAAGATTTTATTTAATTATTATATTTTTAAATAAAAATTAATTAAATCAATATTCTTATTCGATTTATTTTATTTGATAGAATTATAAAATTTAAAATCAAAACTAAAAAAATCAATTAAATTTAAAAAATAATTAGATGATAACTGAATTATCAAATAAAATTTCTAAATTCGATTAGTAGGATTTGTTAATTCAGTTTTTTTGAATTTTTTTATCCCCTGGATATGGATGTTTTAATACGGTACAGTCAAAGGGTGATTAATTATTTTTTAAGTACTCATCGTTCAATTTCTAATTACGATGAATTTTATAGGATTTTTTTTTTCAATTGAGATATATAATCGTAGGATGTTGGACTTATGGACCGCCCATCATGAGCATTTTTTAAATTATCTTGTCAGTCGATAGAAAATTTTTATGAAACTGATTTGATCATTCAAGATCCAATATTATTTCATCTTATTAATTATTTTTTTTATCAAAAGATCGGAGAGAACCTCATTGAATTGGGCTGTGCGCAGAGCCCAAAGATCCGGAGGAGCCCATCAAACTGTCAGTAGCTACCAATGTACGACTGCGATTAATCCTAGCACAATTGGCGGCCAGATGACCTTCTTTAATGGACTATTATTGGCATCAAAAGGGTCCGCATTCAAATTTTTTCGCAGTCTCTGCCATAAACCCTAACTACTTTGCCGACCATTGTAGTTTTCTCGTCTATATATTGCTGCTAATTGTGGCTGATATGGCTGCTTGTTACATCAATTCCATACACTAAAGTGCAAGTGATTTATTGCGTTGGAAGCAGGGCACCAGATGCTGACTTGCTATCATCATTATAGTATTTTGGAAACTATTGGGAAAACATTACATCTTAGTCTTAAGGTGTGAAAGTGATTCTGTGTCCCAAATTTTTTGTGTTTCTGTGTCTCAAAATATTTGTTCATCACCGACGACCTGCCTGATTGCCATTCGGTCATCACCGGCGGCCTCCAACTGTCGTCTTCATTAAACTATACCATGAGAGAAGGTAAATCCGTTGGGATCGCCGACAATTACGATCTCGTCGGATTCTGACCGAATTCCGGCGAGATCACAATTGCCGGTGACAGACGACAATCGAATGAGTCACCGACGTTAACAATTTATTCCTTCTCCGAGAACGGTTAAATCGTTATATTCCTTCTCCAAGAACGGTTAAACCGTTTATAACGATTTCATCTTTTATTAAATTGTAATACATCCTCACCATAAATCACAAAGAAAATTATGTTCTGCCTACTGATATGAATGGAAATTGATTTTTTTTTAAAAATACCCTTAAAGATTTATTAATTGCAAAGTATTTTTAAAGGTGTTCATTTTATTGTCGAAATGCACTTCGTTGTTTAAGGGTGTGAATTCAATTCAGCAGAAAACGAAACAAAATTCTTTGCTTTTGCTATAATTTTCTATCCAGAAAGAAAACCATAAACCAATGGTCATGCACAGACTTCACTTCCTATTCTCAAGCATACGCTGCAATGGAAAAAAAAAGAAGGAAAAATTGGCAAATGTCCGAAGTCGCTTGGGAAAAAGATCGAATGGCTGAGGAGATCAATTGCCTACCTGTGTGAGAAGTATGCGGAGTCATGGAAGATCTTAAAACTCAGCTGGATAGCTCTCAGATGTCCCGCCAGAGAAGTCCATGAATGGTTCCGATCTGCTGCGGCAATAGCTCCCTCCTTGGATTACTGGTCGTTCCTTTTCCATCTTCTTCCATCGAAGCGATCCGTTTGGGGGAAATGATTCGATTTTTTTTTTTGTTTAGTCTGGGAATTGGTTCATGAGATCACTAAATGCACCAGGGGATGGAACAGTAGGAGTCGACGGAAAATTGTAGCTAGGGCTCGCCAAGAAGGTGTTGCTTGCGAAATCCGGACTCAATTCAAGCAGGAAGTCGAGATCTAAAGAGGGCGAGAAGAGGTCGGGCGAGATCGGCGGAAGCGCTGTCGGCATCGGCGCCAGGATCCCGGGGAATAGACTCTGTATGTCCAGCGCGGGGCCTCCGTCCATCTCAAGACCCGCGGTGCTGGCCCTCGCGCAGGGCGGCGGCCTCTCGAAGGAGGCGATGCGGGCGGCGGGCGAGGGTAGGGGAGGAGGGTGAGGGTCGGCGGAGTCCGGCCCGGTGAGTCTCTGGACCAACATCATGAACTCGCTCGGCTCGGTGTGGATGATTTTGAGGGAGACGGAGTAGATGATGACCGGATCGCGACTGGCCGGCGGCGGGGCGGCGGGGGGCTTCTTGATCCTATGGGACTCCTTTCTAACAGTGAGAGGCGATGGACGTCGGCCTTGTATCTGTATCTCTTGCCGGGGAGATGGCCGGAAGTCGGAGGAGGGATCCATGGACTTGTGGCGGAGAAGACAGGAGGGGCTTGAGAAGGGAAGCAGCGAGGAAAAATATATATAGTGGGAAAATGTGGGTCTCATGTTAAATATTTAATTTCTAAGGGGCGGGGAAGTCAATAGACCGTTCGTTAATTTATTCTCTAGGAGCCAAATTAAAATAGAAAAAGAAAAAGGACGAAAAGAGCAAATACCAGAATTTACAAATGATTGAGGGGTAAGGATAAAAATTAACAAGACCAAGTTCAAATCAATTACATAGCTAATGACAAAGAATTAATCAACACCACATAAATATTTTCCTTTCCATCTATTTTAAGATTGGTGACATCTGTCTTATTCATTTTTGGCATAATTTTAAATATAAAAATGTGATTGACTGAGTTTGGATTTAAGTAGTTGGATTATATAGACAGTTGACTGAAACTTTCACTATAGAACATTTTAAAATTAGAACATTCAACATAAGGTTGATCATGATAACTTTAGATATTCATATTAGAATCCACTGGAGAATTTTAATTATGAGCTGATAATCATTTTAACTTTTGGACTAATAAAATAGAAATTATTTATGCATAAATTTTCTTTGATGTGTGTTAAAGAAAAAGAATAGAAAATTTTAAATGGACAATTTTATTCTCTGATAGTGGAAATATGGAATTAGGGAGAATCAGATTTGAAATTAGGGGAAGAAGATAAAACATTTTAAATAGAGAGGTTATTCTTTTTTAAGTAGAAATTTGAAAAATTCTTAGTTCTATAAGAAAACTTAGGGCTTAGGTAGTTAGGTATAGGAGTCTCATTTTAGGCCTTTTTTTATTGGTAAATTGTGATTTTCCTAACTTAAACCAATTTACATACATAAAACAAAAAGACCTAAATGGTGAGTTTTAATTTTTTGTTTTGATATTTGTGCAAAATGTTAAGTTGTGGCTCAGCAACTCAACATTCCAGACTTATTATCCCGTTGGAAGAAAATATCTTGTAGTCAGTAGTAATTAGAATCGAATCGTGAGCTCTTGGGAGAGTGTCGCTACATCGTACCTCAGGGGACTAAGCTTTGCATTATATTTGTGATACGAGTGTTTAAATTGTGCGAGAATTTATGAAGATGAACATGAAGCTCATGACTAGGTCTAATGGTAATAAACATTTAACATGACAAAGGTAATACACTTAGGTTACATTTGGTAAGGGGTAATCGGTCTTGTAATGTAATCAGGATTACATTACAAGATTGATTACTTTATTTAGTACAATTTTAAAACTGTCATGTAATGTAATATATATTACAAAAGGTAGTAAAAGTGTTGTAATCTGGATTACAATGCTAGCAACATGTAATTTTGATTATATTACATGCTCAATTATATTACAAATTGGATTATATTATCCCTAACCATTACAAATTGGATTATATTATCCCTAACCAAACACAGTCTTAATGATTGAAAAGTTTGATGAAGTTAGAAAGAGGTGTAACAAGGTTTAGTTTTGATGTATATTTAGCATAGCAAAGGCAACCCACTTAAGGACTTGAAGGTTCAATGAAATTGGAAGAAAGTTGAATGATGCATTTGATGCAAAAGGTGGATCCGCCACCCTAACGGCCCCCAGATCTCTACCCCATAAGTATCCAGAGGGGGTAAATCACGGTGAATGCTGGGCAGGTGAGGCACCCAGGCGCGAGGGATATTTTTTTAAACAGCAGCCGAGGTTTTACCTCCCGCGCATACCGTCGACCCTCGAACCCACGCCCTCCGATGCAAGCGGCAAGTACCTCACCAGCTGATCCAGCCCGTGGGGGCATGAATGATACATTTGAGATACCATAGAACGTGAAATATTATGGTATTAGAGCAACTTGTGGAGCATAACTTGACGAGTTGGCTCAAGGTCTTTTGGAAATCGAAGAAGAACCATAGGAAGAGGAGCATTGAGGCACATTATTAACAAAGCTTAAAGAAGGTGAACTACATAGACGAATTGTTAAAACACATTGTTAACAAACTTAAAAGAATGGGAATTACATAGATGAAGTATGAAGAATGATACGTGGAGTGGCGACCTGTGAGCTTTGGTGCATATCTAAAGATGAATAATCTAATGAGAGACGGCCGTGATGGTAGAGTTAAGTTATAGAAAGAATATTTTTGTGTGAGCACTAAGTGCAGAGAGATATCTATTGGTGTAATCGATCTTTAGAATTTTGATGTTTGTTTGTCAATATATTAGTGGAATTTGGTTAAAGTTGACATAGCCAAGAAGAAGTCTAGTCAAGTCAAGAGGACTAGCAAGGAAAGTCTTAACTAGAGGTTAGGTAAGAGTGAGTGGCTAATTCTAACTGGAGGTTAGGCAAGGGAAGGGTGAGAAGTCTATAGAATGATTATTCCTAACAAGAGATCAGACAAGTGAGAAGTCCTAATTGAGGTTAGGCAAAGAAAAATCCTAGAGGAAAGTAAACCTAGATAATAAGAAGTCTTAGAAGAGTGAATTCTAAGTAACGGAAAACTCTAGGGGGAGATAACCCTAGGTAGCGAGAAGTCTTAGAAAAGTAAACTCCAAGCGAGTGTAATCGAAAGGTTTACGATTGACCGTGCACGATCAATTGGACCAACGAATCTTAAATGCTACTAACATTGCTTTACTTTGCTATTTTTAATCAATTGTGTTAATTTAGTATTACAGGAAAGTCTTAGTCGATCAGGTTGATCAGACACTAAGGAGAATCAGAGAATGTCCAAATAGGTTTAGAGCACTAAATGTTTGGAGTGTAAGTTAGATAAGCAACTACAGAAGAGAGTTCCAATGAAGATGAATTCCAGTGGGAATGTAGGTATTAATCCGACTTAGATCCAACTTGAAAATCTAAATTGAGACTAAGACTAAATCTTATTCTTGATTAGACAAGATCTAATTCAAAATATATAAACTGTTTATACATATATCTTTCTAACTCTATATTGCAAAGATATAGATAGATCATGACTATCGACAAAATATGAATTTGAATCCCAAGTTAAAAGTTATGGCCTCTAAAAGTTTATTATGTCAAACTCGCATCAAGGCTCCCCGAATGGTTCGGAGGCGCTCTGGATGGTTTGGAGGCACCCTAGGTATTCTGGAGGAGCGTTGGGTGGTTTGGAGGTGCCTTGGATAAAAAAAATTATCAAGATGATAACATATGATTGCATTAGATCAAACAAGTTTCACTGTAGGCGTCCTGAGTTATTGGAGGAGCCCACAATGCAGTATAAAAGAAATAATCAGCCAGAACTCAAAAATCACTTCTTTACCAACTTCTAAGTTGATTTTGCTATGTCGTCTCCGTGCAACTACTGTGTTGTGACTCTACTAAGCCGAACTGAGGCTCAAGCAAGCCTCTATAGCAAGAACCACTACTAAATCGAGCTACATATGTTGGTAAAATTTAAGTGTTGCTTTCTTATTTATTACTGTATAAAGAAAGTATAGGTTGTTAGACTTCCTATATTATTGTAATCGTTTTCTCTGTCCGAAATTTTTTTGAAAGAGATTTTAGTGAATTGTCCAACGGAAATACCCAAGGGGGCATGAGCTTTGAGGAGTAGTTACTGCGCTACGAACCAAGTAATCGATTGCGTACTGTGTTCTTGTTTTGTGTTATTCGATTTTCTTCCGCCGTGTACTTGAGTTATAAAGATCGAAAAAGAAAGATTTTAAATACACATTATTCACCTCTCCTACAATATCTATACTTGGAGAGGGTAGCTATTCAACCTAGGTAAAGATTCAATTATTAGGATGATCATAATCGAAGCTCCAATCAAGAGGTATTCGACTAATCAACAAAATATTTCTATTTGCAGCTATATATCCAATCGATTGATAATGAATTCTTGTCAATTGATGATACAATAGGATAATAAGAAGGAATGATTAATCTGAAAAAATGGTATTGCAACATACAGAAGACCTAAGAACTATAGTAAAACAATCGATTGTTAGTGGATTTTTATCAGGTAGTCATTGGTCAATTGTGGACTAAAGTGATCAGAAACCTATATATGATTAGGAATTTTTCATTAGTTCATTGACACAATCATAGCACACCTAATGGAACAAGCCTATGTTAGATCTAAGACATCAGACAACCATGATCAGTTACCAAACATGTATACTTAGTGTATCTCAAATGCCTCTTTGTATTGTGAAATTTAGGAGAAAAATTATAGATCCCCCCTCAATCTAATCTTATCTAGTGATTGACCTTATGTTAAATATCATGAAATTGTGTTAGATTGGGATATTTAAGATTGCGAATTTGATCGAATTCTTAAGAATTGAGATATTGGTTTAAACATGAAAAAGGAAACAATCTTGTACCTAAATTAAAAGATGAAATATTTGAAGCAATAATGAAAGATTTGCACATTTTAAGAAGGTTTACATGTAAGTTCCATCCTGTTGCTAGGAATATTGCGATTTAAATAATACAGTCATTCTTATCCAATTTAGTTTTTATCCATTTAGATGTATAGAATAGAGAACAAGATATATCACATATAGCATTTGAGATATTAGCACACTGTCATAATTAGTTAAATTCATCATATTATTTAATCATAAGAAATTTCTCATTTTCAAGGGTGCGGGTGCAATTAAAATATAAAAGATTAACTGGACGGCCCTGATTTCTTCTGAAGTTATATCCTCAAATCGTATACGTCGGTCAGATGCCGAGCTATTTGTGAGGTACGAGCAAAATTAATGTTCCAAATAAGTTTAAAAGTGAAAAATGATCATCGCCAACTGTATTATTATTTATAGTGCGAGTCGAGTCTCTGGGACCCCAACAGCACCACCAATAAAATTAAAATAATTGCAATTTAAATTTTGGGTATAAGGGGGTAATTTCTGGGTTTATTTATTAAATAAGAGAATTTTAGATATATATTTTTGCAAATTAAATATCGAACAATTGGAGAAATTTGCAAACGGGCGGGGAGGTGGAAGATTAAGTCAAGTTAAGGGGATTTATTAATCTTAAATCGAAATAACGATAATTTTTAGAAATCGCCTCTTTTTGTTCCGACTCCGCCTCCTCTCTCTCTCTCTCTCTCTCTCTCTCCCCCCTCTCGTTCTGTTCCGCTCCGCGATGGTGGGGGCATCCGCCACCGAGAACGCGGCAGACGGCGATTTCGTCATCCGCCACTGGAGATCGAGCTCCTCCGCCGCTAGGGAACCCTCCCGCCGGCCTTTGCTCGTGTCGGCCCGCCCCGATCGGCTCGAAGTCGGTCTCCCCTCCCCCAACGGCGCCCTCGGCGCCGATTCGGATCGCCCACTCCAGGCGGGCGGCGGCGCGGGGTATACCAGCCTCCGGGACCTCATCCGCCTTCCGCGGGGATCGCCCGAAGCGGTCCGTCCGACGTACGCCCCCGGCGGCGGAGGCGGAGGCGGAGGCGGAGGCGGTGGGGAGATCCGGATCAGGAACCGCCTCGTGAAGCAGGCGGCGCACGCGTACCTCCAGCCGACGCCGTCGGGGGCCGATTACTATTGCCGGAGACGGCGCAACCGTACTCTCCGGCGGGTGCTGGCCATCCTCACCTGCGGCCTCGCCGTGGAACCGCTCGATGCCTGCGTCGCCTTCCTCCGCCGCCTCTTCCGCGGCACGCGGCAATGACGGCTCTTCTTAACGGCGTCGCCAACAAGAAGTCAAGATGCCATCAGGTTTTCTTTATTTTTTTTTTCAAAAACACTTTTTATTTTTTTTATTTAACCAATTTGTACACAAACAAGATTTTTGTATTTAAGAAAAAAGAAAGATAACAACGATTTGACATTTTTTATAAAAAAACTCTTGATTTTTTTTTTTTTTGGGTGTCTGTGAAGAGCGCTCGTCTGTGAACTAGTAACGACTACTGATTCATATTCGGCTTGAATCCGTCGACTAAAAATAAATGAGGGCGATCACTGCGACAGAGGAAATAAACGAAGAGTGTAAATGATCGAACAGTGACAGAATAATCAAATCACGTGTTTTTTGTTGGTAAAGAATTGAAATTGCCGTGAAATTCCTTTTTTTTCGAAAGTATTAAATTCATTTTCATGATTTTTTTTAATCAATAATTTATGGGAATAAAACGTTGCCACCACGATCTGATTCAGCACGTTATTTTATTTCAGTTTTTCAACTTTGTAAGTGGGCCTGTGGCACATTGGCCTTATCCTCCAGAGGGGATTGAGTTTGACCGGCTGGTCATGCTGTACGCCAATTAAGTTATATAATTAGATAAACAATTTTTAAATGTATTCTACTTAGGCTTGTTGAATTAGTCAAGTAGAACAAATACATGGGTCAGTTTAGTCAATTGAACTAATTGATTTAGGTAAAACGTATAAATCAAATGGGTTAACGTTGTCAATACTCACTCATGCACCTCGTGCACTTGCTACCGGCCCTGCAGAGCATCACATACATGAGGCACTGGGGACACGCCGCGAGCACCATCGGCGCCGCCTCCTTGGGGGATGTTATGCTCAGTCTCCAGAGACAAGCATGAACTCGGCGACGACAGCTGTTCCGGCGGCGGTTCGCAGTCATCCGCGGCGATCCTTGGCGCGTCCTGCCTCGCCGGCAGCGCGAGCTTCAAGTCCAGGCCCACTCTTTGGCTCCTCTGGAAGCGATGCTTCATCTTCGCGACAGTACTGTAAGCAAGAGTGAGGCGTGGCAATAGAAGGGAAGGGCAAATATCTATGCGTGCATGAAGAGGCACTTGCCTTTAGCAGTAGGCCCTTGCTCGGCTATGCCTGTGGAAAAGCAGAGGACCTCTGCAATGCAATTTATACAGGAAGAAACTGGCCTTCATTACAAAATGACAAACCGGTATTCAATTCTCAGTACCTCTCTCCATTTTCTTCTTGACTTTCGTGTGCACTGAGACAGAGGAAGAATTGGGAAAAGGTCCACAGTCCACACCGTTCTTGTGAGGAGAGTTGAGTTTTCTAAGAGCATGTCAAAGATTTTTGAAAAAAAAAATATTGAAAAAAACTTAAATCATTAAAAATTTTAATTTAAATGTAATAGTGAATTTTTCAAAATTATTTTTTTTCTCAAAATTAATCATCCGAGTGAAGCTAATAATTAATTAATAATGAAGTTTAAGGTTCTTAATTAGGGCCGTAAATTATCTTTAAATTTCCATTTACATCTTAAATTTTGTTCTAGTCTCCATGTAGAAAAAGTTTATTTTCACTTTTTAGATGCAAATTTTTATTTATTTTAACTCTCTAATACATGTTGATTTACTTAATTTTTCTCATTATTTTTAATACAAAATATCCAAAATGAAGCATAATTCCTCCTAGATTCAGTACGATTTAACTAAAATCTAGTATATTTTCTATTAAATTGAGTACGACTCTTTTTCAAACCAGTTGATTGATAATTGATCGGAGCGACTCATAATAGATTAGAGCTACTCTAATCGATTGAGGAGCTCTAATTGATTAATCGATCAGTTGTATTTGTCGCTAGAGAACATTACCCTTATTTTTTATAGGTATAAAAAGTCCAAAAGTAAATATAATTTTTCCTAATTTCAACACATTTAAATTAAAATTTAGTATATTTTCTATCAAATTGAGTATAACTCTTTCTACATTTGATCAATTGATTAGGAGTTGATACTAATTAATTGGCTTAGGATGAATTAATTGAGTCGTACTCAATTTGATAGAAAATATATTAGATTCTAATTAAATGATGTTGAATTTAGGAGGAATTATACCTCATTTCGAACTATTTATATCTAAAAAATAAAAGATAATTAGGTAAATCAATAGTTAAAGTAAATAAAATTTTACACGTAAGGAATTGAAATAATTTTTTTTAATTAGGGGCTGAGGAGAAAGTTAAATTATTATTAGGGAGTTTAATTAAGATAATTTTTCCTTCTTAGGGAGGATTTTTTATTGTAGCATATTAAAAATGATTTAAAAAAACTTATTTAGAATTCTAACCCCATGCCCTAAAGCAGAAAATAAAACAAAAATGAAGATAAATGAGAAAGATGCAATGACATTGGTCATAAATGCGTCATAAAATAAGGAACTGGAGCTAATGCTCTTTACTGCCCATTTATTCGTCTGAAAAAAAACATGATAATCATGTTCCAGTCCCCTCTAGATGGTCTCGTGCTGATTAAAAGGAAGGTCAACCATGAAGATCATTTTAACTTAACATTTTAATTTAACAGAGAGTTAAGTGACATATACATTTGTGGGATATTTTTGCATTCGTCAAGATCGACCTTGCCTATTATCGGTAAATCACCAGGTAGGTACTAATTTTGCTCATCCATGTGGGCAATTATTATAGTGATATTGTGTGGCTTTACTGTATGTATTTGTCACTGCTCGATGCTAATGGACATAGATTGATGCTTGTATGGAATAAACTTCAATATTCTTTAATCATCAGAACTGATGATTATGAGATTGACCATATGTAATCAATGGACAATGGTTGGTCTATACTTTGTTGGCATTCAATTCCTGGTGGCAATTACAAGCATCTGATGATAAATTCCACAGCAGGAGAAGCGAGGAAGGAATGGTTTGGCTTGAAGACTAGGTGAGTTGCATGTATTGTGGTTGATGGAGGAGGGGAAAAAAAATGATTAATCAAGTTTTTTTAATTTCGGATGGCCGGTTCGGTCCTATAGATATTTTTCATTGGCCATCGGGATAAATCGGAAAGTACTCATGACGGACGGTCCAAAAACCTAGCGTCCCAGTGTTCGCGTCCCATTTGAAGGAAAAATTTATACAAAATACCCCGTAATTAGGGATCGAACCACGAATACTTACGATAACAATTAATCGTCTTTCCGCTACACAATAGTGATGAATGCCCACAATCACGAGTGTCACAAATGAGCCTCAAATTTTGATATTTATAAGTTGAAACCCCTTAGCTCACAATATTAAAATGTAGTACAGGGGCCTCGAGTCGTATTTTTCCAAGGACTAGTTAAGTGTGCGTAATCCAAGCTTGAATTTTGTCGTCGATGTTGTTTTAGGTTTTCAATTAAAATGAGGATTTGTTTTGCAAATATGAATGAAGTAGCAACTTGAAACAGACTGAACTCAGCTAGAGCAGAAAATGGATTAGGAAATTGCGAAAACTATGTTTAACCTATTTGACAACTAAATCAAGGAAACTAAACTTATCCCTAATTGAGAACTAAGCAATTCAATTTGATACTATGAAATTAAAAATTCAAGAACTGATAGCAAATGTTGGAAAGCTTAAAATAAGAAGCTAAATTGCAGAAATTTGAAGTTGGAACAAAACTTACTAACGAAAACAGGATGGAATGAAGTTATGACCTGCCTGATCGGTCGACAGACCGATCAGATACAAGCCTGATCGGTCGAACAGACCGATCATATGATGTCTAGATCGGTCAAACAGATCGATCAGTTTCTGAAAGTGAACTGATGCAGAGTAAAATAGTTACAGAAATGAATTCAGAATCAAAATCTAAACTACAGATCAAGTTCTTAACCGAGAATTCCTTCTTGCCGTCACACAGAAGTCGAACTAGAGACCCTCTATCTCGAAAATCACACAAGAAATCAATTCCCGCGGTCGATTTGCGTTGGTTTGATGCGCAACGTCTGAACTCTTCCTCTCATCTCCTCCTTCTCGATTAATCGGATAGCGATTGTGGCTCCGGAATACTCAAAACTCTTCAGAGAACCCCTCTAAATGCTCTGATAGCTCCGATCGATGAAGACGTTCAATCAGGAGTTGATCGGATGAATCAAACTCTGGCAAAACCCTCACCGGAGCTTGGCAGCGACGAGATGGAATCACAACTACTTGGGAAATCGATCTTGTGATTTGAAATCTGGAAAATTACTTGGATCTGCAGTGGTCGGCAAGAAAATCGAAGAAGAAAGCCAAGAACAGACGAAGAACAGAAAGAACTGGAAGAACACTTGCGATACGCGATAGAGCTCAAATCTGAGGAGGAGTTCTATTTTAACAGTTAGAAATGAACGGCTATGATCATCCTTGCTGCATCCAACGGTCGGATGTACTTGGATTGAGTCCAAACCTTCCTGATCTCCATCAATGGTCAGGATCTGCTTCTCCTCAGCTGGGATCGATCAGATCTACAACGGATGGCCCAGATCTCACTGCCTCTTGAATGGACGGCTTAGACCCTCTCGAGCTTGATCCAACGGTCGAATGACTTTTGATTTGAGCCAAACTTTCAGATCTTGATCTGTGGCCATGATTAACTCTATCTTGAACTTGGATTGATCAGAAGTTGACAAATGGCTCAGATCTTCCCGTTTCGTGATCGGACGACCCATATTAATCCAATGCTTGATCATCTTGATCCGGATCCAATTCTGACTCAAACTCGATCCAATCTGATCTAGGTCCATGATCATTCAAAGCCTACAAAATTAGATCAAATTTTAATGCCACAATATCTCAAATATATATAGAAAGAATTGCATCCCAAAGCTAAAATATCAATAATTCATGGAACCTAGTGTAAATACAAGATTAAGCATGTAAAAGGGATCAAAACATGAATTTTAGAGCCTAATTTGATTAGCAAAAATGGTAATTATCAACTAATCGGAAAGTGCTCATGGCGGACGGTCCAGAAACCCAGCGTCCCAGTGTTCGCGTCCCATTTGAAAGAAAAATTTATACAAAATACCCCGTAATTAGGGATCGAACCACGAATACTTACGATAACAATTAATCGTCTTTCCGCTACACTATAGCTCCAGAAAGGCCCATGTGAAGACGCCATAACTTCATTAGAGATGTGGTAGAATTAATTGTAGGGGGCTGAGATTCAATGCTGGGGAATTGATTGCATATAAGATTATATGCCTCATTTCACATTAAATAAGCAATATATAAGTGTGCTTTAGCTATTGCTCAACCTACTACAGAAGAAAAAAATGATTAACGAGGTTTTTTTAACTTTGGACGATCGGTTCGGTCCCATGAAAGTTTTTCACCGGCTGCCAGGGTAAATTGGAAAGCGCTTGCGGTGGACGATCTAGAAGTTCAGCGTCTCAGGATTTGTGCCCCATTTGGAGGGAAAATTCCTACAAATACGCCGTAGCTAGGGATCGAACCTACTATAGAAGAGCATTTATAGTTTAAGTTAAATATGATGTTAATAAAAGTGAATAATTTGTACTTATTCAAAGTGAACCGCCTTTAATCATTGAAATAGTTGAATTAGGGAAATTTTTGCCAAGATATCAATTTGGTTTTGGCTTACTCTTAGAGATCAAGATCATGTTGGACGTCGTCTCCCTACATCAAGCCCACAATGAGTATGTATGGAGAAACCAAACTCAACTTAGTCTTAATATATTCTCATATCAGGTCCAACATGATCTTGGTCTCTAGGAGCAGATCAAGATCAAGTTGGGTCTAACCTCCCCTCACCAGACCCACAATGTTCCTTAATCATAACTATGGTTTGAAATCATATCTATTTTTCTTTCGGTCAATCCTATCGAATGGGTGCAAGTTTGTAGAAATCCAAAAGGTTTAGGTTTATCAATAAATTTTAGTCAAAATTCACTCTTCGACTTAGAAAGATCAGATTGTACTAATTTCAAGTCCTATGAGTTTTTGATATCGCAAGCAGTCTAAAGGTGTTCTCCATTATTGATCGACTTAGTATTATGTTAACTTTTGGCTAAAACACTTGAACTTGATTTCCTAGAGACGAACTACGATTTAAGAGCGGATCGAACCAAGTTGGGCATGATTTCCCCACATCAATTCAAGTTGGTTCTGATATACTCTCAGATCATGCCCAATGTAGTCTCGGTGTCTAAAAGAATAAGCATTCTAGCCGAAGATTTTTTTCCCTCCTTAGCACTATTAGGGAAGCCCGAAATTATAAAGGAGGGCGCATTTGGAATACTTAGCACTTCAAAAACTCACAGAACTTGAAATGTGTGTAATCAAAACACTCCAGGTCGATTAGTGGGGTTTGATCGAAATTCAGACCTATACTATTTGATTTTTTGCAAATTTGAAATCACATGATTGAGTAGAACTCAGAGAAGACAGATTTGATATCAAATCTTGGTTCTGATTTGAGAAAGAGTGAGAGATTTACTTTCCGCTAGTAGAAAGATAAGAAGAGAGATGTTGAGATTGTATGCATCCAAACAACATAGATAATTTTTATATTTAATTTTTTGTATGTGGTTTGAATTCTTTAGAAGTAGAAATTGAAATCTGCATTTGGCAAGAGGAATAGAACAGGAAGATCATCCAAATCAATGAGCCTTTTGGTCATTCACAAAATATGTAATACATCCTGTTGGCTCTGAGACGAGTTGACGGGGATACTCAGGGGCGGAGCTATTCTTGGGCTACGGTGGGCTCCAGCCCCCCCCCCCCCGCCCCCACATATATATATATATATATATATATATATATATATATATATATATATATATATATAATATATATATATATATATATATATATATATATATATATATATATATATATATATATATATATATATATAACTTAGTTAGTTAGTTGGCCCAATTTTCCTTGATGTTTATTACCCTGCTCAACATGCCTTTTGTCGAAGACCAAGGCAGTAATATCTTCAGCCACCTCCACACAAATCACAATATCTTCTTACCGCCTGCTTCTTCTGCTGCGCTTTTCTATCTGCTTCTTCTGTTGCACTTTTCTGCCGCCTCCACTTTTGTCGAAGACCAAGGTAGCAAATTTCTGCTGCTTCTTCAAAGTTTCTTCTTCTGTAGCAATTTTCTGTCGCCGCCTCCCATTTTCTGCAGCAATTTTAATTTTCTGCAACAATTTTCTGTCGCCGCCTCCAATTTTCTACCGTAATTTTCTGCCTCCAATTTTCTACAGCAAAATCGGCAAGCAAAAATTAAATTTTAATTTTTTTTCTCTTCCGTTCCATGGAATAGAATAGAACAAATCTAATTATATTTAAATTGAATTTCTTAGATGAATTTTTTTTATCTCCAATTTCTCTATTTCTTAAAACCTTTTATAATTTTTTTCATTTATATATTTCATATCTATGTCATATACAGGCGATCAACGACGACTCTACAAATATAACCACGACACTTTTTCTCTCAAAGAACACACGATATCTATGCGTTCATCGCCGCAGGTTTATTTTTTTAAAATTTTGTACGAGTCAACTACAATTATTTTCTTTTGATAAATTGATTAAATTTATTAACAAGATTATTAATTAATTTAGTTATTTTTATTTATATAATTGGTTACTTTTTTATTGTTTGTTTGATATTAACAAGTATGACTTCATATGCATCATATTATATTAGATTAGTCAATAAAGAATATTTCTTTATTATTGGATATGATAATTTTTGTATCTATTCATTTTAATACAGAAAACTTGGGAAATGAAGAAAAGAAAAACTATCAATTCTTTTTTTAAAGCAAAAGATCAAACATCGACAGGTCAAGGGTATTCTCCATCCAATATTGATATATCAAATTCTAGTGATCAACAACCTAACAAATCTCCTATAATGGAGATTAATGTTAGTTCTCTTGAATCTGATCCGGCATTACGCACTCCAATATGAAAATATCCTGTTAATCGAAGGGATGAAATTAGACGAGCTTATATTAAGATGGGGCCATATCAACCTATTCAAAATGAGTATCCACCGACCAAATTCGGAAGTCAAAATCGACGATTCCAAAGTCATTGGTTTAAGAAATTTTCTTAGTTAGAATACTCTCCTTCGAAAGATGCTGCATTTTGTTTTCCATGCTTCTTGTTTGATCATAAGCATCCTCCTCGCAATCCTGCATTTACAACGGATGGATTCAAATATTGGAAGCGAGTTAATGATGGTGATAGATGCGCATTTTTGATGCATATATGATGCAATACTTCACCACATAATAATATTGTGGAATATCTTGATAATTTGATGAATATACCTCGTCATATTGACAAAGTGTTGATTGCACAATCTTCAGATGAAAAACAGAAGAACAGATTGAGGCTTACAACAACTATTGAAAGTATTAGATGACTCACTTTGCAAGCATGCGCATTTAGAGGGCATGATGAATCTCCATCATCTAATAATCGCGGCAATTTTATCGAGATGATAAACTTTATGGGGAAAATAAATGAGAATATTGGGGATATCGTCTTAGAGAAAGCTCCAAAAAAATGTAAAGTATACTTCACCAGATATTCAGAAAGATATCTTAAATATTCTTGTCAATCAAGTGAGAACCAAGATTCGAAAAGAAATTGGGGATGCAAAATTTTGTATTTTAGTTGATGAAGCAAAAGATACATCTAACAAGGAGCAGATGACTATCGTATTAAGATTTGTAGATATTAATGGTTTTTTACGAGAGCGGTTCTTTGCCATTGTACATGTGACTGATAAACTACTGTAACACTTAAGAAAGAAATATCTGATGCTCTTGGTCGTTATGACTTGCATATCCACAATATACGGGGACAACGATATGATGGTGCTAGTAATATGCGTGGTTGTTGGAATGGATTACAAGCTTTTTTCTTGAAAGATTGTTCATGTGCATATTATGTACATTGTTTCGCTCATCGACTTCAACTAGCATTAACTGCAACTGCTGAAAAAGAGATATCCATTTGGTTATTTTTTTTAAAATTGAATTCCATTTGTAATCTCTTTAACGCATCTCCTAAACGACAAGCTGAGTTACTTTCTGCTCAAAGAGTTGAAGTTGCACATATGATAGCTATTGGTGAACGTGATACTGGTAGAGGATGCAATCAAATTGGAAATTTATTACAGCCTGGAAAGACTCGGTGGAGTTCTAATTTTGACTCAATTTGTAACATGATCGATATGTATAGCTCTGTGATTACTGTGTTAGAAAACATAGTGCATGATGGGTCCTCTTCTAACTCCATCCGCAGTGAAGCTAGTGGTTTGTAGATTGCGATGAAGTCTTTTGATTTCATATTCATATTACACTTGATGCAAAAGATAATGGGGTTAACAAAACTGCTTTATCGGGCATTGCAAGAGAAATCTCTAGACATTTTAAATGCAATGAACTCTGTTTCAACTACTAAAACTTTGCTTCATACTTTGAGAGAAGAAGGTTTTGTTATTCTACTTAGTTATGTGAAAGAAGTTTGTACTAAGTATGATATTGAGATACCTGATATGGAAGCTCGTTATAAATCTGCTACAGGCATTTCTTGTCAACAAAATGATTCAATCATAGTTGAGCACCATTATCAATTTGATGTATTTGTTGTTGCAATAGATTTTCAAATTGAAGAGCTTAATAGTAGATTCAAAGATGAGGCAGTCGAACTTCTTACGCTTAGTTGTGCTTTAGAATCTAAATAAAATTTTAAACTTCTTAATGTTGATCACATCTATCGACTTGCTGATAAATTCTATCTTCTTGACTTCGACGCACAAGATTTGCATCACTTGAGAATGCAATTAGATCTCTATAAGGTTGATGTTGTTGGTCATGAAAGATTTCAGAATTTATCAACTATTTTAGAATTATGTCGAAGATTAGTTGAAACAAATAAATCAGGAACCTACCATTTGATTGACAGGTAATTTTTTTCTTATTTGTTATAGTTTATATATTATAACTATACCATTTGATTAATATATTTGTTAATTGACAGGTTGATTCGTCTTGTTTTAACTCTTCCCGTCTCTACAACAACAACGGAACGAGCATTTTCAGCTATGAAACTTGTTAAAACAGCTCTTCGTAAAAAGATGGAAGAAGAGTTTTTAACAGATTCTATGATCATCTACATTGAACGGGAGTTGTTTGAAAATATCGATAACGATATAATCATTAATGAATTTGATTCTAAAAAGAACCGAAGAGCACAACTTCAATATTATTTTTCTATAATTTTGAATGTATTGAATATTCAATATTTTTATTTTATATCTTCTACAAGTTAATATTCAAATACTTTTTATGTTATTTATATTTTTGAATTAATTAACTTTTTATATTAATCATAGTAGCCCCATGTAATTTGAAAGTCTAGCTACACCCCTGCTGGATACTGACAGCGAGTGAACCACCTATTATCACTTTCAAAATAGTATATGATTTGAAAATTTTTCAAATCTAGAAATTCCTGCTAAACATAGCATAGAATCATCCATAATTTTTATTCTATCATAATAACGGTCTTGATTTTCCATGATCAGTGATGTACCAATATAACAATTTCAATGGCAGCGTGTACTCCATAATCTAGAGTTCAATTCTCAATTCGTCAACTCGTATGTTCAACCGAGCTCTGGCCATGTCCCATGCCTTCAGCTCGGAAAGTGTAGTAGAACTGGATCCATTGTTGAAAAGGTAAAGATGAGCGCTGGCATTTGAGAAGAACGAAGGATAAACTCTAGCACTGATGCATGCTCTCCCTCCTCCTCCAAAACTCTCGATCACCGAATGATCAATCTAACACATAATAATTCAGAACGATGGCAACACTGATGAGCTCATATCCAAATACTTCAGTACGAAATCATTTGGTAAAACTGAGAGAGATGGGAAACTCACTAGAGTTCTCAAAGAAATCTTTGATTCTTTCTCAAGGTCCATATCCAAGAAGGTTCCATACACAGCTTTGTCCAGCTCCGGCCATAGCGATGATCTGTTCCGGACATCATCAAGCACCCAGTAGATTAATATCTCAGGTTACCGTTGACTATCAAAAGGTCAAACGACTCACCTTCTCTGGTCAGAGCACATGAGGACTTTGTAAGCATTTTGACCTTTGTAAACTCTGAAGAAGATCGCCGTGTGTTCTTCCAGCTTTTCGGAAGCCAAGACCAATAATCCAAATGGTCCAATTCCACCCTGAACAGAGGCATCTTGCTCGGCACAGAGCCTAGGAGGATCCATTGCCCAAGTAGGATCAAACGTCTGTGCTCTCTCTAGATCATGAAGCTGAAAATCAACCTCAACATCTGCCTATTTGAGTATTCAAAGATTAGAAATCACTGGGCGATCGAATAAACAAGGTGGTATATATGAGTGCTAACTAACCTGTGAAGCTTTTACACCTTCGATCTCATGTAGGCCTGATTGGAGCTCCATATTCTGCAAATGAACCACATGCTTTCTAAGTGATCTGACCTCTTCAACAGGCCACTGAATCAACTGCCTACGATTGCTGTCTAGCCAAATTGTCCTGGGAATTGTCTGAATCCACACACATGCTCGTGGAATCAATGCGTCGAACGAATTCTGCATGCTCAGAATGAGAACAGAACTGACCTGAATGCCAGCCCAGCCCTTGGCGACGTCGTCCGCCTCGCTGTCCGACTCATTCAACCACCCCCACAGGATCCTCCTCCTCCTCCTCACGTCGAAGAACGTCTTGGAGGCATAAAACTTGCCGTGGTCGTACCTCCGCCACGCCCTGTAGTCGTCCACTGCGCCTTCGCCCTCCGGCACGAACGCATCCCTCGCCGCGTCGTACGACCCCAACATGTAGTGATCGGAGTGCGTCTCGAACAGGCTCATCTTGAGCACGTGCTTCGCCTCCCGCTCAGTCGGCGGCGTGTCCAAGCCCTCTACGCCGACCACCGAGACCGGGTAAAAGTCCGGACACTCCCACATACCCGATCCGCTAGAGGAGTGCAGCGGCCGGCTCGCCCTCTCCCACCGCACGAAATCCCGGCTCCTGTACAACAGCGCCGTGCCGTTGGCTCCGATTTGGGCCCCGACGGCGGCTCGCCAGAGCCCGTCTGAGCCCACCCAGGCCGTCGTCGGGTCGCGAAAGTTGGTCGCTTCGAGGTCGTCGCCGGCGGCCATCAGCGGGTTGTGCCCCGACTTGGTCCAGACCGTGAGGACCGGGTCGGAGAGGTTCGCCGGGAGCGCGAGGTTCTGGGACTGCTCGCTGTTGGCGTCGACGCCGGTGTAGAGGATGGCGGGGTGGGTGCCGCGGCGGACGGTGGCGGAGCCGGAGAAGCAGCCGCGGACGTCGTAGGGGGAGGTGGGAGCGAGGGCGAGCGGGAGCGGGGCCCAGTTGATGAGGTCGACGGAGACGGAGTGGCCCCAGTGCATGTCGCCCCACACCGCCGCGTTGGGATTGTACTGGTAGAACAGGTGGTAGACGCCATGGAAGTACATCGGCCCTGGCGATTGCGACTCAAATTAGAGTTAATCCGGGAAGAACAGGAAGAGATCCTATCGAGGGCGTGCGGAAGAAGAGTACCATTTGGGTCTGTTCCATTTGCCGAAGATCGATCGAATAGCGGATCGATTCATCCCCCACAAAAAAATTGACATCTTTAAGATAATCTCAGGTGTTAGTAGTGGATTGATTTACGAGACAATTACGCACCATTGATCCAGTTCCTGGGTGGTTGAAAGTGGTATGCCGTTCTGTAAACCCCACTGGCTATGGAGTTTTGCTGCTGAGGTTGCGGATACAGGACGATTCTATGTGAAGCTGCTTCTCCATCAATATCCAACACAAAACAAGAGACGAAGAAGAGAGCTCGAAGCAAGCAAGGTCTGCGAGAAGTCCCCATGGGAAGAGCTCGCGGACGGAGGAGACAAGGTCAACCTAACCTTCAACAGAAAACAAAATCTTGGTCATTCTATATTGGAGGATGCACAGGAGAAGCCTCCTGGTGTTGACGATGAAGATCGAATGATCGAATAGAAAACTCTTTTCGTTTCCTACCTAGAAAAATGCTATTTTTTTTTATGACGAAACAAAACGAAAAAATAATTACTGAATTTTTTAGTGGGAACGGACCAGCATTCTACATTTCTACTTTCTACATGTTTGAACATTAATGTATTAATTTAGGGTACCATTCTGAGCTTCCGACGCCATATTTGTCTTTTCCGTTTCTTTGACGATTCCTCGTGTTGTCGACCGTCGACCATGCTGTTACTCACTAGGATTTTTCGCCAGATGAGCCCTAGCTCCTTTCGCCAGATGAGAATGACGATGGTCTCGTTTATCCTCTCTCTTCTTGATCGTCCGCCTTTGTTCTTTCCTCTTTCATCAATTTTGAATTCATTGAGTTATTTTTCTTTCTTACATTGCGAATAAGATTTTTGAACTCATCGGATCCATCGCTAGGGCGATGAGGTAAGTTGGTAACTGCGACGTTGTAAATATCGAAGAATTCTATAATTTTATCTATGTGATTTTGTGAAAGTCAATAAAACATAAGGACAAGGGTGTTAGGATCGAAATTCTACATACGAATGCGAAGAGATCCATAGAATTAGATCATATAATTGAAACGTAGAATATCAGGATCATACAATTTAATTTGAATGTTTTGAAATCATATTAGCAATTATAATTTATTATTGATTTTTTAAATTTAGTATATGAATATTTTAATACAATATTATTCCTATAGTAAGAAAAATAAATTTTCACCGTAAGTATAAATGTTTTTAGCTGATAAATTAATATATTATGTATAAATAGACTTAAATTTTTATCCAATAAATAAAATAAAAAATCTATTTTAATTAAAAAGAAGAATAAAATTACATAAATTTAATTATAAAAATATTTTTATCATTTTATAATAATATAAATTATATTCCTTATAATAATAATAATGGACATCAAACCAAAATATATAATTATAAAAATTAAATACTACTTGTTACCAAACAATCTAATATAAATTAGATTAGATACTGATTACATTATAGTAGTATACCAAACAATCTAATATAAATTAGATTAGATTACAGATAATTATATTACATATTGATTATATTATAAACTCGGTTACATTGCAATCGAGTTATATCGAGTTATAACCTCGATATAACTCGATTGCATGGCTCTTACAAAGAAAGCTCTTACAAAGACAGCCTTAATGTACAGGCATGTACAGATGACTATAATGCATACATACATCCACGCAAGAGAAGCCAATATAGCAGCATTTTCATCGATTTTAATACAGCTATATTATTCAACGTTCTTCAGAAATAAGCTAAGTCATCCATTTGATCTTATAGATGTCGCGTGCCCGCTGGATTGACGATCAAAAGCATCAGAACTACTGAGGTTCCTCGGCTTTCTGCAACAAGCAGATACACAAAATCAAGGTGACCATGCCGTGATGAATGAAATAAAGACGAGGAATCGGACCGCGAAAGATTATAAGACGATATTATCCACACAGTTTCCACTTTTTTAGTAAATCGATCAAAATGATTGATCCCTCGATCCGTGTGGTGGTAACGATCAATCTCACCGAGAATCGCTAATTAGAAACCATATTCGAACCAGAAAGACGGAGAAAGTGAAAGCCCTAAATTCTGCTCACTTTCCCGAACTTGGCCTTCTCCGCCTCCAGCCTCTCCTTCTCGGCCTTTCGCCTCAGCTTCTCCAACCGCTCCCTCTCCATTTTCTACACAACAAGTGCGCGCGCCGATGAATCGAAAGACAGAGCCAACGCCAAAAACAGAAAAGAGGTGAATTCGACAAGCTGCTCGGTCGATGCGGTGCGTACCTGGATGTAGACGTTCTCAGCGGCCAGCTCCTCCTCGCTGAGTATGCGACCTTTGCCGTCGCTGAAGCAACGAGGATTAGCCCGAGCAAACCTCTCCATCGGTGCCGGACACAAACGAGTCATGCGCGCCGCCGCAGTTCTCGCCGCCATTAATTTATTGACGTGTCGTCGAGTCTACCCTAGTCTTCCTTACCAAGAAAGAAAGGTGCTGTTATTTATGCGCGTAGACAAAACGGATAAGGATGGGAATAAACCGGGAAATCCGTTACGGCATCGCACATATTTATAAAACCGGTATCTTCTTTCTAGAGAATCCTTTCTTTTAGGTAAATCAAAAAAAAAAAAACAAACAAAAAATCCCGACCCAGGCGTTTCTCAATCTCAGTAGAAGGTATTGAAACAGTGGGCCGGGGCAGATCATTTTTGGATGGGATCATGAAGAATCATGTCGAACAGGGCTCGCCTAGAAGCCACTGGAAACAAGTCTTCGTAATTTTTTCCCTTAATTATAATATCTAACTCTTCACATCAATTAATTTCGATTTCGATGTATTTTTTTTAATGGATGGTCAAAATAAATTAAAAACATAAATAAGCCATAACGAACAATTTAATATCATGAATAATTCAAACAATGTAAACGTATGATATATTGATCTCGGCCTAGCTCGTATGTGACTCGGTCGATTAGTTTAACATCCCATAAGGATAGGTCGAGGCCACGAGGTACGGGTATACCAATCTAGCTAAATGGGCCATGAACCCGAGGCCCACTAGGTTCAGATCGTCCGACCAAGCGGCCAGACATATATGCATCCCGACCTGGTCCCCTTGGAAAACGTCGAGTTCCTGACCTCGGCCGTCACCGGATATGCTCGTTACATTGGTCCCTAATGAGAAATATCGACTGTCGAGTCTTAGGGCATCCGAGCAACATCTGGTTGGCATCCAGTTGACAGTCCCCTTATGCTCTAACCACCCGACCCTGGGGTGAGTTGGACTGGCCAAGCCCGAGCACTCCTTAAATCCAGATAGTATCTTGTTCTAGTCTAGGAGGTATTAGCAACACGGTCAGGTTTCACTCGGAGCGGTCGGTTGGCGCTCCAGCTCGGGATTTTTTCTTTTATTAATAAACACCCGCTCTCTGATACTATACTGGCAGAAGTAGTATGGAGTCGGCGCAGCCTGACACCGTTCGTGCCCGAATCGTGGATATCCCGCTGACACCATACGTTCCTGACATACCTTGGTACTCCGTACCACGGCAACCACTACTTGTGTCAGGTTGGGCGTCGCCGGTCAGCGCTAGTCGGCGAGCTGACAACCCTCCCAATCCTGCCCCCGCATGAGACAAAAAAGGGTCGTTATAGAAGCGGGCAGGGATTGTCGGCTCCCTCGGCTATATAAGGTTCTCCATACTCCATCCGCAGATACGCGCGATAGTGTTCTTGACACTGTTCTATTGCTTTCCTCATGCTCATCGGAGACTGACTTGATCGTCGGAGTACCTTGCTGGGGATTCTTCCCGGGAGTTGTTGACGGTCATTTTCCTTGTAGATCGGAGCCAACATCAGTAATGCTCGGGTCTACTTCACCCTTGAGAGTCCACCTTACGCTACGACAGGTTCATATATCATATACAAGTAGAGCGGATTTACATTAAATCTATGATGATGATACTTCGTAGTGATAATTTTTTTTAATAGAACATTCAATATTCGATCCGAATAAAAAAAAGCTATGAAAAATTATTAATATTTGATAACTTAATATCAGATTAAATAATAGATATATATATTAAAGAAAATTTAAGTGGATTATATAGGTATTTAATTTATTTTATATATATATATATATATATATATATATATATATAGTTGTTAAATGATAATAGTCTAATAGAAAGAAAATATTTATTAATATAGAAAATTTTTTATTTTTTTAATGATATGAGTATGAAAATGAATATTCGATATCCCATGAGTATGAATATGAAAGATCTGAAATCTGATACAAACCCTACTCATTGCCGTCCTAATTCATGCCCTCTCAAAATTGTTAATAATATTATTTTTATTTATTTTTTTTAATATATATTTTCGACCCTATTAAAAATAAATATATAAATTTTATTTTTTTTACACCCTTCTCAAATTCAAATTTTTTGAATAACTAATTTTTAAAAAAAATCATATTTACAGCTTCTATATATTACTATATAGTAAATTTAATAATTTTTTCATCTGTCCCCGACCCCAAATCTAAAATATCCGCCGCTGGGCAGAAGATTCAAATCTAAAATGTCTTGGGATTACTATGAAGTGGAAGGGGAAGAAGAAGGGTAAGGTGGTCAAATTATCATTCAAGTATTGTGCAGAGCTGTATTTGAGATTTTGATAATCTAAATCGAACTTTAATAAAAAGCATCTTTTACATGGTCTTATTATTTTGATATATATGTTTTTATATATATGCACAATTTCATTTCATTACATCATATAAATACAACAAAATTTTATTGGAAAGCAACACGTCAAATACATGCACACTCTCATTTCAATTACTTCAAAACAATAATGTATGAAGCGGAGATGAATTAATTGACTAAATATACACAAAGATACCAATGCTCTATATAACAATAATATATGATGTGCAAATAAATAGAACGGTAGGAATTAAGATACTCCTAGAATGATCCAAATAAAAAAGGATCATTTATGGCAGCGGACAATCCAAATTGTGACTTATAATATAGAAATAAATATTCAAAAATGAGAAAAACAAACCAAGAGCTACCACTTAGAATAGTAAGCTACTTCATATCTATAAGATAATAGGCATAGTCAATTATCCTGAGTTCTTCTATATAAACATGAAAAAAATCAGGTACCCATTTCAAAATGCAACACAAAATAGAACCATAAGGAATAAATTAGCTAAAGAATATGAAAGAATTTAACCCTTTTACAAACTTTATGTCACTAAGCCACTTGGAGTAATTCATGGAATTTTGTAAAATACACATCGATTCAAAAGCAAGAGAACTAACGCTGCAAGCAAGAGCGAAAACAAAAGTTGGGCAGATGATAGATCAAATAGAAATTTACCAAAATAAAAGATGAATCAAAAAGTTTGCTCATGGCAAAAATAGGATGAGGAGGAACTTACAGTGAAATTAGGGCAAGGAGAAGTTCACAGCGAAATTAGAGAGTGGACTGTGGAGACTCAAGGCGAGGAGACACGGAGGAGCTCACGGAAATTGGGACGAGGAGACGAGGAGGAGCTCATGGCGATGGGGCAAGGAGACAAGCTAACGAGCAAGAGTCACGACGATTGGGATGAGGAGAGGAGGAGTTACGGCAAAATAATTTGGGCAAGTGAAAATAAATTAGGACGAGGATAAGTAATTTTCTTTCAAAATAAAATTTAATATTAAATAACATAAAAAATTATTTGGGCCCCTAAAAAAATTGGGCCCGAAGTGAGCGCCTCTTGGGCCTCACCTCAAGTCTGGGCTTGGTATTATAATTTAATTCCCATGATATATTTATAGCAATTTTTTCTTCAAATAAGACACATAATTATAGGATGCCAGACTTCTACGCTGTCGACCACAACCTTTTCACGATTTACCCAAACGGCCGGTGAAAAATTTTCATGGGGCAGGCCGGTCTCTCCAGATTTGGTGTTACCTGATTCAACATTTTACCTTCGAGGCTACGGTGCAGCGGAAGAGCATTAAGTTGTCACTTAGGAATCACAGTTCGATCCTAAGCTATCTAAGCTATGACACATTTTGAAGTAATTTTTTCTCTAAATTCGACCCACAACGATGGGATGTTGGGCTTCTAAAAAGCTCACTACAAACGCTTCTCGATTTACTAAGCAGTCGATGGAAAACTTACGCGGAACTGGATCGGTTGCTTCGGTAACAACCTGGTTTATCATTTTTGGCCCTCAAAGCTACGATGTAGTGAAAGTGCGCCAAGTTGTCACCCAAATATCTGTGGCTCGATCCCTCATTATGGTATATTATAGAATTTTTTTTCTCCAAATGATGTGCACAATTATAAAATAATAAATTTCTGGACTGAATACTTTTCAATTTATCTTGAAGAAATTGTCGTGGGACTGAAGTAGTTATCCCAAATTTAATGTTATCAATTTATTATTATTTCACAATATATATGAATAAAAAAAATACTATTTTTTACTAATTTAAATTGCTCTTGATCATTAGAGGATATAAGATGGAATCAAAGAACAAATAACTTAATGAGTTTCGTAATAATTTATAAACATTTTTTATCGGTTAAGTTTTTATAAAAGAAATAACGCATAAATGAAAAGGTTGTCATAACCCAATCCAGCCATTTGACAAATTAATCTCAAAGCTGTCAGTCGGCATGCCAGTTTGTTTGACGTGTTGATCGTATGCGATTCACTGAAATAGTTAATGTCTGTTCCGGTTTAAGATGACGGTCAGATGAGTCCAAACTGTGGAGTAAAATATCCGGGATGCTTACGAGGAAAATGACAGGAGAATTTGCAAAACTCCGGTAAATACTAAAATGGACGTTAAGATTTAACTCGACGTAACCACTTGGACCTTCAAATTAACATAAAAAATAAGAATATTTGATTAAAAGAATATAGACGATTGTGTGTACCTATGTGTTGGGATCAATCAAAATTCCATATTATTAGAAATAAAATAGATTATATTTTTAAAATGATAAAAAAGTATCTCTATTAGTATGAATTATTTTAAATAGAGCCCAAAAATAAAGTCATCAGGAGTACTTAAGTCTAAAATGGACAATATCAACTATTATAGATATGTGCATATCTTTGATGTCTCAACAAATAATATTAGAGTTATGGTGCAGATCATGTGTCATGTGAGAGAGTCCTCGAAAGAAGTTGTGGGGAGACTTGGAGCAGGTCAAATGTGACCAGATATGTTTGTGGAAAGGCTCGGAGTAGGTCAAAGAGTGACCGAATACTTGCGGGGAGACCCAAAGTAGGTCAAGAGGGACCGGATGCTTACGGAGAGGTCCGAACCAATGATGATCCTTCGTTTGAGGGAAGGATTATTGGCGATTAATTAAAGTTTCACATTAGTTAGAAATGGAATTTAGATCATGATTTAAAAGGATGAAATGTATCTTCATTGGCATAAGACCTTTTAGGTAGAGCTCAAGAATAAAGCCATGAGAACTTAGACCTAAATTGTGGATAATATCATGTCATTGTAGAGATGTGTATATCCTTGGAGCCTCAACACTATACCCATAGGAGCATACGACTTTATATTAAAATGATAAGCTATGTAGAATGTGGGTCCTCGTCAAGGGTGAAACAAATTAAAATAACGAGGTGATTAAGCCGAAAGAGTCGGAGGCTCGAACAGAGGAAGTCTAGTGAACTGAGTCGGAAGAGTCGCACGACCAAGCTGAAGGATTCGAGTGGCTAAATAGGAGAAGTTTGGTGAACAGAGTTAGAAGAGTCGTGTGACCAAGCTGAAGGATTCAAGTGGCTAAATAGGAGAAGTTTGGTGAAATGGGTTGAAAAGGTTAGTTGACCGAGTTAAAGGAGTCGAGTGACCACTTTGACCTCCCTTATGCTTGACTCTTGATCAACGGCGGAGTCCGGAATGGTAGCCCATCCAGGCTAAAAATATAGTCCAAATGGATCCTGGGCTAAAAGCCCTTTTTTATTTTAAAAAATTCAAAATCAATGCTATGCGTGAGTGAAAATTAATTTAAATATTAGCTAGCCCCCGGGTTATAATCCGGGTAAGCCAAAGCCCGGCTTCGCCCCTGCTCTTAACCAAGACATTGCAACCATGCAACCAAACTCTCAATGATGGAGCCACATGTTAGTGTATCCGGGCTTTAGCCTAGGAGCCCGACATACTTCCACCACTACATAAATTTGGATTCCTGCATGCGACAAAGCATGCATCAGAACGATCGTGATCACACTCAAAACAATCAAACATTACTTCATAAGATACCGATCGACAAGATCAAAACAGAGTTGGAGTCACTGATTACTACATCACTATGCAGCACTGTTTCACTATAAGAAAAAAAAGGGACTATGAATAGGCAGAGTTGGAGTCATAAAGAAATTGCACTGCCATTACGATGGAGTTGTTTTAAAAATAAGATCTCTCCCTTTCTTCCTCTTGTTACGTCACTGCTACTTCCTTTTACCTTCCTGCCACGCCACTGTAACCTACTTTTTCACACAGAAAATCAAGTGGCACGTTGGTTCTTGAGTTCTACGACCACGCAAGCAATCACCTCCCAGTTCTTCCAGGTAAGGGAAGCTTTCTTGCATGAAATTAATTAATTAATCATATATTTTAAACCTTCTAGAGACACAAAGGAGCTGAGTCACTCTGAATCGTGCATGCAATCTGGTGCAGTTCATTTCTCTTCCTATCTGTCCACATGAGCCATTAGAGGCTTGACTTATTCTGTATCACTACAGCTTAGGGCTAGCTTTCTTGTCATATCCAACAACAAGAGGGTCATTTGGCCCAACTCTCCTTTTAAATACTGAAATCTCCCTCCCTCCAATCTTTGTACCATTTTAGTTTTTACCAAACACTCTTGATTCTCGAGCATGGGGAATTGCCTAGTTCCTGAGGAGAAAGTGATCAAAATAATGAAGACGGACGGGGAGATGCTTCAGTGCCAATCACCATTGAAGGCCCAACAAGTGCTGAATATGTTCCCTGGGCATGCGATCTCTGATACACTTCCGAGGATCACATACTTGGATCCGACAACGTCGACGAGGCACGGACGACTCTACCATCCTCTACCACCCGAGAAGCAACTCGCCAAGACAGGTGCTGAAGAAGGATTTATCAGAATCAAGATGGTTATAACCAAGCAACAGTTTCGGGACATGCTAAGGAAAGGAGGCGTTTCCCCTGACGGCCTGCTATCTTTTGGCCGAAGAGAACGGAGGAGCGTTAGTGGTGCATCAGGCGAGAAGACGAGGTCCATCGAGTGGAGGCCTACTTTACAAAGCATACCAGAAGGAGATGATTTCTCCTTGGAATAGAGCTATAGAGAATATTATACGTAAGTTTACTAAGTTTTATTAATGATACGTAAGCAGATATAAACATGATATGTATGTGTTACTTATGGTCTATATGAAACACAGATGAATTTTCCAGGAGCCATGCTTTGCTTTTTTATTTTACTTTTTTCATGTTTTACCTATGGATCTTGCTCACTTGATGGGAAAGTTGAGACATGGTTACACAACCCCAATAACTGTTCCGAATACTGATATTTAGGCCAACAAATTAAAGAGAAAGGGAAAGGAAAGGTAAAGGAAAGAAGAGAAAGAAAGGAAACGCTAAAGAGAGAGGGAAAGGAATCCTCCGGTGGCCATGCATGATGAGCGAACTCGGTGCGACGCCGGAAACTCCAGCTACCGGCCTTGCCGCAAACTCCAATTCACTGCGGTCGCACCACAAGTTCATGACTATGGCAACTGCAAGTTTGACGGTAAGGCCTGAGAATTTACGACCTCTGGTATGGAATGGAAGATCCAGAGATTTATTGTTTTTTAGAGGATGGAAAATTCATTCTGTCCAATTAGAAGTGGACGTAAGAATAAGCCAGAATCAATCTGCAATATCCTAGGGGTGTGTTTAGTTGCGGATGGGATCTTCTGGTCCGCAAACCCCTGGTCCTCTCCTGGACCACTTTTGCTCTATAAATATCCCTCACATGTGCACCGCACGTGGGCTCAACGAAGCCAAAAAAAAAAAAAAAAAAAAAAACTCTCACGCGAATTCTCTCTCGCGCATCCCTCCGCCGCCGAAAGCAAAGCCCTGACTCTTCCACCTGCGAGCCGACCTCCTCCTCCCCCGACTTTGTTGGTCAAGCCATGCGTCCCTTCCCCCGACTCTCGCCGACCTCCTCTCGCGCAGCGACTCAAGCAGCCGGTGACGCAACCAGGCCCACAACCGCCGACGCCCTCTGGCCGGAGCTCTCCATCGTCCCCGACGCAAGCAAGCGCCGTCGGTCCGTTCTCTCTGGCCCTCCTCCCCTTCCCCCGACGCAAGCAGGCGTCGTCGGCTCTCTCTGGCCCTCCTCCCT
Organism: Boesenbergia rotunda; assembly: GCA_024364735.1. Lineage (NCBI taxonomy): Eukaryota > Viridiplantae > Streptophyta > Magnoliopsida > Zingiberales > Zingiberaceae > Boesenbergia > Boesenbergia rotunda. Next base: position 174,333 of record JAGFNQ010003437.1, on the reverse strand, counting down.
CTCCCCCGACGCAAGCAGGCGTCGTCGGTACCCTCTCTCTGGCCAAAATTCGTTGCACATCAGTTTCAAATCAAGCAATAAACGTACTCTTTCTTGGCACAATGGGCCTTGCTGCAATAAACGAATTTTGGCCAGAGAGAGGGTACCGACGACGCCTGCTTGCGTCGGGGGAGAGGGAGGAGGGCCAGAGAGAGCCGACGACGCCTGCTTGCGTCGGGGGAAGGGGAGGAGGGCCAGAGAGAACGGACCGACGGCGCTTGCTTGCGTCGGGGACGATGGAGAGCTCCGGCCAGAGGGCGTCGGCGGTTGTGGGCCTGGTTGCGTCGCCGGCTGCTTGAGTCGCTGCGCGAGAGGAGGTCGGCGAGAGTCGGGGGAAGGGACGCATGGCTTGACCAACAAAGTCGGGGGAGGAGGAGGTCGGCTCGCAGGTGGAAGAGTCAGGGCTTTGCTTTCGGCGGCGGAGGGATGCGCGAGAGAGAATTCGCGTGAGAGTTTTTTTTTTTTTTTTTTTTTTGGCTTCGTTGAGCCCACGTGCGGTGCACATGTGAGGGATATTTATAGAGCAAAAGTGGTCCAGGAGAGGACCAGGGGTTTGCGGACCAGAAGATCCCATCCGCAACTAAACCGGATGGGATCTTCTGGTCCGCAAACCCCTGGTCCTCTCCTGGACCACTTTTGCTCTATAAATATCCCTCACATGTGCACCGCACGTGGGCTCAACGAAGCCAAAAAAAAAAAAAAAAAACTCTCACGCGAATTCTCTCTCGCGCATCCCTCCGCCGCCGAAAGCAAAGCCCTAACTCTTCCACCTGCGAGCCGACCTCCTCCTCCACCGACTTTGTTGGTCAAGCCATGCGTCCCTTCCCCCGACTCTCGCCGACCTCCTCTCGCGCAGCGACTCAAGCAGCCGGCGACGCAACCAGGCCCACAACCGCCGACGCCCTCCCCCTCTGGCTCTCGCGCGCGTTGCCTCTAGCGTCTCCGACTGGTCGGACTTTCTCCTCGAGTCCAATTCGACGTTCACCGGACTGGGGAAGCCCCTTGTGTTCGCAAAGAGTCGCCGCCGCTTCAAGTTCGCAGAGTCGCGGTTGACTTACGGAACTGTTGGCGGCCGATTTGTGAAAGGAGAAAATCATTTTGTGGAAGTCTTACCAGAGAGTTGCTTTGGATCAGCTCATCAGGATCGCCGGCATCAATGACAACGACCTTCTGATCATATCTGATGTCGACGAGATCCCTAGCGGTCATACGATCAACCTACTCAGATGGTGCAATGAGATCCCTGATAAGCTTCATCTGCAGCTCCGTAACTACCTTTACTCTTTCGAGTTCCACCTCGACGACGACAGCTGGAGAGCTTCAATTCATCGTTACAAATCCGGGAAGACCAGATATCCCCATTTCCGGCAGTCAGACGACTTGTTAGCTGATTCAGGATGGCACTGCAGCTTCTGCTTCCGGCACATTAACGAGTTCACCTTAAAAATGAAGGCATACAGCCATGTTGATCGCATTAGATTCGCCTATTACTTGAATCCTGCAAGAATTCAAGATGTCATATGCCATGGAGCAGATCTTTTTGACATGCTTCCTGAGGAGTATACGTTCCAGAAGATGATTGCCAAATTGGGCCCAATTCCTAGTTCATACTCTGCCATCCATCTTCCCGGTTATCTAATTCGAAATACCGAGAAATTCAGCTACCTCCTTCCGGGAAACTGCAAAAGAGATCAGCGTGGCTAAGCGAGAATTCGTGCGGCATTTGCATTCAGTGAGATGTTGCAGAAAAGAAAGCACCACCCACAAACACTCGGAGATTTCGGTGTTGACTGAATGAGTTCAATCTATTGTAACTAAGCATGGAGATTGTATGTGATCTGAAGCCTCATTTTTGTAGGATCAAAATGAGTGGCATTAATTCTGGGGATTCATTTCTGTTGGAATCCATTAATTCATGCATTATTCTTCTGTTCGACTGACCTTTAAACTCTTATTGTAACATACTGTTTGGTTGGAATCTGATGTTGATTTTCTCCTTTATTTTTCTGAATTTTTCCTTGGAAGACACGGACTAATTAAGTGGCCTTTTCGTTTATTTCTGGCCTGTCTGGAGAATACCTTCTTCTTTTTTAAAATTATTCAGGAACCAGCTTGATGGTTAATTCAATACTTTTCTATTTAAAAAGGATAACGATCAATTAATTATACAGATCGTAAATAATGGCATAATCAAATTCATTCTAATAATTGTTGTAAATCAAAATAAATTACTCTTTCTTAAAATTACATGAATCGTATTGGAAATAGAATTTATAACCATTTCCAACAAGAACTTAAAATCTTCAAATTAATTATGTTAATATCGGAATTAGGTTTCTTCTGTGCCAATTGGTTGTCCATAACTAGTTCATAAAGAAGTCAAGTGGCCTTCTGATTATTAAAATATAAATTACTAGAATAAAATCGGACTGTTACAATGAAATGTTAAATAACAATGATACAAAACGGTTCGACATTACACCAACTCCTTTGACAACAAGCCATCATGGAGACGCCATCCATCAGGTTCCTTTAGAAACATTTCTTGTTCTAAATATTGTTCTAGTTTTTTGACGATTTCAATAATCTTCTTTATCTCCTTTTTCCTTGAGTCTGACCGCAGGCAAATAGCTTCGAGAAATAACATCAAGCATCTTCTTGAACTGATATTTGTATTTCCTGTACAACGCAAAGCCTGCCATCTGCTACCATAGGCTGATTTTTTAGCCCGTGAATTTGTGGTAATAATACGCATAAATAGAAGTTAATATGAAGTCTACTAACCTTCAAGAAAGTTTCCAAAGCAAAAGCCGTGGATTTGTTTGCAGGCAAGGCATTCAGAAACCTCGCAAGCCGTGGTTCAGGTAACTCTCAGAGCTTTCAATTTTTCCATCCTTTTCATGGTAACCAATCATCTTCCAGTAGTCATCGTTCTATAATGCTTGCTGGAATTAAGTAGAAGAGTTAAATAAATGAAAAGGAGATACATTTTCCAAGTGAGATCATAAAGTCTGTATCTGTACTATTTGCACACGCTAATAAAACTAATTTGATATGTGGCATGTCTCACAACCATCAATAGAGCTCATCTTGAATTAACGAATTTCACTGTGGTGCAATGAATAATAAAGTTCACAAAAAACAAAATATTAAAACAATGGGCTTTCTATATAGTCTGGCAAGAAGTGTTGTATCAAAAAGAGTCTACTCTCCATATTGCAGTACAATAATAAATGTGGGCACACAATTTATATATATTATGATAAAAGGCAAGGATTTTAAGGACTAAGAGTGCATCAAACTATGAAATTAATACCCCATTGAAAATTTTCTAATGAAGATTAAAACAATGGCTAAACTAGAAAAACAAGGAAAACAAGATTCACAGAGTACACAATCAATGGTTTAAAGGAAATAGCAAACTTACGTCTGATGGTTGCAAATATTTTGGAACAGTATATATGCAAACTTTATGAAACTCAGCCACCAAAAAATCCATCACATCTGGAGAAATATCATACCAAATAGATTAAAGAAAAAATGAAGGGAATTAATAAAAAATGTATTAGATTAAACAAGTATCAGTTAACCAAAACTAATAAAAGCTAGCTACCCAAAACTATAATGGCTTGTTTACATGGTCAGATACTATTCTTTAGTGAAACTAGTGACAAGCATTTAGGCAAAAACACAACTCATATAGTTTGATGGTGTATGTAAATTTCATTCTATATTTCACTCTGCATGAAGACGAATATAAAGTTGAATGAAACAGCACTGCCAAAAGTTCCAGTTGAGTCTTCGCACCATGCAATCACCTAAAATTTAACATTGTTAACCTCATAAATCTTTGAAAGCATACACTATATTTAAAATGACAAGACAAGCATAATGCCAGAATGCTAGATGTATGATTTTTAATTCCAATCAGTAGGATCAGACACAATGTTAAAGAGTTGGTCAACTTAATCTTTCTTTCTACAATGTTAACCTCACTACTATAAGCAGTCTCTTTTTTCTTCTATTTATCGACAGATTTCTGACATTAATTCTAGAATGGATGGTCAACTTAATCCTTCTTTCTACTTGTAAGCATGCGAGCTGAGTAGTTATTGCCCAAAATTCGTTGCACATCAGTTTCAAATCAAGCAATAAACGTACTCTTTCTTGGCACAATGGGGTCTTCAGTCGGGGAAGGTGTGCGGAGATGTGAGGTCGTCGGGGACGCTGGAGGGGTTTGCTTGCGTCGGGGGAGGGCGAGGAGGGCCAGAGAGAGGGTACCGACGACGCCTGCTTGCGTCGGGGGAGAGGGAGGAGGGCCAGAGAGAGCCGACGACGCCTGCTTGCGTCGGGGGAAGGGGAGGAGGGCCAGAGAGAACGGACCGACGGCGCTTGCTTGCGTCGGGGACGATGGAGAGCTCCGGCCAGAGGGCGTCGGCGGTTGTGGGCCTGGTTGCGTCGCCGGCTGCTTGAGTCGCTGCGCGAGAGGAGGTCGGCGAGAGTCGGGGGAAGGGACGCATGGCTTGACCAACAAAGTCGGGGGAGGAGGAGGTCGGCTCGCAGGTGGAAGAGTCAGGGCTTTGCTTTCGGCGGCGGAGGGATGCGCGAGAGAGAATTCGCGTGAGAGTTTTTTTTTTTTTTTTTTTTTTTTTGGCTTCGTTGAGCCCACGTGCGGTGCACATGTGAGGGATATTTATAGAGCAAAAGTGGTCCAGGGGAGGACCAGGGGTTTGCGGACCAGAAGATCCCATCCGAGATATCACCGCCATCAATGACGGTTTAATGGTGACAAAATATTAAATATCATTCGTTCATTTCAGCGCCCAGCGCCCAGCGCCCAGCGCCCAGCGGCTCAGCGCCCATCAATGACGGTATGTGGTTCATAGTTGTGTATAACAAAATGTACATAATTAACAGTAAAGGGTAAATACTTTTGAGGTCTCAAATTTATATTAAATTGTTGATTTTAATATTAAAATTTAAAAAAATTATAGTCTAAAAGTTAATCAGTTATTTTTTTTAATCTTAAATTTTAAAAGTAATAATTTTAATATTATGCAATGGAAGGTACTAAGTCTTTTTTTAAAAAAAAATTATGATTAAACACTATAATCCAATTGAGAATATGAACCCTAGGGATTTTTTATTTATAATTTTTTTTTCTTGAACACTATAATCTAATTGAGAAAAGGAACCCTAGAGATTTTCGATTTTTTATTTTATTTTTTAGCTTAAATACTATAACATAATTGAGAAGGTGAATCCTAGACTAAAATAAAAATAAAGTGTTAATTTTAGGATAAAAAACTTTTTAAAAATTTAATATCAAAATCATCAATTTAGTATCAAGTTTGATATCTAAAATGTCTTTTCCTCTTAATAATAGGGTGGCAAATTATATATAAAATTTAGGGGACGTTTGGTAAGCAGGTTTAGAAGGAGAAAATGAGAATAAAATCTATTTCATTCCCATTTATAATACTTGATATATGAGAATCAGAATCAAAAGATGGATATGATACCCTTGATTTCTTACTCAAAATTTATTACCATTTTCATTGTCGAATATATACCAAATGTCCCTAGGTTAAATATATTTCATCGTGGTTTGAAATTTAATTCAATTTTATTTTTTTATATTAAAAGAATATTACGGTAAAATTTCTTTTGAAATGATGTGGTAGAAAGCAACGTGCGACTTCAATTGATACAGGGGTAATACACTTGAATTGCATTGCAATCGCGTTAAGGCATATTTTGCACACCAAAATTAAGTTTCCTACATTTTCTAGTGGATACTTGAATGGAGGACGTACGTGCGTGGCTAATACTATTTATATATACTTCTTGTTGTGATTCAAAGACAGCCAATTTGATAAGTATTTAATTGATCAATAAACTAGTAATAAGATTGAAATCTTAGTCATTATAGTCGACTGAACTTGATTTACTCAAATAGATGTCTTAAGTAGTCTCGAAGCTTGTCTGTGTATGAACTTGAAATTATAAATAGCAGAGTAAAGGGATCTCTCAAGGTGACCATCAAGAATTCATTTAGAAATTATTTATTATTTATTCATTCTTTCCCTAGCTTAGTGCTGTTGACAACTTTTAAGTCTGAAAGATTTTCATTCTATAAAAATTTTAACTCTTTTTCTCAATGCTTTGCTCTATTTGTATTATTTGAGGAGAAAAATAAAAAAAAATATTTTTTTCAACTTTTATTTTTATATCTTATATCAAAGAAATAGTTTTTCTATATAATGTTTCTCTAGTTTTAGAAAGGAGAAAATTGTAAAATAAATTTTAAATAGTGATTTACTTGATGAAATAGTAGGCCATAGAATAAGGCTAATGGTCTAAACCTAATTGTGTCTTGATGAATGTTACTTCGACAAGCTTAGCAAATTGTAGTCAAGAAGCACTACCACTAGACTCCAGATTTACTCCATAAATGAATTAGCGGAAAAGACCGTTTACTTTCGAGATTAGTAGGGTAAAGTCTGAGCATCTGGATTATAAAAACACATGACTCTCATAAATGACTTGTTGTCCATGGAACATGGCAACTGCTCACAAATGGTTGATCTCTTAACCAATGGCATGCACTGTGATCAAGAGCATTTGTAGGAGACTCAGACTGCATCAAGGTTTAGTCCATCAAACGCAACTGGTCTGGCCATTCGATTCCAAGGTGTAATCCATCGAAATTTTTTTCCCCTATTGATCGAGATGCTTAATTTACGTCCAAACAGAGTTGAAGCAGTCGATAACAAGAAGGTTATCAGTGGATAAACAATTGCAGTTGATCCTGTCGCGAGACGAGATGAAAGTCTCAAGGGCAAGATGGTCCCCCGAGCAATACGAGCAGCTGGGGTGGTGCCAACCTGGCTCCGATCTGGCGACTACCTGTAAAATAGTGACCGTTAACAAATCCGCCGGAGAGTTTTCCCGGTCAGGCACTCCGATGATCAAGTCAGTCTCCGGCTCCGCAGGATATAGTAGACAAAGCCGGCCCTAGGGGGAGGCAACCAAGGCAATTGCCTAGGGCCTCCCCCATTTTAGGGCCTCAAAAAAAAATTTTTTAAGTATTATATTTAATATTTTAATGGATAATTTTTAATGGCTATGGGCAATTGGGCATGAACGAACCAAGTCGGCGAAGGGGCTGCTGCATTTTTTTTTTAATTTTTAATGGCTTGAACGAAGCAAAATATATATATATATATATATATATATATATATATATATATTTATATATTTCTTTGTAAAATTTTATTTCTCTCTTAATCTCTTTTCTCGTCAAATACGCTTCGAAGTTCGAATAGCACTGAAGCGGCGAAGCCCTAAATCCTAATCCCTTTCCTGTCGCCGACTGCCGAGACGCCGACGCTGTGCGCCTGTGCCATCTTACGATTCTGTTCGCCTCTTCGGCTCTTTGGCATCTTCGCCAACGCCAATCTCTCTTGTGCAAACCAGGTAATCAAGTTTCTAAACTTTCCATCAATATTTGGTAGTTTCAATGTTTCATCTTCAGAGTTCTATGTTTTCTTTTGTAAGAAAACTTGAGATTTGAGAAGTTGCTAATCAATTTGTTTTTATTTGCAATTCTATTAAGAGTCTTAATTATCTTCAATCCGAAGCCCTAATCCCTTTCCTGTCGTCGTGCCAGGCCCATCCCGCGATTCTCTTCAGACTTCAGTCTTTGCATCTTCGGCATCTTTTGTAAAAGGTCGCAATAGAGAAGGACTTACATTGAAATCATGGTCGGATACACGTTGGGAAAGTCGTCTTGATAGCGTAAAAGCTGTAAGATTTCAAGTTCCTCAAATAAGGGATGCACTATTGCATCTAGTAGAACATAGTGGTGATGCAACAACAGTGAGTGATGCAGAGTCTTTGGCAAATTATGAACTTCAAAGTTTTGAATTTTTTATGGGTATGGTAATATGGTTTGAAATATTACAGAAAGTAAATAAAGTCAGTAAGATTCTCCAAAGAAATGATATAACTATTGATGAGGGTATTAGTCTGTTAAAAGGTTTGATTATCTTTTTGGAAGAATACAGAAATATTGGTTTTGAAGTTGCAAAGAGTGAAGCTGAAAAGATTGCTTTAGGAATGGAGGTTGAACCTATATTTCGTGAAACTCGTATCCGTCGCAGAAAAAGATTCTTTGATGAAAATTCTCGAGATGAACCAATACAAGGAGCTGAAGAATATTTTCGAGTAAATTATTTTTTACAGATAGTTGATAATGCTCTTTCTTCACTCAAGACAAGATTTGAGCAATTTCAGAAATATGAAGAGACTTTTGGGTTTTTATTTAACTTGAGCAAGTTGAAAAATACAGATGATGAGAGTTTGAACAATTCATGTGTTGCACTTGAAGAATTTTTGAAACATGAGGATGATTCTGATATTAATGCGCTTGAACTATTTTCTGAATTGCAATTACTCAGAAAAGCATTGCCGAATTCGATTACCAAACCACTTGAAGTCTTGGAGTATGTCAAAAATTTGCATCATAGGTTTCCTAATGCTTGGATAGCTTATAGAATATTATTAACCATACCAGTTACGGTAGCTTCTGCTGAAAGGAGTTTCTTAAAGTTGAAGTTGATAAAGAATTATCTTCGATCAACTATGTCACAAGATAGGTTGAATGGTTTGGCCATATTGTCTATTGAAAAAAAGATGGTAGCTAAGCTTGATTACGATGATTTAGTTGACAATTTTGCGCAACAAAAAGCACGAAGAGTATGAACATTTTGTATTTTTGTGATTAGATTTAGTTTATATATGTGGAGGAGTTACTGAAATTGATATAACAATGAAGGAATTCTTAATTTAATTTTTGAAAGTTTTATATTTACGTAATATATTGAGTATTCATGATAATCATGTGTATTTAATTGTCAGTTATTTTATATTTAATTAAAAAAATTATATAAGATTTTTATTTAAAAATTAGCCTAGGGCCTCCAATTTCCTGGAGACGGCCCTGATAGTAGAGCAAATGGAAATATAGTGGAAGAGAGAGCTCACGCGCTTACCTGTGGAATGAGGAATGAAGAGCTTATATAGCCGGGGGAGCTGACAACCCCCTATCCGTGTTGACGGTACAGGGGTGTGGCAACTGTCAGCTCGTATAAGAGCACCTGAAAGTACCACGACATGGCGCGGGGTGCTGAGGCAATACAAAGGTACTAAATTAGCGGGATAACCGCGAGGAGTGCCATAAATGGACAAGGTGTGTAGTCCCCGACGTCAAGATCGTACCCCGGATGTAATGACATAGAACGGCGTAGGGACGATCTAGTCCGTAGACCGAGTGCCGACCGGCGAATCCAAGTGTCAAGGACTGAGTCGGGTAATGGCCAAGGAGCGTGGGACGCCACGCGTCCGACTAGGAGAGTTAAGGCGCGGGATACGCCCTGAGTCGAGGATTTGTGGGGCTACCTTTGTCTGGTTCTGTCGTGGTTCTGTGGGTTGTCGGATACATGGGATGTTGAGGGAGCGTGGGCCGCCACGCGCCTGACTGAATTGCCCGACCCAGGTTCGGATCGGGGTACGAGTTTAGGTGACTGAGTTAGGAGAAGCTCGGGATCGACTCGAACGACCCTGCCTGTGGTCGGTCGGCGAGCGCCTTGGGGAATTCCTGGCTCCAGGATTCCCCTGGTGAGGTCATCGTCGGCCCTTCTGCTGGGCCTCCGTGGCACCAGACTGGCTGGCTATGTAGACCGAGCTACCAGTAAACAAGGCCGGGATCAGCAGTCGAATTCTGTCAAGGAAAAGAAAATTGCAGAAAAAAAGAAAAAACATGTTCATCCTTTGAAATGTATCGATGACCATCTGCAGGGACAGCAGTGGCCCGAGGTTGGGTTGGGGGAACGAATGACAGTGGACATGCCTTGATCAACAAAATGTTCTCAAAATCCAAACAAATTGATCGATGAATCGCATAACTCCGATCTATGCATTTGTATACAAGTCTAAATTCAATCAAGTTTGTACCTTCTAAAGCATCTGAATAAGAAAACTTGATCATATAGCCAACTTCTGCTTTACTTGAGGCTGTGAGTCATGACAATTTTCCATTCGAGACCAAATAGATACCACACTAATAGTTCAACTAAATTCTCTTGTATGCATCCTTGGACTAGATCCTGTATGCACTATCTTTTCTTTTTGGGAATCTTCTCGAAACCACAAGCTAAAACCTTGCAAATGATCCTTTCAAGAAATCGGTATTTTTTTTCCCTTCATTTTAGCTCTGAAGCAACACGAGAAATCTGATCTGAAGTACAGACAAGGCTTGCAAGCTTTCTAGGCATGAAGCTGAAACCTGAAAAGAACTACTGCCAACTTTATTTATTAACTTGAAAGTATGCTTCCCAACGACAAGCCTAGGTGCTAACATATTGTCCAAGTTAGCCATCTTTATCAACTAAGCAGTATATACTATGCAGAGTACCTGGGCTCCTGTTATCTGCCATATCTTAAGATAGGGAAAAAGATATTCAGTGAAGAGAAGGAACAAGTACGCGCAGCTTTTTCTTCTCCATAATTCAGATAATAAATGCACAATTTGCAGATTTACAGATGTACAGGAGAGGGCCAAAGTTAGAGGAGCATGAACTGTAAACATAAAAAAGCTTAAAGTGAACTGAGACCTGACAGTGCATGCCAAGATTTTACAGGCACAGTAGAATTGTTTTATCATCTGGAGTTTGATGAAACAAACTTATGTAAGTGCATCAGTAGGATTTGAATTTTGATCATAAACAAAGATTTGCTGGGAAAGTTGGTCCAAAAAATTAGCACGAAAGTAGTTGTGAAATGGCCATCTTCAATGGAACTGACTGATTGCATTTTGAATTTCTGTTCATTGGATTGAAGAACGAAATGGTAAGAACACGAACTTTCTTTGGCATACGAAGCAAAATCATGAACCAGGCATCAGGGAGTAATCTCAAGCCTAGGCTCAAAGCAGAAACCAGTGAAGACCTGCAAAGGAAACCTCTTAGTCAAAGGGGATTTCACTGACCATTTCCACAGCTTCAAGCTCATGTCGAAAATTAGCAACGCCGGCGATCCGAAGCTTTGTATGTAAATAAGGTCATCGGCGCCGCTACTAGTGAAGACGTCATCGAATTCCCCGAACCCCTGGAAGAACTTGTGGGGCATTCGTGCGATTTCGCACCATTCCTTCTGGTGAAGTTCCCAGATGCCTATCCCCTTGATGATGCCCGGCCTGCCATGTTTCCCTATGCCCCCAACCATGACCAGCCTATCCCGGAGATTCATCAACCTTCCACAGGTGAGGGAAAAAGGAACCGGCACAGCCATTCGCATGATCGAAGCGGGCGAAGACAGCACCAAAAGGTCGTAGATGACAAGGCAGTGCTTGGGCTCGTCATTTCCTCGAACACCTGTAGAGTACATTAGAAAGTACAGAATTCCATCACAGATCACACACTCATCCCCTGCTCTCCACCCCGCAATCACTTCGCTGAAGGTGGTCATCCATGTTTCAGTCTCAGACTCGTAAATGTGGATCGAGAAGTCCCACTGGTAGAAATCCTGGGGCACCTGCTTGCACTTAGCCACCGCCACCATGTAGCTGTGCGACCACCGGTCGACGGCTACGGCAAGTGCGCTGTAGTCGGAGGACTCCCCGCCGGGTGCGTCCGGCAGACGCCTCCGGTCCTTGGTGACCGGATTGCAAACAAAGATCTTGCTTTGGCTCTCGCGGTCCATCAAGCAGACCAAGCCGCGTGAGGAGGAGCTGGACCAGTTGCTCCGCTCGGCGCAGGGGAAGTCGAAGCAGTACCACTTGCGGAGGCTCTGGTCGTAGGCGTATCCGGCGGCGCGGTGGTCGCTGCCGGTGCACATGAAGTACCAGGGCTTCTGCGGTGACGTGGAGCACCGTCCGGAGCGCACCGCCTCACGCCACCGCTTGCAGACGGAGCTCGACCGGATTATGCTCACGATCGGCAACAAGGAGAGGACTTTCTCCAGTAAATCGTTGGGCAGAATGGCGTCCAAGGAGATCGACGCGCCTCCTCCTTTGCAATCGCCGTCCTCCTGATCAGATTTGGTCGCCTCGATGGAGAGGAAGGTAGGGGAATACCGTTCCGGCTTCGCCTCCCCTTCCATGAACTAAACCAAAGCAGATATACGAAGAACAAGTATCAAAATCCAAGGTTTTGCGCTCGTAATACTTCTTCTGTGCCTCAAACATCTGATCTAGCTTTCGCCCATCTACCACGGCTTCAGATTTTAGGATGGAACAGTGAGAAATATGCCGTCCAAAAGAAGCGAGAAGGACGGAGATGGTGGAAGGGGAGGTGGGATTTGGTTTGTAGCAGTGAATATATAGCTGCTATGGGTTTGGACTGACCTGAGGAAATGACGATGACTACCACTTCGAGCTCTGGACCATCCATGATTTTAGGCCATGTCGAAACATTTTCTATAGGCCCTGGTCCCTGTCTCATCGGTATCCAGACAAAGATAAATCATAATTTATTGATCGATTAAGAGGGCCAAGAAAATTTAAATCAACAGATTAGATTTTTACTCCGTGTACGATTGATGACTCTCGAATCTGAGACCTCCGAAATAAACGACCAGACGCCTTACCAACCGAGTCAGCCCGTGAGAGCGATTTTACTCCATGTCGAGGGTGTGTGAGAGAGAAGAGCAGAGAGGGGAAGAGAGGAAGGCTCGAAGGTAGGAGTGAGTATTCGGTTAAAATCGAACCGAATCGAATCGAATAGATCGAAAATCGAATAAATAATTTTTTTTTAAAAAAAACTGAACCGACCGAATTTGTTAATAAAAATCGAGAAAACTGAATCGAAAAAAAAAATCAGTTAATTCGATTTTTAATCGAATTAACTGATTTTATCGAAATTTTAAAATTTTATTTGATTTTAATAAAAAAATAAAATTTAATTTAATTTAATTATATTTTTAAATAAAAATTAATTAAATTAATATTCTTATACGATTAATTCGATTTATTCGATTTAACCGAATTACAAATTTTAAAATAAAAAATCGAACCAAATTTTTAAAAAAATCGAAAACTCAATTAACTAAACCGAATTTTAAAATTTGACCAATTCAATTTGGTTAATTTGATTTTTTTGAATTTTTCCTCACCTGTAACCGAAGGAGTTGCTAGCTGTATTAATGATTAATCAAATTTTTTAAATCTCAGATCAATTCTTAAATATTTTTATTAATTTTCAGAATAAATCGAAAAAAAAATTAGGACGGACGACCCATAAATTTAATATCCGAGAGTTCATATTCTATTTTTTAAAAAATTATAAATTATAAATATTTAAAATGATAATTAATCATCCCTAATAATTTCGGAACACCATTTACCATACTACTTCGTACAGGGAGGAGAGACTGTGACGTGAGTGTTCCAATCGTATTGAATTGGGTTGTTTATTTCATTGGGAGAGAAGCCAGCGGTCCCACGTCTTTGTCGTACAACTATAACTTATTAAAGACTTTTTTTTTTAAATAATAATAATTTGCCTTGGTATTTTACATAATGTTTTCATTTCCTTCTCATTGCTTCAAGCATTGTGTTTTATCCTATAATTATAAATAGAAACAAAATCTAAGTGAACTTTTTGTTGTACATTAAGTTTATTATCTAAGTAAATATAATCGTTAAGGTAAATCTCGGTGCCGAAATACATTTTTATAAATAAATAAAAAATAATTTAATATAAAAAAAATATAATTTAAAATGAAATAAATAAGAAATAATATAATTAAATTTAGTTACTTTTAATAATTATATTAAAATTATTATAATGGTTTTATATATTTTTATAAGTTAAAAAATTAATTTAATATAAAAAAATAAATAAGAAAGAATCTAATTTAATATGAAAATAAATAAAAAATGATATAATTTAATTTGAAAATAAATAAGAAAGGATAAAATTAAAAAAAATTTAAATTAAAATTTTAAAATTATGTTTATTTATCTATTCTGCCCGTCAAATTTTAACTACTTACTATACATAATGGTATACCTCTTTATCGAATTTACAACTTATAATATATAATAACTCATTAGTTATGAAAATAGTCTAATAGATGGTTCCACCTCATAAATGAAAACTTCAGGAGTGTCCTAATAACTCGTTAGATTTGCTGTCCGAAACTCATTTGATGCCAGTGGTCCTTGAATATTGATGGATATTTGTATCCAAATAATTTGTGGTGAAATCTCTAATAAGTTGATTTCACTCATTATTGTTATTTATTAAAAAAAAGTGGTTATTAATTAATAAATTAAATTGTGCTGTTGTCATGTAGTCACTGTATAAAAACCAACATGCAACCTTAAGCATTAAAATGTTTGAGAAATCATAAGAATAATAAAAACATTTTCATATTTTTAGATCGAAGAAATCTTAAAGAATATCCCCATACTTAATATTTGATATTTACATGCTTTATTCATTAAATATAAAAATATAAAGAGTTAAGACTCTAAAAAAAAGATAGAATATTATATATTGGCTTGTTATTCTTCTAGCTCTATTCGATAATATCCTGATTACTTTTCGTATGGAAAACTTCTATACCTATTAGAAAAAACACTATAGATTTTCTATTATTTGCCAACTTGCTTCTTTTTGTGTTGCTTGCTCCAATGAATTAAGTATTCATCAAGTTGTGATATGAGACGTTTAACTACTTGATAAGGATGTTAGATGTAATTTCTTTGTCATACTAAGCACACATGATAGCTTGTCCTCTAGTAGGATCATCTCTGTTTTCTTGAATAGGTTTGAAAATAATTAGAGGAAGATAAGATGAATATTATGTTGAGAAAAATACCTAATTTTTTTTTTTCACATTCTTGATAATTTGAATAGCTCTTCATATCCACTAAGATAAAGTATTGGTAATAATTAATACCCTTGAATATATTTTAGGGATATAGCTTGAATTAAGGACCATGTCTCCAAGTTGAAACTTGATGAGCCTTTTGCTTTTATCAATCCTTTTTTAGAAAATCATTTTGGTAGCTTTACACAAGTAAAAGTGTGCCAATTCATTTTGGTAGTAAAATGTATATCAAAAGTCCAAGAGTACAATAATTGGATATTAGAAGTTATTCGTCACACTTCTATTTCAATGTTTGGTATATATGAATTTGCATACTCTTATAGATTTTCTTAGTGTCCAACTATCTCTCATCCAAGAAGTTACTATTTCTAAGCCTCCATGAAAATGTATGGAAGTAGACAAAGCTAAATGTGTCTTGTCTTGGTCAATAGTCATTCACTTCTATAGAAATACTCGAAGACTCGCAACATTCATGGGTAGATAAATATCTCCTATTCCATGTGTTGTTAATCTCTGATCTTCCTCCATAACTCCGCAATAGGTGAGTATCTAAAAAATAAGTGTTTTTGTGTCTCTAGCTCCTGCTGACAAAAGGTGCAGTGCCGATCCCCTAGATATTTTTGCCTGTCTTTCGTGGGAAGACGCCTTTGTGCTAAGCAAGCATCTAGAGCATAACTGCAGGATTAGGTTGAATATAGGGCTCCACACTGGCTGCACCACTTCTTAGGACTAGGATGCTAAAGAAGTTATAGGCCATGACCACTCCTCCAATCCTACTCAAACTAATCCACCATTTTTGCATAGCATCCGCCGGCGTACGACCCTGCAGCTGATATGATGAGATTCTGGATCCTAAAATGATATTTACTCCCCTTAATTTGGCCATATGATGATTGAAATATATAGATCTGGATCAAGTAGCTTGAAGAGGTTACTCCAAAATCTTACCGTGAATCGTGAGCCTGTCTAATTCACAATAGTCTTTAAAGTCTTCCAATGTTTCACATGTCGATGTAGAAAATATGTCGGCTACTAAATCATCCCACTAAGATTTGGACATTTCATAAATTTATAAAGAATTTTAAATTTAATGGATTCAATGTGAATATTAACTTCCTTCACGTGACATTTTACATTCATCTTCTCAAATTGAAGGAGCTTGCCATGCAAACAAGTTCAGAGGCCTTGCTGCTTTCGAATCATGGATGATCAAGGTAGTCACAGAAGTTGTCAGCTTTGAAGTTTGAATCAGTCATCAAAGAGATGATGAGAGATTTTCGGTTCGCTTTCCTAAAAGGTAGGAACTCAGATCATTAGGATCAGTTAGAGGATACTGAAATTCTCAACTGCTGCTGGAGCATTGCAGCAACTGCCAGACCATCATTGTTGTTTGACTAATGCCTTTGGTGATGGAACTCAAATGGATCATTTACAGTTATCTCTGCTCATTCTACCCATCATTCACTTGTATGGAATTCCTTTACCCCCAATTGGTTGATTCTCCTAGATAAACTAAACACAAGAGCAAATCTCTTGCAAAAGAAGGTGCAGATTGGCATGTTGGAGGATTTTTCTGAGATTTTATACTAAATTGAAATTACAAAACAACTTCAACTTATCTCTGTTGAGTGGCCGAGTTGAAAACCGAAGCTGCCGAGTGAGATCCGAGTGGCCGAGTGAGGTCCGAGTGGAATCTCCCGACCCGAGCAAGTTTTCCCGAGTGGCCGAGTGAGATCCGAGTGAAATCTCCCGAGCGGCCGAGTGAGCTCCCGAATGAAGTTTCCCGAGCGGCCGAGTGAGCTCCCGAGTGGAGTTTCCCGACCGGGATCTCCCGAACAGCAGTAGGACGTCTCCCGACCGGGGAGTTGCTGAGGCCTGCGCAGCGCAGTTTCCTTGAAACAGATTCGTCCTCCTCCGGCGGTGCTTCGAGGCTCAGATGGACTTCCGTCTCTCAGGATACAACAGCAGACCACGGGCACAACGGAGCACTCGTTGCTCGTGGCGAACTGAGGAGGTACCCGACTGCTATCAGCGGGGTCGAGAGCGAGGTGGAGTGGAGAAGAATTTCGCACTGCGTCTCTGCCTGTGCGTTCATCTTTTTGCTCTCGGTCACAGCCTCCTTTTATAGGCTCAGACCTCGCAGTATTAAATGACGAATTAATCGTCATTTAATGGCATTTACCCGACCAGATCCAAACGTCTGGGGGTTACTGATCTCGCATTAAACAAAATTAATGCATCAGTTACATTCGAGCAAAAATCAAATTGGCAAAACTTTGGTTCATCTGCTTGGACAAATTTTGCCCCGACCGGTCCGACATTCGACGTGCGCGGGTCGTGCATGCACACGAGTTCACTTGGTTCAGTACAAATCCGGGCCCTGGATTTGCACCCCCCCCCTGCGCACCCACGCGTGAGAGAGAGCCTCTCCCCTAGCATTTGTTCACAACTACCATGCTTGTGATACAATATAAACCAAATATTTTGCCTTAAACTCCCAATGTGGGACTAAAGGCCCCCCTCTCAAGGGGCCCTTTTATTCTCCTCCTCACTTTCTTCTCAAGAGAAAGTAACAATGTGGGACTAAAAGTCCCTCCACCTCTTTTCCATTCACACCATATATCCTAAGATATATAACAATCCCCCACATGAATGGAAACATGGTGATAGCATTCAGCAGTTGAGTCGTGTATAGGATAGGTAGGTTTCACCCTTTGAACCTTCCTTTGTGCAGATCTGTTTGCTTCCTGGCTGACAGTAGACACGATGTCCTTGAACTGTGCTGCCGTTTGTGTAAGCATTGACACATCTCACCCAGGACTCTCCCTGATACACCTCAGTTTTCATGAGTGTGTTCTTTCTTGGCCATGAACACGCCTGATTCTGCGAGAAGTTCTAAGAATTGTGCCTCCAATTCTCTTCGAAGCGGCCCCACTTCTTTCTCACATAGGTGATCTCTTAAGAGTTTTCCACGTAACTCTATTGAATCATTAAAAGCCGTATGCTTAACCTTCATCCTTCACTGTTTCAAAGGGTCATTCCCTTATAGTGAACACTTTTGTCAGTGCAATTAGGTTGTCCCTTTGAACCTAGTTCTTGGGATCTCCAGTCTGCATAGGTTGGGTTTCCTTTGCACCAACATTTTCTATCGGCATCAAACCCATCCTCCTTGATGAGCTTGCAACTAACTCTCGATTTAACCCTTTGGTTAGCGGATATGCTAAGTTATCCTTTGACTTCACATAGTCAACAGTGATAACTCCAGTTGAGAGTAGTTGTTTAATGGTATTGTGTCTTCGACATATATGTCTAGACTTACCATTATATAGATGACTTTGTGCCCGACCAATTGCAGATTGACTATCACAATGTATGCAGATTGCCGGCACGGGTTTAGGCCATCTCGGTACATCTTCTAAGAATTGCCGTAGCCATTCAGCCTCTTCACCACATTTGTCAAGAGCTACAAACTCAGACTCCATCGTGGATCTGGTTATTACGGTTTGCTTAGAAGATTTCCATGAAATGGCTGCACTTCCCAGAGTGAACACATAACCACTCGTAGACTTCGAGTCTTTTATATCAGATATCCAACTCGCATCGCTGTATCCTTCGACAACAGCAGGATATCTCATATAGTGCAGTCCATTTCCACGAGTATATCTCAAGTACCTTAGTACTCTTGTTATCCCTTTCCAGTGCTCAACACCGGGATTACTCGTGTATCTACTCAATTTGCTTACTGCGTAGGCTAAGTCTGGTCGTGTACAATTCATCAAGTACATCAGACTTCCAATCACCCGAGCGTACTCTACCTGAGAGATTCTTTCGCCTCGATTTTTCGATAGATGTTGGCTTGTATCTATCGGTGTTCGTGCCAACGCAGTATCACCATTGGTGAATTTCTCAAGAATCTTGTCCACGTAGTGGGACTGACTAAGAACAAGTCCTTCAGCTGTTCTAAGAATCTTGATTCCTAGAATCACATCAGCTAGGCCCATGTCTTTCATGTCAAATCTTGAGTTCAACATGTCTTTCGTGGATTTGATTATCTTATCATTACTCCCAATGATAAGTATGTCGTCTACATACAAGCACAAGATGACAAAGTCATCTTCTGTAGCTTTCGAGTAGACACATTTATCACATTCATTGATTTTGAATCCACCTTCTCGCATGACATTATCAAATTTCTCATGTCACTGCTTTGGAGCTTGCTTCAAGCCGTATAAAGACTTTACCAATTTGCAAACCTGGTTGTTCTGTCCTGGCACAGAAAACCCCTCTGGTTGCTCCATATAGATTTCCTCTTCTAAATCTCCGTTTAAAAAGGTCGTCTTTACATCCATCTGATGTATTTCCAGGTTCCATAGAGCAGCAATAGCTAACAACACTCTAATGGACGTTATTCTCGACACAGGAGAATATGTATCAAAGTAATCAAGGCCTTCTTTCTGTCGGTAACCTTTAATTACCAACCTGGCCTTATACTTGTCAATTGTGCCATCTAATCTTATCATCTTCTTGAAAATCCACTTGCAACCTAATGGTTTACTTCCCGGAGGAAGGTCCACAAGTTCCCACGTGTGATTTTGCAAGATAGATTCTATCTCAGATGCAATTGTCTCTTTCCAGTGAGGTCCCTCAGAGGAGTTCACAGCTTCTGAGTAGCTTTGGGGTTCATCTTTCAGTGTGAAAGTGATAAAATCTGATCCATAAGATTTTTCCACCCGAGCTCTCTTACTCCGTCGAGGTGCATTCTCAACTGGTTCATCTTCCTCTTCTTCTTCCTCTGATATTTCCTTTACCCTTTTTGAGGAGCTAGCATCCTCTCGGATCTTATATGGAAATACATGCTCGAAGAATGAGGCATTTCTCGATTCTATTATCGAGTTCTTGTGTATATCCGGTAATTGTGATTCATAAACGCAAAACCGATATGCACAGCTGTTATGTGCATATCCAATAAATATGCAATCAACAGTTTTTGGTCCTATCTTAACCCTTTTTGGATCAGGCACCAAAACTTTGGCAAGACACCCCCACACTCGCAAGTATTTGTAGGATGGTTGTCTTCCATTCCATAACTCATAAGGACTCTTATGTATTTTCTTCCGAGGGACCTTATTTAAAAGGTAATTAGCTGTTAACACAGCTTCCCCCCACATCGAGTCTGGCAGTCCAGAGCTCAATAGAAGAGCATTCATCATCTCCTTAAGAGTTCTATTCTTTCGCTCAGCAATCCCATTCTGCTGAGGGGTATAAGGAGTTGTTGTCTCGTGTCTGATCCCATGTTCAGCACACATCTCAGCGAATGGTGATACATATTCACCACCTTGGTCACTTCGAACCACCTTAATTTTCTTATTAAGTTGGTTTTCAACCTCATTCTTATAGAGAATGAATTTCTCTATAGCTTCATCCTTGCTTTTGAGAAGATACACATAACAATATTTTGTGTTATCATCTACAAAAGTGATGAAGTACTTATTCCCACCACGCGTCGGTGTGCCTTTAAGGTCACATACGTCGATGTGAATTAAGCCGAGAGGTTCGGTGCTTCTTTCAACGTGTTGAAAGGATGACCTAGTCAACTTCGCTTCAACACAAGTCTCACACTTGTGTGTCGGGTCAAGGTGGAATGTCGGTATGCTTTGCATGTTCATTAATCTACGAATCACATCGTAATTCACATGTCCTAGTCTACCATGCCACAAACACGAAGACTCAAGCATATAAGTGGAAGAGCTTTCAGTTTTATTTATCTTAGGCTTAATGGCCATTACACTGAGCTTAAACAGCCCATCAGATACATAGCCCTTTCCTACAAACATTCCCTTCTTCAACAGAACAACTCTGTCGGACTCAAACACAATGCGAAAGCCATGCTTGCTTAAGAGTGATCCGAACACTAGATTCTTTCGAATCTCCGGAACATACAGTACATTGGTTAGAGTCAGGTCCTTGCCCGAGGTCATCTTCAACACCACCTTCCCTTGGCCCACGATGTCCGAGGTTGCCGAGTTCCCCATGAACAGCTTCTCTCCACTAATTTCTTCAAAATTATGGAGCAGCTCCTTATTACAGCATACATGTCTGGTGGCTCCAGTATCGATCCACCATTGCCGCGGGTTTGAACCCACCAGGTTCAACTCGGAGACCACAGCGCAGAGGTCTTCCATTTCTGGTCCCTCGTTCAGGTTGGCCTCCTGCTTCTTCTTCGGTTTCTTGCACTCCGAAGATTTGTGGCCCACTTTGCCACAGTTGTAGCACTTCCCAGAGAACTTCTTGGCGATGCCTCCTTTGGGTGCCAGCTTGGAAGATTTAGAATTCTTCCGTTTCGAGCTTTGTCCGTGCTCGACCATGTTGGCTTTCACAGTAGCCTGAGAGAATAGTTTTCTCTCCGAACCCTTGTTGTCTTCTTCGATGCGAAGTCTCACTACAAGTTCCTCCACGTTCATCTCTTTCCGTTTGTGCTTCAGGTAGTTCTTGAAATCCTTCCAGCCGGGGGGCAGCTTCTCAATGATGGCTGCTACTTGGAAGGTTTCACTCAGAACCATACCTTCTGAGTGGATCTCATGTAGGATCACCTGAAGCTCTTGGACTTGGCTGATCACAGTCTTAGTGTCAACCATCTTGTAGTCCAAGAATCGGCCCACGATGAACTTTTTGGCCCCAGCATCCTCCGACTTATATTTCTTGTCCAGGGACTCCCATAGCTCCTTAGCCGTTCTCTTCGTGCTGTATACAACATACAGCGAGTCGGCCAGACAGTTGAGGATGTAGTTTCGGCATAGGTACTCAGAATGAGTCCAAGCCTCTACCACAACAGCCTCAGCTTGCTCAGGAGGGTCTTCAGTCAAGAACCGAGCCAAATTGAGCGTGGTCAGGTAGAAGAGCATCTTCTGCTGCCACCTCTTGAAGTTCAACCCAGTGAACTTCTCTGGCTTTTCCCCATGGTTGATCGGGGCATTCCCGATCGGGGCGGAGGGGGCCTGGTGATGAGTATGTTTCACCTCAACACGTTCCGTGGCCATCTCAACAGAATCGAGTCTGTTTCAAGATTGTTGGAGGATTTTTCCGAGATTTTATACTAAATTGAAATTACAAAACAACTTCAACTTATCTCTGTTGAGTGGCCGAGTTGAAAACCGAAGCTGCCGAGTGAGATCCGAGTGGCCGAGTGAGGTCCGAGTGGAATCTCCCGACCCGAGCAAGTTTTCCCGAGTGGCCGAGTGAGATCCGAGTGAAATCTCCCGAGCGGCCGAGTGAGCTCCCGAATGAAGTTTCCCGAGCGGCCGAGTGAGCTCCCGAGTGGCCGAGTGAGCTCCCGAATGAATGAGAGAGGTTTCCGAGTGGAGTTTCCCGACCGGGATCTCCCGAACAGCAGTAGGACGTCTCCCGACCGGGGAGTTGCTGAGGCCTGCGCAGCGCAGTTTCCTTGAAACAGATTCGTCCTCCTCCGGCGGTGCTTCAAGGCTCAGATGGACTTCCGTCTCTCAGGATACAACAGCAGACCACGGGCACAACGGAGCACTCGTTGCTCGTGGCGAACTGAGGAGGTACCCGACTGCTATCAGCGGGGTCGGGAGCGAGGTGGAGTGGAGAAGAATTTCGCACTGCGTCTCTGCCTGTGCGTTCATCTTTTTGCTCTCGGTCACGGCCTCCTTTTATAGGCTCAGACCTCGCAGTATTAAATACGAATTAATCGTCATTTAATGGCATTTACCCGACCAGATCCAAACGTCTGGGGGTTACTGATCTCGCATTAAACAAAATTAATGCATCAGTTACATTCGAGCAAAAATCAAATTGGCAAAACTTTGGTTCATCTGCTTGGACAAATTTTGCCCCGACCGGTCCGACATTCGACGTGCGCGGGTCGTGCATGCACACGAGTTCACTTGGTTCAGTACAAATCCGGGCCCTGGATTTGCACCCCCCTGCGCACCCACGCGTGAGAGAGAGCTTCTCCCCTAGTATTTGTTCACAACTACCATGCTTGTGATACAATATAAACCAAATATTTTGCCTTAAACTCCCAATGTGGGACTAATAGCCCCCCTCTCAAGGGGCCCTTTTATTCTCCTCCTCACTTTCTTCTCAAGAGAAAGTAACAATGTGGGACTAAAAGTCCCTCCACCTCTTTTCCATTCACACCATATATCCTAAGATATATAACATGGCATAGTTGCAGGAAAAACGTCCCAACACCTGTTTTTCAACTGAGTTTGCAGAATTGGGATAACAAAGTGTATAACTATGGCTGTAGTTTTTCAGGAAAGAAAAAAGTGCAGAAATTTTTTTATAAAATTGAAGCATGTAGAAGAAAGCCAACAGTTTCCTACTTATGTTGGTAGACAAGAAGTAATGCAGTCAAAGTTTAGTGTGCAACAAAAAGGATGCAGCAACTACTCTAACCACTAAATCTCGTGGCCACTAGTTTTATTTCAGGGGATCAAACTAGTGGAAACACCACTCAAAGCAAACCTGTTGTTTTCTCAAGAGTAGCTGAGAAATTGAGTATAAATATGAAAGTTAATGATACAAGATGAACAAGCAAGTTATCAAAATTCAAAATTAGAATAGCAAAATATTGGAACTAAAAGTATAGATAGTGGTCAAGGTATTCTTTTAAAATTATTTTGAGAGATTCATTTTCAAAAGTTAGGTAGATTTGCAAAATATTTTTTCCCCCTCCCAAAAAACTATGTATGCTTTGGTTCCAACATGGATGAGTTGGAGTACGTCGGACTGACAGGTGAAAGAGAAGGTTGATTAGGTATGCTGAAGTTGGTGGGATGGTATGAGATGAAAATTACTTAATATTATTATATTGGGTGGTAGCAATTGCAGAGTGACACGAAAAACCTAATTGTGGCTAACGACAGAGTTGGAAAGCTACTGAAAGAAAAGAATTTGGTTCCACAAGAAGTGAACTGGAAACACAACAGATATTTGTTTATCAGTCATTTTTCCAAGTCAAAAGAGACCCACAATGCTTCAACGGAACACCTTTAACTTGTTAGTAACTTTAAGCAACATTTTTAATCAGATAAACTGGTCGAAATAGAAAAAACCAGATATAAAATCCTTATCCGAAAAGTTTATATGAAAGTGAGCTTGTATTGTAGTGGTTTAATTAGTCTATACTCTTTCGAGTTTGTAATAATTATATTTTTTTTTATTTTGGATAATCTTCAAATTTATTACTTTTACATATGCACAGACATATAGTTTCAGGATTGTATTAAATGGAGGTGCAGCAGTGATATAATTTCAGTGTTGAATTTGCTCACGGTGCTCTGAAAGAAATGCAAGAATTTTTCTGTCCTTTTCTGCTGCTTTGTGTCATGATTTTACTAGTGTCAGGATTGTCGTGAGCCATGTAATTCTTGCAGAAGATGGAAGCTCGCAAATGTCACTGCTATCTCTCTGCCACAGAGTTTGCTCTGGCTGCAGAGAGGATGGACTTAAAAATAGACTAACCGAGCTCAACATTACCTCTATCAAAAGTCTGACGTCCAAAGGGAAGGATGCTTCCATTTCCTGCACGAATCCATTGATTCATCATCCTTCATATATCTCTAATCAATCCTCTTGTCTTGCTCTTTGGCTGCTGGAGCTAGAGTCTGACTTTGGGGTGCCTCCTTCAAGAGGCTACATCCATAGTTGGTGGACCAATGTAGGTAATGTTGAGTCTGGCTTCTCTAGTTTGGGAAAGCCCTGCTACAATAACAACTGTTGAATATTTCTGCACTCCACAGCAGTCGTCTCTTAAAGCGTGCAGGCCCATTTCTTCTTCATTATATTCGGGCAGTTCTTGCATTAGTTAAGCATGCAAGTTTCCTTTGCATCTCTCAACTTGTAATGTTGGGAGACCATCTTGTAGAAACTCCTATCAATATAGGATCCACGGAAGGATATATACACATTCTTATCATGTATTATGACTATTTTCACGATTCGAACTCGTGAACATCAAATCACACAATAATAACTTTATCATTGTGTCATGACTCCTTTTACCATCATCTTGCAGCACTTTCCAAATAAAAAGCTCAATTAGTTAGTGATCATGTTAGTTTCATATGTTTCTCAGGAATTAGATGCGGTCCTTAACTTCACTCTAAACGCATTATATCGTGGAAGGAGCTTGTACCGTCTTGATTGAGCAATGACCATTATGTGAGCGTCCATCCCTTAACCCTTATGAAACTTATAGAACAGTCGTGTCTTCAGTCTCAAAACGGTGGTGTAGTGTCCATATGGGCTTGTCCTTCCCTTATGAAGTATTAAGAATTTTAGAAAGAGTTTGGTTTATTACATTTTTTATTTTTATTTTTAAAAAAAATCATATTTTCGTATATATTAAAAAATAATTTTATTTCATTCTCTAATTTTTCAAAAAACGCTATATTTTTTTCTGAATACAGGATTAGAAAATACAAAAATAAAAAACAAGCAAATCAAACATCCCTTAATTTTTTCCACTAGCAAGAGCTAAGGGCGGTCCAGTGGTAAGTTAACTTCGTACTTCGTTATATATATATATATATATATATATATATATATATATATATATATATATATATATATATATATATATATATATATATATATATATATATATATATGGGTAATCTATGGGCATTATCATTAATTTTTTTTTAAAATAAATCTCAAACGTGAGAATTAAAAGAGTAATAATACATACAGTGAAAATGAATGCCTCAATAAAAGATCGTCATCTCCAACCAAACTATATTTTGAGGGCACGATGAACCCATCGGGGATTGCCGCAATTGCGATCTCGTATCATTCATCGTCGATTTCGACGAGTTCACCGTTGCCGGTGATTTTGATGGGTGCACTGTCCTTCCAAGGTATAATTTAATTTAGGACGGTGATCAGAGACCATCGGTAGTGTCCGATCGACGATCGGACATCGAACATACCGCCAAGTGACTATTAAAATTTTCACTGAGACATTCACTTCTACTATGCGTATCATTTCTCGAATTAAAATATAATGAAAGGGGAAAAAAAGACTTAAAATTTAGTTTAGTGAAATAAAAATCAAGTTAATTACAAAATCAATTTTTGGTAGTAAACTAAGGGAATTTATATAACACTGTCAAATGAATGCTTATTTTTCGATCCTAGCTACAATGTATTTTACAAAAAAATTTCCTCTAAATAGAGCGTGAACCCTAGGACGTTGGGCTTCTAGACTGGCCACTGCGAGTACTTCCCGATTTATCCTGGTGACCGATAAGAAACTTCCGTGGAGCCGGGCCAGCCATCCCAGATTCAATTTATCTACTATCTGATTCATCATATTTTTTTTTATTTTTAACAATATTAGGATGGAATAGAATCATATATCTAGTTTTAGTTGAAAAAGTTAGGGGGCGTTTGATTTATATTTTCCAGTCTGTTTTTCATTTTCATTTTCTATAAAAAATGTGGTTTTCTGGAAAACATGTTTGGTTTGTATTTTCCAGCTTTGTTTTCTAGAAAAAAAATATAGTGTTTTCTGAAAAACTGAAAAATGAAAAAAAAATCATTTTCCAAAAAATTAGAAAATACGATTTTCTGAAAAATAAAAATGAAAAATGACACAAACCAAACGCCCCTTTATATATTATGCTAGTAAATTTCAAAATCAGCTTATCGAATAAACCAATAAGTATAGGAAACGTCTAGCAGTGAGGCATTAATCCTAGGGTAAAAGAAACTTACAATTTTAATTGTAGCTTGACGCAAATATCTAGTTTTAGTTGAAAAGGTTATCATCTTAGTAAAATTTAATATCAACTTACGAAATAGACCAGTAAAGTCTGTGTGACATCGATAAGTGAGACATTGATCTTAGGGTGAAAGAGGCTCAAAATTTTAATTTTAATTGAAATAATGACCACACATCTGACTTATAATCACCTTGTGGTACAATCTTAGTATTGGTGCAATTGACCTCTAATCAAGATTGTTCAGATTGATCAAGTTCGAGTTGATTTGACTTAAGTTTCGTTGAGTTTTATTAGATTAGATTGAAATCAATCGAATACTTGATAAGAATGACATCATAGTAAGTCAGAGATGACCTCTACTAATCATATGAGAAAGTTCTAGAGACATGAAGATCCCTTGGCATAAGGGAAATGACAAAATCTTAATGAGTTAAGGTTGACAAAACTTTAAATATGAGATGAGAAATCCAAATAGGTCAGGAGGACTAAATGTTTGGTAATAACGAAATCTTGACATGTCAAGATTGATTAGATGTTAAACATGAGATGAGAAGGTCTGACAAGTCAAGGTTGTAGACAGGTAAAATATTGATAGATTGAAGTTAATCAGATATTAGGTAAGAATAAGACTCTAGTAAGTTGAGAATGACCTATATTAATCATACGAGAAAGTTCAGGAGACATGAAGATCCTTGGCATAAGGGAATTCAATGGGAACAATATTTTCATCACTATGAATAATGTAACAGTCAACTTATGAATTGTATCAGATGGCTAATGTGAACAATATTTCTGCTACAATGTTTTCAATTCTAAACTTGAATTCAGGGGTTTGAGGAGGTTTGTTGTAAATCAATCGACTTACTATAGCAACAAATAGATTATTTGAAACTGGACTGAACAACTCAACTAATAGACATAAGTTAATTTGTAAACAATAACAATAGACTATTTAGGCAACAATCAACTAATGACAGTAATGTTCATGATCAGGCAAGAGTTGGTAAGAGATGTTCTGTAAGTGGAGCAATTGATTAATGGTGATGAATAGTTGACTGATAGGTAGAAATCAGTCGTGACTAGAAGGTTATAAAATAAGGATTTGAGGAGATTTTTGCCGTTAATTTTTGAGGGTTTTGGAGAATGTTGTTGTTGTATTTCTAGACCATAAGACATTCTAAAGCAATCACAAAGTGCTCAAAGCAAAGTTCCTTTCTTATAACTTATTTCATTTACATCTAGGTTACATTTGATAGAGAGTAATATAATCGGGTCTGTAATGTAATTAAGTTTGTAATGTAATGTAATGTAATGTAATCTTGATTACATTGTTATGTTTGGTAATGAGTTGTATGTAATCTTTAACAACCATTACAAGTTGGATTCTTTTGTTTGGTGAGGGATAATCCATCCTGTAATGTAATCAAGATTGACGACCGCCGACCGCCGCCGACCGGCCGGTGACCATTGACCGGCCGGCGGCCGGCGACCGGCGAACCGCCGGCCGGCGACCGGCGAACCGCCGGCCGGCGACCGACGAACCGCCGGCCGGCGGCCGACGACCAACGACCGTCGGCGGTCGCCGGTCGGCGACCGGCGAACCGTCGGCGACCGACGATCGTCGCTACCCGGCCGACGACTTTACAAGCTGTAATGTAATCCAGATTACATAGGTTTTGTTTTGTAATCCAGATTACAAATCATCAACCTCTTTTGTAATCGAGATTACATTACATTACAATTTTAAAGTTATTCCAAACAAAAGAATCTAATTTGTAATGTAATCTTGATTATATTACAGGGTGGATTACACCCTACCAAACGCAGCCCTAGTGTTCTAAAAAGCGCCACTTAGGCTTCGGGCGGCTGCTCGCCCGGGTGAAGAGACTTGGTTGATTCCTCTAAGACTATTGTAGGTAAGGATGGATGAACATCAACTAACAGAAGACAGGGACCTGGTATTGATTCTGCATCAACGTGATCTAATACATTTCTGTTAAGAACAGACCTATGCTTAATAAGAGATGCTCTCCACATTCACGTTTCAGCCAAAACAAGCATAATATTTTAAAGTTAGATATTAACAGAAAAAATCTAGATTTTTTTAGAGATTTTACCTAACTTGAAGTCGAGGTCCGTCTTTAAGGAACTCAGCCTAAACTAGTAAATGGCATCATCTCCAATGAGTTTGGAAGCATCAAAAGGACGTTCAGCCGGGAAGTTGGCGAGTGGCTGGTATGTAGAGTTTTCTTTGGAATGACATAATTCTGATTGAGGAGGAATATCTAATTCCCAATTAGCAAGTCGAGTCACTGGTAAGGGAAGATGCAAAAAGAAGAGCAATGATAGAGAACGTGAAATTTTAACGTGAAACTCAACGTGAATGACGTGACACTTTTTATATACACGTCCGATTGTCGCTCGGACAGTGGCGGCGGCCTCCGGCTGCCGCCCCGAACAAAACTATAACCTGGGGGGACGGGTGAACCCGTCGAAAATCGGTGCAATTGAATTTCATATTGAATTCACGTTGAATTTTTTATGTTCCCAATCATTTTCCAAAAAGAAATACTGGTTTTCAAAATTTTATTTGATTTTGGACATGCATTTCCTTAAAAACTGTGAAGCTGGGCGAGATGAAAAGAAGACGACACTTGTTTCGCTTTTCTTTGGATAAATGAATAATGGAAGATAGTGGGTGATATTTTTTTTTAAAAAATTCCATTGCCGGGATTTGAACCCGGGTCGCCTGGGTGAAAGCCAGGTATCCTAACCGGACTAGACGACAATGGATCTACAGTGAGTGATGTCTGTAAATCTTAATAAGATAGTATTTAGATATTATAAAACCCTCTAGTGGTTAATGGGGTCACCGTGAGGAGTTAGGAATTCAGATTTGGCGATCTTCAGGAATATGAAAATAAGCACGGATGGTGGAGTTCTCAATCTCTGAGTAGATTGAGGGTGTGGTTTCAAACCAAAAGAAAGAATCCATGAAGAGAAGCTAACACAAATAAAAATTCTCAAAAGAATGGAAGGCTGGAAAGAGCGGAGACGACGACTTACTTATTGACTGACTTTGATGAAGGCTAGGAAGAAGTATTTGCAAAGTTGCGAATACAAAGAATCAAGAATAAATGGCGGCAGACGAAGAGTCGATTCCAAAATTCGGTCTGACCTAGGGTTTTAGACTATCAATCACCGTGGATGTAGGTTGTAAGACTGGGTTATCAATTAATAATGATTAACGAAATTTTTTCAATCTCGGACAATCGGTTCAGGCTCATTGAAGTTTTTCATCGGCCGTTAAGGTAAATCGGAAAGTACTCGCGATAGACGATCTAGAAGCTCAGCGTCCCAGGATTCGCGCGCGTCCTATTTGTAGAAAAAATTTCTACAAATACGCCGTAGCTGGGGATCGAACCGTAGATGTCTGAAATAACGACTAGTCGCCCTACCGTTATACCATAGCTCCGGAGGCTGGGTTATCAATTAAGAGAGATATAAAATTGATATTAGATATCCAATTTCACATTAAATTTTTCATTAGCCAACCAGACAAATTGACAATGTTTTTTTTTTATCACTCATTCATTAAATAAAATTCATCATTTTATTCACCAATAAAAATTTCTTAGGATTTGAAATCGTATATCAATTATTTATACTTATTAAATGTATAGATTTATACCATGTTTCATGTATCAAATATTCTGGGTAATTAGTTATGATTACATTCTTTTAAATTTGATTGCCCACAAGAGTGTATCAAATATTTGGGTAATTAGTTATGTATCAAATATTCGACTAAACTTATAAGGAAAATCTGGTGGTCCGGGATTTAAAAATATTGACTTATTTCATGTGTATATTTTTTGACCATCAAAATATTTTAAGAAAAATCTAAAAAAGAAAAGCAACTAGATTTTGAGAAAGCTTTTGAAAGAAGTCAAATTTGTTTTATAAGAAGTCAAAAATCTCATAGAGAACTCAACAATATTCAATGGCTTTTGGGTCTATTTATTAAACAATTTAGCAATAAAACATAATGATTATAGAGTCATAGCTAACACAAACTTTTTTACCTTTGAAAAGTCACAGCCACAAGAGTAACTACATTATTCTGGAGAGTCACAATAGATAGAATAACTATCTTACTTTTGAAAAGTCACAGTCACCAGAGTAACTGTCTTACTTTTGAAGAGTCATAGCCAACAAAGTGAAGTGACCTTAAATAATTGAACAGTCGGGTCTTTTCTCTTATATAAGGTATATACGAAGCCGGAAGTATGCTAAATCCGATGCACAACTATAACATTTCTACCTTCATCTCTTCACTCATTACTCTACTGGCCTGAGTAGAGTAATGCCAAGGCACATCTTGACCCCCTCCCCTTCAAACCTCGTGTTGACTCTTCTAAGAGAAAACAAAATACTTCCCGACTAATGACTTTCTGAATCGATCACTCGACTATTGATTTCATGGTGACTGATTTTTTGGCGATCAATTTCTTGGTAATCGATCTCTCGACTATTGACTTCATGGTGACCAATTTCCTGGTGATCAATTTCTTGGTAATCGATTTCCCAACTATCGACTCCCGGGCAATCGACTTCCTGGTGACTGACTTCTTGGTGATCGATTTCCTAGTAATTGATCTCCTGATTATTGACTTTTCAGTAACTGACTTCCTGATTATTGACTTTCTGACGATCAACTACCCGACGATCGACTTCTTGATATTAACAGATCAATTGAGAATTCATTAAAAGCCCGATTCGATAAAGGCCTTTTCTATAGAAAAAGTTGTTGCTGACTCATCATAAACTCAATAGTCTTAAAGTTGATATGTCTCTCGTTCTCGAACCGGAACGAAACATATATCTATTCCTTCAAATGAATTTTAACATCAATTTACAAATTATAGAATATATGTAACTAAGTCGAATATTCATTTGTAGAAATTAAAAAAGAAAAGTAGTAGTGTTTATTAAATCAAAAGTATTTTAGAAAGAAAGAATATAAAATCTTATATAGATGGGTTAAGAAATCCTAAAACCTAAACTGAAAAGGAAAAAGACTAAAATACCCTAAAAATTATAAATAAATAATTAAAATATATACAATCTAATATCTCCCCTCAAACGCACGATGCTACAACTAGAAGCATTGAGAGTTTGTTAAACAAAAAATAGAAGCGTGAAGCCGAATGAGCCTTGGTAGACATATCAGTTATCTGCAGCGAGGAAAGAACAAAAGACAATGTGATAGTGCCAAACTATAGATGATGATGAGTGAAATGACAATCAATCTCAAAATGCTTTGTTCTCCCATGAAAAACTGTATTGCGGGCAATCTAAATGACACTCTGATTATCACAATGAAGAGCAGTAGGTTATCAAAGAAAAATTTCCATATTTGCAAGCAACCAACATAGCCAAACAATCTCATAAGTGGTGGTAGCCATGGCACGATACTCAGCTTCTGTGGAAAATCTGGAAATAATATCTTGCTTCTTACTCTTCCAAGAGATAAGTGAATCTTCAAGAAAAACACAAAAGTCAGTGGTGGACTTACGATCCGTAGAGTCACCCACCCAATCAGCATTAGAGTATACACATAATTCTAACGAGGAAGTAGAAGGGAATAAGAAACTCTGAAACTGAGTTCCCCGAAGATACCAGAGAATATGAAGAACAACAGCCCAATGAACTATGGTAGGTGCAGCGACAAACTGACTAACCACATGCACAGCATATGCAATATCAGGATGAGTCACAGTGAAATAAACCAAGCTTCCCACAACTGTACAATAGAGGCTAGGATCTGGTAAAGAAGAACCATCTGATAGAGAGTATCGAGCATTAGTCTCAAGGGGAGTTTCAACAATCCTGTTACCAGTGAGACGTGCATGCTCAAATAGATCAACTATATATTTTGACTGAGACAAGAGATAACCTTTTGGAGAAGAGGTGATCTTGATGCCCAGAAAATAGCGTAGTAAACCCCAGTCTTTCATAGCAAAGCAACAAGCTAATTCAAACTTCAAAGACTCAATTTCATCAAAGTCATCACCAGTAATTATTATATGATCCACATATAATGATAAAAGTATACGACCTGCACATGTACACTTGACAAATAAAGTCAAATTATGATCACTGGGACGAAAGCCAAGAGAGGTAATCACCGTGGAGAACTTCGTAAACCAAGCATGAGGTGCTTGTTTGAGTCCATAGAGAGCTTTGCGAAACCTGCAAACTTCACTAAATTTGTGAGCAACTCCAGGAGGAGGTATCATATACACTTCTTCTTGAAGATCACCATTTAAGAAGACATTCTTGACATCCATCTGAGATATTTTCCATCGACGAACAGAGGCAACAACAATAAAGGTACGAACGGTAGTCATTTTAGCAACAAGGACAAAAGCTTCCTCATAATCTATGTCATACTCCTGAAAGTAACCTTTAGCAACAAGACGAGCTTTATATCGTTCGACAGAACCATTTAATTTAATTGTGATCTTATAAACCCAACAAGAACCAATGGTGTATTTTCCTGGTGGCATAGGTACTAGATCCCAAGTATGTGTATGATGTAGAGCAGTTAATTCCTTGTCCATAGCATTTTACCAGTGGATTATCAACAGCTTCTCTATAGGACAAAGGCACAAAAAGATGATGAATAAAGGTGACAAAAGAAGCAAAAGAACTAGAATAACAAGAATAAGCAAAATCAAGTAGTTCAGTAGACTTACAAGGACGTGTAGACCGACGAATAGGATTATCCACAATCTCGCCAAATGATGGAACAGTCGCAGGAGGAGGAGCGGGAGGGGGAGGGGGAGGAGGAGGAGACGTCTCGAGAGTATCAGATTCAGCAGAGCTATCATGAGGAGTTGTGGGAGAGGCTTCATCAGTGTCGATACTGAAGGGATCAATGTGAATAAGATCTGCATGCGTCATGTCATGTGATAGAGGAGGTATGGAGAAGAAAGGAATATGCTCAAGAAACACAACACGACGAGAGACATAATTTTTTACTAACTGGATCAAAACAACGATATTCCTTTTGACCAACACCATAACCAAGAAAGATACACAAAGCAGACTTAGAGGATAACTTATCATGCTCGATGTGTGGTCGCAAAACAAAACAGATACAACTAAAAATATTTAAAGATGAATAATCAGGAGCATGACCGTACTGTTTTTGAAAGGGAGACAAACCTGAATTATGAGAAGTTGGAATCCTATTAATTACACGAGTAGCAGTAAGAATTGCTTCTCCCCGGCCAAAAGATACTAGGAACATCTGCAGACAATAAGAATGAGTGGGTTGTCTCAACAAGATGTCTATGTTTTTTCTCCGCAACCCCATTCTGTTTAGGTGTTTCTCGACATGATGTTTGATGTATAGTACCTTCTGATGCAAGTAGACGAAAAAAAATATTGAAAGTATACTCACCCCCTAAATCATAACGAAAACACTTGATAACAACTGAAT
Organism: Boesenbergia rotunda; assembly: GCA_024364735.1. Taxonomy (NCBI): domain Eukaryota; kingdom Viridiplantae; phylum Streptophyta; class Magnoliopsida; order Zingiberales; family Zingiberaceae; genus Boesenbergia; species Boesenbergia rotunda. The sequence continues at coordinate 140,133 of JAGFNQ010003437.1, read as the reverse complement.
GTTGAGTTTTGACAAGAGTTTTAAAGTCATTGAAGATGGTAAGATAATCAGATCTATATTTCATAAGATAAACCAAAGTATAACGAGTGCAATCATCAATAAAGGAAACATAGTATCTTGATCCCCCTTTTGTAGCAATAGGAGAAGGCCCCCATGCATCGGAATACACAAGATCAAAAGAATTAGGAAAAAAGATAAAGTTTTATTAAAAGGTAACACAAAGAATTTTGCTAGTTTACAACCACTATAATCAATAATATCATGACTTTTTAAATGTCCTAATACTTCGGATGAAGCTAAAAATTGTAAACGGGATGCTTAAACATGACCTAGATGAGTATGCCATAAATAGAAATAAGAAAAAGAACGACTCAATCAAAAAGATGACAGATCGACACTAGAAGTTGCAACACCTGATACTTGGAGCTGATTCAAAACATAGGGCCCCCCTTTCCTACGACCTGTCCAAATCACCTTCTGAGATCGCGGGTCATGCACATAATAATTGGATGAAGAGAAATAAATTACATATCCAAACTCACATAATTAACTAACAGAAATAAGATTAAGTGTAAGACTAGGAATATAATATACATCAGGAAGAGACAAGCAAGTTGTAACAATAGAACCGATACCTACTAATGACATTAAAGTACCATTAGCAGCACAATTGATAAGAATGAATTAAGAGACAAAGAGATAAAAGACGACAAGTTAGGTGACATATGATAAGAGGCTCCAGAATCTAAGATCCACGAGGAAGAAGATATACCTGATGTACTAGAGGATGACAAACCTATATAAGATGAAGTAGACATGGTAGAGGACTGTGAAGCAAGGAATTGTTGAAACTATTCAAGCATATATGGATCTAAAGAGGGGGCAACCACTGCATTGCTAGACTGAGGTAGTCGATTATCAGATTTTTCATGAAACATTTTGATGTAGCATTGGTGGCTGTTGATATCGTTGTTGCTGATATTACTGTTGAGGTGGTCGTTTACCTTTGTTCAATAATAATGGACACTGAGATTTTCAGTGTCCTTTTTTTTCAATAAGCATATTCATCATTAGAAACTTTCGAAGTCGATCTATTTTGATTATGAGCTGAAGGCCATTGTGGTGCTGCAAAAACTGATGGCATAGATGGTGTAGTAGTTCTTTCATCAACCTGAGACTTAAGGCGAATCTCCTCTGTAAGTAATTCATGTACCACTGAATCTACGGAAGGGAGAGGATTGCGATGCAAAATTATTCTACGCAATCCTTTAAAATCATCACAAAGAGCCATTAAGAATTGGACCACAAACTATTCTTCTCTACGAGTAATATAAGCTGGAAATACTAGTAATTCTAAGGATTCTGTGTGCCAGCTGATCCTATAATTCCGACATGGCAAAATAAAAGTCATGGATACCCATATCTTACTGTCGAAATGCACAGATATCTGCTTCTAACTAATATTGTTTATTTGTTTGGCAAAGTTAAACTGCGTGTATAGCCTTGCCAGATGATCCCAAATCTCTTTGGTAGTTCGTACTTAGCTAACTGAGCACCAATAGAGTGTATAACAGAATTATTGATCCACATAATAATTTTTGCATTATCAGTCTCCCAAATATCCATCCACTTTGCATAATCAGCAGCATTGTTATCCGTATGTTTACTTCGCACGCCTAAAATATATCCCCACATAGATTTTCCATGCAAGAAATTTTTCATAACATATCCCCAATACGAATAATTTTTTTCATCTAATTGGATACTAATTGATTGAAGCGAATTATTTGCCGACCACTCATAGTGATAGAACAAATAATGTTCACAAATAACCAAATAGCAAACAAAAACAAAGTGATGCGAGAACAGAAGAAACCCGACCAATGTTTAGAAGAAAAAAATTATACGAACGCACCAGAATTTTTTTTTCAAAAGTTGTGGATTGAATTAATAATCCTTCAATCGAATAATCAAAGTCATGAAAAACCTTGCTCTAATACCATGTAAAAACTAAGAAAAGAAAAATAGTCGTCTTTATTAAACCAAATGTATTTTAAAAAAGAAAGAATACAGAACGTTATATAAATGAGTTTAAAAACCCTAAATTGAAAAGGAAAAAGACTAAAATACCCTAAAAACTATAAATAAATAATTAAAATATATACAATCTAATATCATTATTATAATTTTGTAACTGATTATAGAATTTAGACTCTAATATTTAGTTTTATTTAGATTAACTTGTGGAAATAAGTTAAACTTTTGAGTTTTTGCTAGTGCCAAGTTAGTTCACTATTGATTGATGAACTTATATATGATAAAAGTTTTAATAAAAGAGACTAAAATATCAAAGGTAAATTATCATAAAATCTCCAACTACATTCTAAACTTTACCATCAGTCTCCATATCAGAAAAACTTTGTTCTCCTCATTGATTAAACGTCTATGTTTATTTCAGCTCTCCAATAGGCACCAATTTATTTTCAACTTCCTGATCAAACATATTGATTGAGATAATCGATTGGGTGACTCTAATTAATTTGGAATCGATCGGTAATCTATGAGCTGAGTTTGTCGTGAGGAAATAGAACCTTAATATTTTATAGGTACAAAAAGTTCAAAAGGAGATATAATTCTTCCTAAATTCGCATGTTTAAATTAGAATCTAGTATATTTTCTATCAAATTGAACACAACTTTTTTCCGCCTAATCAATCGATTGGGAGCTCATTCCAATCGATTGGCTAGACCGAATCGATTGGGTAAAAAATATAATAGATTTTAGTTAAATAATACTAAACTCAGGAGGAATTATATTTCATTTTAAACTTTTTATACATAAAAAATAGGATAATTAGGTAAATCGGTATGTATTAGGGAGTTAAGCAAATAAAAATGTATATGCAAAGAGTTACATTAAATTTTTTCTAACGAGGATTGAGAAAGAAGTTAGTTTACAGTTACTGGTTTTAGGGTCATTTTCTCCAAATATTAATAGTTTGAGTTAAATCTTTTTTGGACTAAATTGATCACTTAAGTGCTTCTCCACTATGTATCTATTATTTGTGTATCTAAATTTACTTTCCTTCGTATCCGTGGAATGTGAGATAACGGATCTATTTTTTTTTATGGAAAAAAAAATTAAACGGAGAGTCTATATCTTTTATCCAAATTAATTTATAAATTATCTAATAGGGGGAATAAAATAATGATACTGCTGGACGCTAGTACTCTGTCTGACTCCGCCAGAGTTCGGCGTCTCTCCAGAGGGTAAAAAGGCTATATATTCTTCAGCCACTACAAGGAAACTCAAGATTACCGACGGAATTACCGACGGAATTATTTTCCGTCAGTGTTTTTCTGACAGAATGTGTATTCCGTCGGAATTTACTGACGGAATAAATTTTCCGTCAGTAAATCCATTGTTTTCCGTCGGCAAATTAAAATACTATCAGGCTGAAATAAATTGGTTCCGACGGAATAGCAGTTCCGTCGGAAATTTCCGACGGAATTACTATTTCGTCGGTAATTTCCGACGGAATTACTATTCCGTCGGAAATTTCCGACGGAATTACGAATCCGTCGGAAATGACCACTCCCGTCGACGGGGCACAGGGGGAGGGAAATTTTCCGTGTAAAAAATTGAGTGTTTCCGACGGAATTACTGTTCCGTCGGAAACCCCCGACGGAACAGTAATTCCGTCGGAGATTTCCGACGGAACTAGTGTGCCGTCGGAAAGGGGTTTTCGGCGCCATAAAATTAGGGTGTGCCCTAATTTTTTCTCACGCGCGCCTTTTCCTCACGCGAGCTCGCTCCGGACTCTCGTCGCCGCTCGCTCTCCTTGTATCGTCGGTAAGCTTTCTCCCTATTTTTCCTCGCTCGACACCTCTTCCCTCACGCGCGCCTTTTCTCCGGCGTTCACAGCCTCGGCGGCGTGCGCCTTCACAGCCTCGGCGGCTTGGCTCAGGCGCGTGGCCGAGGTGGCACCGCGGCAGCCCTGGGGCCACGACGGCGCGGCCCTGCAGCCCTCGGGCCACGCTGTGCGATTGGGGCCACGCCGGCGGCCCTGGGGCCACGCCGGCGGCCTCCCCTGGCTTGCCGGCGTCCCCTGCTGCCTGGGGGCACGCCGGCGGCCTCCCCTGGCTTGCCGGCGTGCCCCTGCTGCCTGGGGGCATGCCGGCGTGCCAAATCGCACGCCGGCGTGCCAAATCGCACGCCGGCGGGCCAATTCGCACGCCGGCGTGCCAATTGGGCTATCGGGCAGCCCCGGCAAGTCCAATTGGGCTCGCCGGTAGGCTACCGGCCCAATATGGCCGGTTGGCCCAATTGGGTTGGCCGGCTGGCCCAATTGGGCTGGCCGGCTGGCCCAATATGGTCTGGCTGGCCCAATAGCCTGGCTGGCCCAATTGGGCTGGCCCAGCCGACCCAATTAGCCTGGCTGGCCCAATTGGGCTGGCCGGCTGGCCCAATTGGGTCGGCTAGCCCAATTGGGTCGACTGGGTCCGCAGGCGATTGGCTCAATTGGCTGTTGCGCGTGCCCGTTTGGATCTAGCGTGCCAATTCGGTTGTCGTTGTAGCAATTCGAATTGAGGGCTGCCCAATTGACACGTTTTGTTACCTTAATACTGTATTATTTGTTATTAATTAGATTTTGTTTGTACTTTTATAGGTTACTGCAGTTGCTGCTTCCCTTCTAGAGTTGTACTTGATTTAAGGTATCTATTTTAACTATCTATTTGGTTGCAATGCTTACATTATGTGTTAGATTATTGTAAATTTAATTTGTTATTAGTATATGGTGTAAATTAGTAATTTATTAGAAATTATCTTACTTAGATTGTTCTAACTAGTACGTGTTTTCACTGTTTATATAGATTGATCTTAGTTGTTACCTTGATAGTTGTTACCTTGATAGTTTGTTTATGACATGTAATTAATATAAAATTGTGATATAGGTTTAATTTAATTTTATTTGTTTGATATTCTCATCCTACAACTGAATTACTCATTATTAGGCAAAAATGTATATGAACAAAGCTTGGATGTACAACCGATTAGATAAGGGATTTATCAGAGATGATTTTGTTTCTGAACTGGAAACTTTTATGAACTTTGCTAAAGTCATCCAGAATGTTTGAATGGTTCTGAATTACGATGTCCATGTAATCACAAAAAATGCAGAAACAGAGCTTATCGTGATGAGGACACTGTAAGAGTTCATATATGTAGAAATGGATTTGTGCCAAATTATTATAATTGGTACTGTCACGGAGAACCTTATGTGTACGAACCAATTGGACCTTCTGCTGGTTCAACATCTGATATAAATGTTGTTGCACCTAATACAACAACTAATATTGGAATGCAAACAATGGTTGAGGATGCAATCAATGTTGTTCAATTTTCTCATGTAGATGATATACCAACACAAGAATATCAACAATTATCTGAAATGTTAAATGCCAGTGAAAGAGAACTGTGGGAAGGCATTCCTTCTGGTCATTCGCAACTTTCAGCTACTGCAAGATTATTAAATTTGAAAGCAGAACATCATTTTTCAGAAAGATGCTACGATGACATATGTCAATTGATGTCTGAGTTGCTTCCTGCTGATAACATAATGACCGATAGCTTTTATAATACCAAAAAAATTGGTCAACGGTTTTAGGTTTGCCATTTGAGAAGATTGATTGTTGTATCAATAATGCATGATATTTTGGAATGAAGACAATGAACTGAGTGAATGTAAAATATGTGGTCATCCTCGTTATAAGCCTCTTACTCGCATACCGGGGAAGAAAAAGAAAAAGATTGCTTGGAAATGTATGTATTACTTTCCATTGACTGCAAGACTTCAACGTTTATATGCATCTACTGCTACAGCTAGTCAAATGAGATGGCATCATGAGCATGTACACGAGGGAGGTCTAATGTGTCATCCCTGTGATTCACCTGCATGGAAACATCTTGATAGTGTGTTTCCTTCATTTAATATGGAACCACGGAATGTGCGATTGGGACTTTCTGCAGATGGATTTCAACCATTTGGTCAATCAGGACAACAATATTCTTCTTGGCCAGTTATATTAACACCGTATAATTTACCACCATGGATGTGCATGAAAGATGAATTTATGTTCCTTACTATACTGATTCCTGGTCCAAGCAATCCTAAAGAGAAGATAGATATTTTCCTCCAACCTTTGATTGCTGAGTTGAGTGATTTATGGAATGTAGGGTCCTTGACT